>JAFELO010010421.1:230167-275836 GCA_017140195.1 Eumaeus atala | reverse complement strand
ATATATATACAGCTTGCGTCGTTCGCCTCAACTCGCGGCCTATAACAACGAGCATCTATATTATCTTATTATCTTATATTGTTTTTTTCAGCCACCAAGAAATTATTTTACTGAATGATGTATCAAGCAATAAGGATTTTTCATCGTTATAATTTATAGAATGGGCGAAATATTAAGTAGTCCAACATGGATAGAAATTTGTATTGTATTTGGTGTTAAGATGGTATGAAGTAGCATGTTAGTGTGTACAGTTCATACAATAGGTCCTAGCACTCATAGCAATGTTTAATTTTAAAAATTACTTACATGGCAAATGACAAAGTACATTAAAAAGTACAACTTCCTTGTAAATAAATTTATTGTAAATAAATCGCTGAGTTGTAAATATGTTTTAAAATATATATCAATAAATATGTAGTATGTATGAATTATATTATTCTTGATGTTTATCATTAATAATGATTCATTACAAGATCTTTATTATTATTAAATAAATTATTTTATTTGTTTTATTTCTATGCTACATTGTCTCTTTATGTTTTTCTTCTGATTTCACATTTGTTTAAAAAGAACAAGGTCCCGATTCTGAAGTCTGAGGGCTGAATAGTGATTAACTAATGCAAGCAAGGAGGCCTTTTCAAATGATATACTTAGTTATTACGTTGGAATAAAAAACGTTACATTTGAATTTGGAATCAGTCATTTTTATACGATTGCCCATTATGTTTTCACATTTTTGCGCCAATACATCGTACAATATTTCGCGATATGAAAATGGATTGGGGTAAGAAAGAGAACAAAATCGCTCTGTGTAATGCGACAGCATTACATAGAGTAGGTATGGAGCCAAATACAATTTTTTAAATTCTCCATACACTTGTCATTAGTTAAATGTTTGTGTATCGGGCTATTAATAGGTACAATGAGACTTCATTTGTTTGTGACAGAGAAAGATCTGGCCATCCACGTAGTATGCGTACGAAAAAGGTGGTCAAAGTAGTAAGGGAAAGAATTCGATGAAATCCTGTTCGAAAGCAAAATATTTTATTTTATCTCGGGAAATGGAGAGATTTTTAGATATGCATTATTTTCGTATGGACCGGCAGATTTAGAAATCTGGTTATGGTGTTGATCAGATAATGTTGGAATTGTCATAGTTGTTTTGGGACACAATTTAACAAATAAGGGAAATACTGTACAATATCACCCCGTGAATTAAGGGTTATAAATTTTTGAGCGTTGAGGGGGGAAGGTAACCTAAAAATGTGGTGCCGCGAGAATCAGTAGCGTTTGAGAAACTTTTTTTGAAGTTTTCATAGAAAACATAATGTTCTCCCACAACTCCTGTCTCAAATGCGATAATTTCGATTCGTCACGTCTCTGGCGCTGCTGAAAGTGCAGCCCCTTTTCCCTTGCGTAACAAAACTCAGACCCCCAGTTGGACTAGGCAAATTTCGTTTTGTGACCATCCACCATTATGAGACATAAATGGATACACTTCGACAGATAGACGGACAAACTTCAACAGATCCTTTTTACGACTATCGACGCCCATGAATATGCCCGTTATTTAACATGCCGATGCGCTCTACCCCTTTCCTCTCCTACCCCCAATGGGCAATCGGCTACTCACAAACCGTACGAAACGCCACATTTGAGACGTAACCAAGTCGGTATCATGTAAGCCAAAGGTTGCCTCCCCGGTCGTGTCGGTCCAAATCCGCTGCAATGCAGCGTGGCACTACCTCTTACAGAATTACCTCGTAAATGAATATGTACACACTATAGACACGTACGCGCAGCCAGAGGTTATGCAAGTGCGTTATTTTTGCCATAAAATGGGCCACCAGACACCCACACTTTTAGCTTTACTTAAGCCGGCCACATTCGCCTGCAACAAAGCGTTTATAAACACTAAGTAAGTTGGCGTATACAATTTCGTGCGGTTTGTGAGTAGCCGGCGGCCCATTGTCAGTGATGAGAAGAAGAGCACTCCCTTTTCTAAAGTGACAGCTGCCTCTTATACCGTATCTTTAATTATTTTGTCAGTTTGTTTCTCTCTTGGTCTCTGTAATAAAAAAGTCGGCTAAGAGGTAGTCGTAATCCTATGAAGGGTTCCGTAGAAGCAATCTAAAAAATCGCGTATTTCTTCAGGTACCAAATCGCTTTTTTTTTTCGATTTTCGTTTATACTTTTTAGTAGATTTTATAATATATCATAACTTGCGCCTAGAGGCAATTTAGAGATTAGTGGGAAAGGGGGCGTTGTTAATTTTATTATATGACGCTTCAGAACATCCTTATATCTGAGGAGCTGCCCGCCATGCTTGCGCTTACCCTCCTCCAGCTCAGAATAATAGATGCGCTTTGCCAGTCTCTCCTCCCCCATCCGTGAAACATGACCGCACAACCGAAGTTGGCGACGCATTAAATAAGTCTCAATGCCACTGACATTAGCCCGTCTCAAAACTTCGGTATTACACACACTGTTGGACCATCCGATGTTCATGGTTGTACCAAGGTATTTTAGGTGAAATCTATCTAGAGTACATATATGGTGACGATACACGCGCCAGGTCTCAGAGGAAAAGGCCCGGCAGTACGATCGCCTTGTACACCGAATCCTTAGTAGCTAGCTTAAGGTCGTGCGAGTAAAAGACCCTAGAACACAGCTTCCTAAATGATGCAGCTGCAACACTGATCCTGTTGTTGATTTCAGCGTCAAGGTGACACATAGATGTTCTCGTGTTTCCCAACTAACGAAACTTGCGACCTGCCTCACCACTTCCTTGTTAATTTTTATTGTTAGTGTCTCACGACCATGTGTGTCTAAGGATATCACTTCAGTCCTTTTGGGTATTGATCTTTAGAACGAACTTGCAGCATGCATGGAGGAAGACAGACATCAGCTGTTGCAGGCCACACGGGGATTCTGCCAAAAGCACAGGTCTTCAGCATACATGATCTCTGTGATCAGTGCGTATGAGACCTTAGTGCGCTCCTTAAGTCTGGTCAGGTTTAAGAGACAGCCATCTGTACGTAAGCGAATGCGAATCCCTTCAGAAACAGTTTCTATGACCTCTCCGACTGTTACTGCAAAGTACAAAGTGAACAGTATGGGCGATAGGACGCAACCTTGTTTTACCCTACAGGTAACGAGGAAAAAATCAGACTGTTCGCCATCCACAGAGGCGCAACGCGTATTGAGCAGTCGCAGAAGTCTCACAAACTGCATCCTAGCTTTCCGAGTGCCACCCAGAGAATTTCACGAGGCACACTGTCAAATGCCTTCTCTAAGTCAACAAAGCAAAGATATAGATGTCGTCCTTGTCCTATGCTTTTCTCTTGAAATTGAGGCACTGAGAAAGTAGCTTCACATGTGCCTCAGTCAGGTCGGAAGCCAAACTGGGTTACGGGTAGATAACTTTATGACGGGTTTTTTAGGCGGTTCAATAGAATTCTTGCAAAGACCCTACCAGGGGCTGACAGTAGTGAGATACCACGAGTCACAGTCGGATCGGTCACCCTTGTTCTTATAGAGGGCACTAATGCAATATACTTCAAAATCGTTTCGGACTCGCTCCTCCTACCATTCGAACAAAGAATTTCCATACCGACCTTCGCAAATCCATACCACCGTATTTTAGTAGCTCGTTTTGTACATGGTCAATACCGCCTACCGCCCGCTTATTTCGCTGCTGCCTTATGGCAGTGACAACCTTATCAAACCTCAGTGGATCATCCAGCCCAATGGATAAGGGAAGTTGAGGCATTAAGCTGATGCTTTGGAGGTCAGCTGATCGATCCACGTTAAGCAGAGTGTAGAAATGCTCTGCCCAACGTTTCAGTATATCATCCCTGCTATTTAGGAGGTGTAAGCCGTCCAAAGCCCTCAACGGTACTTTCGCTTGGTAGGACATACCAATAAGCTTACGTACTTCACAATAGAACTCCCCAGGCTAGTTAGTATCAGCAACCACTTGTCTTTTATATGTCGAGACAGCTTGCGCGATTCTTGGCCACTCGCTTTGACCCCTCTTCTACTATACTGTCACAAGAGATCTCTATGTTTTTCGAGCGCTGCCCCGAGAACCTCGTCGATAACATCGAACCAGTCTTCGCTACGCCGATGATTTGTGCCTAATGTAGCTGCAGCGGTTTGAATAAGGTGACTAGACAGACTTCTCCAAGCAGCAATGACATCATCCGTCTCATTTACAGGCAACAGATTTCCCGATAAGGCTTCAGCATATTTCTCCCTAGTCTCGGAATCTTTTAGCCTATCCACGCTGATGCATGCAGGCATTCTCTTTGTGGATCTCCGAGGCCGACGGAGGCAAAGTCTCAACTTAGTGACAGTAAGTCGATGGTCAGTCCGGCATTCACCTCTTCTAGCCTCCTCCTAGGCTGAGTGAGGAAAGTAGTGCCTCCCGAAATAGGGCTGCTTTGTTATCTCAGGTTCTGAAGAAACCGCCTTGTCATCCCGAATTTACAAAGGAACAGCGACCACGACATGTACTCACGCCCCTGGGACCGCCTATGTGCAGGCATTAGACAAGGCCTGGTTTGCATCGCACCAGACCTCTCTACTTCAACCCGTCGCCACAGGACTTAACGTAATTGGAGTCCATAGTTCGGAAGCGGTCCAGTACAAAGGATATATTAAGGTACGCAAACGTTCGCGCACAAGCAGGCGTACACACTCGTCCTCCCTCCTCTCGATTCAGTGAAACGGTGAACCGCTACAACTATAAAAGAGGTCGGATGATGTGTCTAGTCGACGGTAATTTTACGCCCTCAACTGTCGCCCTAGGCTATCCACCCTGCCTTGCTGAATCGCCGAGTATACCAATCCCCTTATCTGCATTGGGTTGCCGTCCTCGCCGAAACAGACTTTGTATATGTGAAGCAGGAGGGAGCTGCTACTGTTAGACCGGGGAGAGAAAGGAAAGAATCAGGAAATGGGATATGAGTTGTAGGAATATACAAAGAGAGAGGATAGGAGATTACTACTGTCTCGTAAGAAAAGCGAGAGATAGTTGCAGCTCGGGAGGCCGGGGTCGCGTATACCCGTACGTCATTTGCAACTGTCGATCTATTAGCGTAGTAAAAAATCTCAGAAGTTTCCATGCCATTTAGGCATACGTGTCCAATGACATCCCACACGATCCTTCCCTCTCGAAAAACAAACATCCCTACGATACATGTATAGTAGTACTCTTCATAATTTTATTTTTCAAAATTATATCACACCATTTTGTAGCAGTCCATAAAAACCTTCCAAAGTTCAAACATACAGTACACATAATCTCCGAGTAAAACATCTGTGGCATACAGACGGATTTGATGAAACTATAAGTGTTCCGTTTTCTGCCATTTAGCTTCTGAACCCTAAAATATTCACATTTCACAGTTTCTTATAAAGCTGCCAAATTAAGCTATCCAATACATAACTACTAACTACCACATACATTAGTAGAACACGTACCAGTTTAGTTTCTAACAGTCTAAACATGGCTTTGAAAGGAAACCGATCCCAAATATTTTACTGATCTATAGATAAAAAATACAGATCAAAATAGCAATATTCAGAAGATACATATAAAAAACTAACAATATAATAAAATGTAAGACAACTTTAACATATCTGGTATCTCGGAATCGAAAAAAAAATTAAATTATAAAATACTTTAAATTGGAATCTACAGATCTTTTTTATCTCAGAGTTTTATGATGGGATGCCTGTAGGGATTAAGTGGAAGGAAGTTCCTCATCGCACGTTGCGACGGAGGTTTGACTAGACCTAGTCGAGTAAGCCGCGCGGCGAGCTTCTGTGTCTGTCGATCTCTCTCTCTCTCTCTCTCTCTCTTCCTCTCTATCTCTCTCTCTCACACACACACACACAACAAATTCACACGCACACACATAGAAAGCAAGCCGTAGTTGGCTTGGTTAAGTTTATACAGGTTTTCTGTATATAATAAAAAAAATACTTCACTAGTTACTCGAAAGGAACTAGTGGTAGGTGGTATTTTCGAGATATGATACAGTCTTGCGTATAAAAAATTAAAAAAAAAATTATTGAGGTTAGACCAATGAAATGCTTTGTCAATATCAGATTGAAGAATCAGTGCATCCGAATAACTTATAACTTTATAAAAGATTTTCAAATTATCTGCAAACATTATTATTTTACCAAATGTAATTACTCCCGCTATGTGCTTAGGTACATAGCGTGAGTAATTACATTTGGTAAAACGTTGATAAATATGAGAACCTCTAAAGGACTTAAATTACATGCTTAACTTACGCCGGTGTAAGTGTAGTATTGCTCCGAGCAGTGTCCCTCTTACTGAACGTACTGTTGCCGGTCTCTCTGTTAACTGGCGAGGAACTTGAACAGGAACGGAGTAAGGTCGACCAAAGCGAAACTACTAAGAATTATATTGTTGTCAACTACACCGAACGTTCTGTGAAAATCAAAGTAAGCGGTATCGACCTGCGCCCCATCATCTGCTGTTTCTGTTTAATATGTCTAGAAAGACAACATATGCTTGGAGTCGAGCAACGTTCAATTCTGCGGTCATTTGGAATCGAATGCTAAATTAGCCTCCAAGAAGCTGGGTGTGCTCAATAGGGCGAAGCAGTACTCCACGCGACATCGTCAGCTGCAGCTATACAAGGCGCAGGTCCAACCGCATATGGGGTACTGCCCTCACCTTTGGGCTGGTGCCCCTAACTATCAACTCGCCCCATTTGACCGTATTCAACGTAGAGCGACTCGAATAGTTGACGACCAGGTTGTTTCCGTGCAGCTTGATCCTTTGGCATTACGAAGAGATGTTGGCTCGCTTTGCATCTTCTACCCCATCTGCAACGGGGCGTGTTCCGAGGAGTTGTTCGGATTAATACCAGCAGCGGAATTCCACTCACGGACATCACGGCAGAACTCTAAGTTCCACCCGCATGACCACCTTGATGTCCCAAAGTCTACAACTGTGTGTTTCAAGCGCAATTTCTACCAGTTGCCACCGTCGGTATTTCTGAACCGATACGATATGGGGTTCTTCAAGAAAAGAGCTTACTCCCATCTTAAAGGACGGCAACGCGCCTGCATGACCTCGGGTCATGCGGATGTCGGCGGTAGTTACCTACCACTTTCTCATTTGCCCCTTATTCTATAAAAAAAAAAAGATTAGTGCTTGTGGATCGACCCGACCGGTAACCGTGCTGAACCTCGGAAAGTTGATGCTCGATTTGTTGTCTTATACGACATTCTAAAATCGACTCAAATAACTGACCAAATACTGATGATACCGCAATAGTTCTAAAATCGCATATATCCGAATTAGATTTCTTATGGACAGGTACTACGCGAGATGTCTTCCAAATATACGGATAACATGGATTCTTATAGGAAACGTTGAAGACGTGGTGTCAGATGACAGAGGTGCCAGAAGTACCCTCCTATAATCTTTGATAATGAAAGTTGGATTATCACCTGAGCCAGTGGAACGTTTCCCTTTGCGTTTGTTTAGGGCTACCCGTACATCAACACGGCGTATACGCTAGATATATTTACGATCGCTCAGACTGTCGCTCATCCTAAGCGCAACGTCGACGCAAGGTTGCGGGGTACCGGCGCCTTAACTGACTTGAAATATTATGTGAATAGATTGGCACACTCTCCCTGCCGTAACGATAACCCATTTTCTTCAGTTTTACGTTTAGATATTACGTATACCCAAAAAATATTTTTGCTCCAGCTCTATGTTAAACTCCATATCAGTTTGTAGAGGCTCGAAATCATTGTTTATAAATTAACTTAACTTAAGTAGTGTCCTGTAGTAAAATAATTCTCGTGCATCGCAACTTGATTAAACGACTCGTTAACTAGAACAAGATCTAATAAGTGTAGATTGTCGTTAAAAACTGTATTAACTTGCTTTTTGTAAGAGGTACTTGCCATGCTGTATACGAGTAGGTAGGGCCATGCACCATGCATGCCCCTATGAACCACAAGATTTTAAATCAGTATTTGACATAAAACTTCTATATAACGATTATGTGAGAGGCAAAGTAGAAAATAATTGTATTATTTGGAGTCCATTTGAAACTAAATATATATGAAATTATTGAAAAAATTCAAAGAAAATTCATTTGTTGGCTACATAGAAAGTGGCATGGGTATTCAGAAGATTATCCTACTATATACCCAAGTTTGTTCCTTCTGGGGATGGTGGGATATGACAGATTAGAAGTAAGGTGTTTGCATTGCATTGCACTTATTTATCTAATAAAAATAATTTGAGGCTGCAAAAGTAACCCTGCAGTATAAAATTATATGTCTACATGTACCGGATAGTTAAGTCTATGCTAATTGTCAGAAGATCTTCGCAATATAGGACAGCAAGAGCAGGACAGTTCGCCACTGCCTCGCACACTACACTTGCATAAGTATTAAACAAAATAAAAACAAAACAATCTGGACATACTTCACAACTCGCTGCTCCAGATAATAAAAGATATAAGCCAATGTTAAAAAAAAAGTAGTATACAAGTAAGTAAATGAATTCTTATTGTAAATTATGTGTTAAATTGTGTTTATATCACCTGTTGAGACAGGCATGGTCTTATAATAATAAAAAAATTAATTATTTCAAAAAATATTATCTAAAAAAATATTTGTTTCCTCACATTACTATTACTATACAGTTAGTTATAGAAAAATAGGATCTTTCTCCCAGGAAGATATGAACTTCCAAAGCGTGGGGAAATATTGCACAGTTGAGCCATATTTTAAGCAAATTTATCCAATTCAGCAGTCTGCTTTAGTGTCTCATAAATTTGATAAATAATGATAAAGCTTATGAGGTACAAATAATTTACCACTGTCCACTGGCCTACACCACGGCATACATGTTTTGACACTGGGTGACAATACAAAAGTACTCCAATAGACATTACAAAAATATTTATTAAATAAGCTATGTATTACACTAATGTACTATAGGTCCGAGTGGTTCTGCTTTGATGTTTCCCAAATCGAGTCTACTATCTATTGATTCATCTATTTGACCAACAATAGCGATATTGTCGCCTCTAATAATATGCAGTCCAAGAACAACTTGTGCTACACCTGTAGACGATGAGAATACTCGCTCGTGAGATTCATCTAAAATGATATTAATGGTTTGGTCAAATCCTTTAAGCGTGCCTATAAAATTGCGCCCATCCGAAGTAATCACCGACACTGTTTGATTCACATAATTCTCAAGCCCAGACGCCATGCTGATTATAGTCTTATATTAGATTTTATTACTCAGCAACCAATTATTTGTCTCTCAGTAAAATACACTTGACTTTGATAGTAAACAAGTCTGAAAATTTGAAATTGAACTCGGTACTAGAGTGAACAATGACAGTTATTCTTCTACTTATTAGCGCCAACGTTTCATAAGTGTGACTATGTTCAACATATTTGCCTGCCATATATCACTTTTTAAAATTCTGGTCGTATGGTACGGTACGCTGAGATTGAATCGATTTTGTCAAAAATGATTGAAGTGGAAATTTTGTATATGTTTGTGTGTCTTGTAATTTAAAATAAATTACCAAACATCATATTATTGCGACATTTAGAAAATAGGTATAAATGTGATCATGATATTAAAAAGAAAGTGTTGTCCCACACCATAGGATAACCCCACCAATTTTGGGACAGTGCAATGGGATGAGGTTGCCATCCTCGCCCTTTACCCCGTGCGCAATAGCCCCGCCTACTTTCCTCGTTTGTCCCCTCTTCTTATAAGAAATACAAAAGGCGGCTTCACCTCTTGCTCTTTAGTCTCCTCCTCTTATAAGAGGGGCACAAGAAGGAAGTTGCCGCTGTTCGTGGTGGACGGGGTGCGCACGCTAAACAAATTGTTAGCTGCGGATCCCGTAGTCGACATGTTTACAACGAATGTGGGTGAATTTATTAAGTCTTGTTCTACTTACTTTGTGCAATTATATGAAGAAGCGCCAAAATATTTTTGATGCTCCCTAATATTATCGTACCTACTATTTACATTTATAATTATAAAAAAAGATGTTTCATGTACGTATTGGTTTAGATTAGAGAAATTATACAATTAAAATAAATAAATAAGAGCAGCTGAACAGAGGGGGTTGAATTCGCTTCGCTCAAGGTGTCTCGATCTACCCCTTGCTACTGAGCACTACCGCCACGACAGGTCTTGAACTATGGTGTGGTGGAGACCATTAGAATCCTACATTATCAGTGATGATGATAGGATATATAATTTCACAAAACGTTTTGACCATTATGAAAACTTCGATCATCTAACCAAAATGCGAAAATAAAATCAAAGTAAATTCTTATTTAGCTACAGAAATTATTGACAACTAGCTGATCCGACAGACGTTATGTCGTAAATTTAATTGTAAGTATAAAACCTGGTAGGTTCTGAAACGTTACGATGACAACAAGTAACAAATACTAGTTTGTGGTAACAAAGTAATCTATGCTGTATATTAGTTTTGTGATTGTCAATAATTGTCATTTGAATTTTTTTAAATTAATTTAATCGCTTTGTCGTTTGTGAAGTGGAAACTCTTTAGATAACATTGTGTATATAACATGTACTTTAACTAACTTACATGTTTATTTTGTTATTATAGTTTGGCGACCATTACAATCCAACTATTTATATTTTATTCAAAAATATTTTTTAATTAATATTAATTTTACTAATTTTATTTTTAATCAAGATGTCGAATCCGCTGGTCCAATATATTTTATTACGAAGCGACTTGCTGAAAGACCTTGGATGGTCCATTGGTGCAGTAGTTGCACAAGCATGTCATGCCTCTTCAGCTGCTTTACATTTAAGTAGAGATGATATAAACACGCAACAATATTTAAATGATTTAGACAACATGCATAAAGTAGTCTTAGAGGTAAATATGTAAAGCCCGCCATTTGAATTAATTTTGAGCTATAAAAAATTAAGGTAGAATTAATGTATAAAAAAGTAAGGTCTGGTGTTTCGAATTCTTAGACACTATTAACTCTAATAAAAACATCTGTATAGGTTTACCACTACCATATGCTTATATACCTATACTAGTACCATTTTATTTTGTATTGTGCTCATTATTTTAATTCAGGTGAGAAATATATTGTTGTTGTGTTTACAAAATTTGTATAATAGTGTAATTTATACCTAAATAAGGACATACATTCATTCCATCAAGTCTAGTATTAAATAATTAATTCTCACTCAAAATGTTTTACATTGTTTGCTTTGCTTTTAGAAAAGCAGTCAACACAACATAGCTGACATATCATTTGTCCCCTTTTATACTATAAAAATCATTAGCCAAGCCTTTTGATGACTAGATGACACAAGGAAGTGTTTACCTTTTTCCCCTCGAGTAGGCCTAGGCCCCTGGAAACTCACGTAACATATAAACACATCAATAGTGTTCCTTTTTGAGGATAACTTGTGAGAGAGTACTATTTATATATTGATTGTTCTTTAATCTCTAATATACTCTTATAAATAAAAAAATTTAATTGAGAGAAAAAGTTTTCAGAAATTAAAAAATCACAATTACAGTAGATACTTACTATTCCATTTTGACTAAAATTGTATTTGTAATAAATAAATATAACTGTTGCTATAATCTAGCTACAATAGTAAAATATTCTGTTGTTATGTATTCATGTCCTAAGCTCACATCATAAGAGCTATAATCATGATACTGAAAATACCATCAAGACAGCAATATAGCTTTCATTCAATTAATGTCAATATAGAAAATTCTTGTTGTCTAGGTGTTCTCTGTCCATATTGTATTATTAACATAATTTATAAATTACAGATTCCAAATGAAGAGTCGTTAAAGAAATTAGCTAAAAAATTAGACGATAACACCATTGCTCACAAGCTTTGGATCGAGCAACCAGAAAATGTGCCAACTTGTCTCGCACTTAAGCCGTATCCTAAGGATGAAGTAAAAAAATATGTTGGGAAATTTAAGCTATACAAAATGGTATTAAATAGCTAAAGTATATACAATCTAAATGAGTATATTTACTATTTATAATAGACAAATATTATTTTTTGTGAAATTGATAATAAACAATTTAAATAACAAAGCATATACTTATTTTATGTAGATTCTTGCTTTATGAACCAACACACCATGTATAGCCTAGCTCGACCTTCCAGTTGTGTGTATTTTGAATTCTGATGAAGTTTTAATGAATATTATAAACTAGCTGATACCAGTGAGATTTGCTGCATTTTATTGCATAAAAATAGAATTTTATTTTGCAGGCATTTGAGATTTCCTCTTAGTAATTTGAGTAGGCTATAGCCTATAAGTGACCTCGGTCTTTAACTATTTTTATTCTGAATATCATAATTTTATTATTATGGATTTAAGTAGTGTAGTATAACTTATATTGTTTTCGTAGTTATACTTTATAACATTCATTTAATTATTATACTATATTTTATATAAGCAAATATATAGGTACATCATACATATTCAGGATGTGGTTGAGGTTTGCACACCAACCTCTTAGCTAAAATATAGACAAGCTAATAGCTATAACATCATCATTACATCCTTTACATTATTAACCAATCGAATCTGTGGATAAACTATCAAATAATCCATTTTTTTATATTTAACTGCACAGTTTATAGGTAAATATTATCATGTAAATTTGGATAGTTGTTTTATTTTCATTTATGGGGTATCACATCAAAATCAATAGATATGTGCCTTAACTCCATTCAAAACTCTCTTCAAAGTCCTAACCCTCTTTGCACATTACTTCACATGCCTATCTGGCTCTCTGTACTCTTGGACTGGAAACTACACAGGTAGATATGGTCATGGGTAGTGCCCCTTCTGTAACATTTACCAAATTAAAAAAATGGCGATATAAAGTAGGTGTTTAGGTAGGGCTGTACAATATCTCCCCACGATTTAGGGGTTGTACATTCTTGAAGAGGGAGAGAGGGTGTAAGGTACCCTAAAAATGTGGTGGCGCGGATATCAATAGTTTTTGAGAATAAGAAATTGAAGTTTTCATACATTATTGTATTTCATACATCATTAAATATATTGTTCTATCACAAATAACATAATTGCGTTTCGTCACGTCTCCGGCGCTGCGGTTAAGCGCAGCCCCTTCGCCTTTCCTTAACAATACCCCCACGCTCTCTTCCGCAGCTTCGGATTTTAGGCCCTTTCTGCGACCAGCCTCCGCTGCTCCGGATGTCTGTGTTTTTCACAGCAGGCGAGTGCTTTCATAAAACTCGAATACAAATTAAAAAGAACCCTAACACTACACGGTTAACAGCTGAACTAAGATCATTTTGCAAACATAAACGATTACTAAAACATTTGTTACACTAAACGACAACCATATCCAAAAATCTCTACTATAAAATGTATGTAC
Organism: Eumaeus atala; assembly: GCA_017140195.1. Classification (NCBI taxonomy): domain Eukaryota; kingdom Metazoa; phylum Arthropoda; class Insecta; order Lepidoptera; family Lycaenidae; genus Eumaeus; species Eumaeus atala. Next base: position 262,354 of record JAFELO010010421.1, on the reverse strand, counting down.
GTATCCTAAAAAGTGTGTAAATAAATCAAAAAGACTGCATTACATACAAAAAGTATATAAAAATGATAATATAATATCAAAAACAATGTGGCAAATCATAAAAGACCGTACAAATAAAACTTCTAAGAAGTTAAAAAATAATATAAAATTAATAATGCAAAATACAATAATAGATGAGCCCAACTTAGTAGTAAATACGTTTAATGACTTTTTTGTGAAGGTCGGAAGTACAACTGATACTCAACCAGGTCGCCCAATCTTATCACGCTCAGACAACTCCATAAATATTGAACCAGTTTACCCGTTGGAAATGTCTATGATAACATCTAACCTTAAAAATAAACAAAGTTTTGGTCATGGTGAACTTCCACCCACACTATTAAAAAATGTACTCTGGAACTCGTATTGCCACTAACTTATAACATAAATCAGTCGTTCTCGGAAGGTATTATGCCGGACTTATTAAAAATATCTGTTACAAAACATATACATAGAAAGGCGGGAAAACAAAATGCGCAAATTACCGCCAAATAGACCTTTTACCAACATTCTCAAAAATGATAAAAACTGTAATCTCAGAATGCTTTATACATTCTGCAGAAATACAGCATCTTTGATGAAAACCAAAACGGTTTTAGAAAAAGATAGATTTACCACCTATGCAGTACACCGGTACATCCAACGATCTCTAAACTATATAAATGATAGGAAATACGCTGTAGGTATTCTGCTCGATGTGAGTAAAGCATGATAGGATATCATATAAGGTATTATTAAATAAACTAGAAGGGATTGGCATTCGAGGGATTGTTCACGATTGGTTTAGCTCTTACCTAGAATCTCGCCAACCAGTAAGTTCAAATTGAACACCTTAATTTAAAAACCGAAGGAATACCGCACGTTCGTTCTAAAAAAATTAAATAAAGATTTGTTACCCATAGAGCAACGGACTAGATTGTCCGCTGCTCCTGCAACATATACTAAAATATATATTAACAACCTATTCGCTGATGATATATCAGTCATATTCTCACGCGAAAATAACTTGAGATCACAATAATAAATAATAATTACTAGCAAAACTTTATCCGACATTGTGACCTTGCTCGAAGAACATATCTTGAAGCTAATTGTATGAAACTCAATAAATTATTCACACCAAAACAAAAAATGAGAATGTATCGACTCTTTTAAACTACGAGGCATATGTCTATATATTATATTATATATATATCACATACATAACATAAGCCAATTTCATATAAATAACATAAGCGGAAAACTATCAAGGTTTGCATATGCACTGCTTCAGTTAAAAATATCGACTGACAAAAAAAACACAAAGGAGATCTATTAAAAGCTTGTTATTTATATACTTCGATATTTATTGCAATCAAGAGTACAAAAATGTTACATATTTATATGATGAACGATAACCTGCTAGTTATCACGCAGCAAATTATTATTAATTATATCACTACCACCTGTTCTTTTTCCCCACTTTCAAAGCATGGTGTGATTTGTACACACAAGGTGTAATCTTCATATATTTGACAGTTGCCTTTCCCGTTTTGTGTTGTGCCGTGGAAAAATATTAAACTTCCTCTAATCCACCAATAACGTCAATGTGTGTCATATAATAGCATTCAATCTAGTAAGTAAATATTATTAACCCTTGAAACAGTTTATCATCATAGATCTGTTCCAATTTCAGACCAGTTACCGTCTATATCATCCGTATCTGTTCTTCCGTTATTACATAAGCATTGAAGATTTTAATCCTAATGTAATTCCAAATTACTGGTACTGACTTACAGGTAATCTTTCAAGTGTTCTTACTAAGTTTAGAAAACTTAGTGAAAATATTTTCTGCATATAATTGCTAGTCTGTGTTAATCTGTTGCATTGTGGAATGCAGGGAAAGCTCAGTTTTGGAGGGATACTAGATATAAAAGATTCCTTTAGCTTGGGTAAGTAGAGGAATATGTTCTAAATACTAATGTCATCATGCTGAGCATTATTTGTTGCTAATTTTTCCATACATATATTTTCCAAGAGAACTGGAATTGTTTATGTAATAACAACCCAATTAATTACTAATAGCATGCAATATTTTGTTGCTTTATTAGACCATATATATATAGCCTATGATAAAATGTTATGCATTTTAAATATGCTATTAAAACGTTTTAATAATCTTAGAAATTAAAATTTCTTACTCTAGTATGTTAGACAGAATTAAATCTTAGCAAAATTATTTTCTGATTATTGTTTTACCAAATAACAATTTCATAATATTTTTATAAGGTCTAGTATCTAATAAAAAAAACTAAAATATAAAAAAAACTAGTAAATAAGAGAATAGAACAAATTCCACAGCCTCCTCCCTAAAGCGCAGCACATTCCGTAAATAATAAACTTTTTACGAACCATTTTAAACTTTTAAATTTATTTTAGTTGGTTAGCAATCGTGTTATGCGATGAGAATATAAGAAAGGAAAGAATAATAACTGAAAGGAGAATAGATGACCTAGGAAGACTTATGCTTCAAATGTATGAAAACGAATCTTTGGGACGTGTCAACAGCGAGCTGGTTATATTTCGCACAATATGAAATTAATATTTAACTTGCACAAATATAAATTACAATAGAATTTATATTAGTTTGCATTGTACCTTTTATTTGTTATATATCATTATAAACACAATTAGTATGTACCATACCTAATATAAAGGGCATCATACTAGTCATTCTTAGGCTTACAAATGTAGAAAAATAAAGTCCTGGTTTCGGGAATGACATCATAAGTAAGGCGGGATGTGTGCCTAAAAACATAGTATTCCTATATGGTTTGTGGTTGTACAGTTGTGTCATCTATATTACTAGGGCATTTAAAACGTTTATGATTTTTTTTCTTCAAAATCTTCCAAAATTTCGGCCATTTTCTTCGCAACATAACGGTTTTTGGCATGGACAGTTTGACCATTACGCTTACGAGGTACGTCACAAACTATATAGACGTATTACTTCCATGTAGTTTGTTGTGTTGAGCATTTCGAGGCTTCGTTCAAAATGTTGCCATATTTATAATTTAATTTCAGAGCAATAACGGATGCAGTTAAAATATAGACACTGCTCTGAGGTTCTAATAAACCAAAGCTTAGGATTATTTTGTTTCTGAGGTTGGTACTGATTAGATATAAAAGTTATAGAAATAAAAAATATTTTTACAGTAGTGTCAAGTTGGAAATAATTTATCAATATTTTCTCTCTATTACATTGTTATTATCGACCGCTGTTACGGGTACGGTCATAGATTTCGAAAATAATCAGTGGGTACGGTATCTTCTGTTAATTTTTTTATTCTATTGGATCAGAAGGAGCGTGATGTTTTTGGAGTCTAGATACATGATCTATGACTATGCAAATAGGTTTCAATATTCCCTGCTTACTGCTACAGCCTGAATGGCTTTTAATGTAAATGAACTATGGGGTGTCCTAATATCCGTCTTAATAACCCGATTGACATTAATAGTATATATTACAATACAGTAAATTTATATACAAGATTTTGAAATAGAATCTGTGAGTGTGATCAAATCAATCAATATGTTGCTTTTTATAAAACTAAATATTCTGATCTCTTGTTAAAAGACTTGTGTCTTCTATTCATTGGCCATTAGATATGTAATCGTATAACATTAACAGACTAAAAAAAAATTAAACGTCAACAACGGATGCAGCTTTTCAGTTTTCGCAAAGCTGTTTCTAGACATTAATTTTTATATTTAGAGTTTAAATTACGGTTGCTTCTCAAATATTTCTTAAAAGTCTCATCTTTTAAATAACATCATTATAAAAAAAGGTACGTATCAATGACGGCAATTTTGTATAAGTTTATCAAATTATAGCTTACGATTTCCACTATGTCATACATATTTTTTCATTAAAATATGTGTCTCATTTGTGGAGATAATATATCTATATCAATTCAATGTTAATGTAGTTTTAAATATTTTTAGCTTTTTTTTGGGGATCCCATTATCATATTTTCCGACTAATTTATGAGTCATCATACTAAGTTTTTTCATGTTTGTGATTGAAAATCTTAATAATATTAACTATGATTTCACTGTCACTTGCAGTTTAAGTGAAACCACAGTATGGCCTCGTCAAATACTTTGCAAAAAGCCATAGATCTCGTAACAAAAGCAACTGAAGAAGATAAAAATAAAAACTATGAAGAAGCATTACGACTTTACGAACACGGGGTTGAGTATTTTCTTCATGCTGTTAAGTATGAGGCCCAAGGAGAGAGAGCAAAGGAAAGTATTAGAGCAAAGTGTTTACAGTACTTAGATAGAGCTGAAAAGTTGAAGGAATATCTTAGAAAAGACAAGAAGAAGAAGCCTGTTAAAGATGGAGAGTCAAATTCAAAGAGTGAAGATAAGAAAAGTGACAGTGACAGTGATTCTGATGATCCAGAAAAGAAGAAATTACAGGGAAAACTGGAAGGTGCTATAGTCGTTGAAAAGCCACATGTTAAATGGAGTGATGTTGCTGGTCTGGAAGCAGCAAAGGAAGCATTGAAAGAAGCTGTGATATTACCTATTAAATTTCCACATCTTTTCACGGGGAAGAGGATTCCGTGGAAAGGGATTTTATTATTTGGGCCACCTGGTACTGGTAAATCATACTTAGCTAAAGCTGTAGCAACTGAAGCTAACAATTCAACTTTCTTTTCAGTCTCATCATCTGATCTTGTTTCAAAGTGGCTGGGTGAGTCAGAAAAGTTGGTAAGAAATTTATTTGAACTAGCTCGCCAGCATAAACCGAGTATAATATTCATTGATGAAATTGATTCTCTATGTTCATCCCGTTCTGACAATGAATCTGAATCTGCTCGTAGAATCAAAACGGAATTTCTTGTACAAATGCAGGGTGTGGGAAATGATATGGATGGAATCTTGGTCCTTGGAGCCACTAACATACCATGGGTTTTGGATGCAGCCATAAGAAGACGATTTGAAAAGCGTATTTACATAGCACTACCAGAAGAGCATGCAAGATTGGATATGTTTAAATTGCATCTCGGAAACACAAGACATCAATTATCAGAACAAGATATGAAAGTGTTGGCTTCTAAGAGTGATGGATATTCTGGAGCAGATATAAGCATAGTAGTGCGTGATGCACTTATGCAGCCTGTACGTAAGGTCCAATCTGCAACACACTTCAAGAAAGTCTCAGGGCCTTGTCCGACAAATCCCGATCTTATTGTCAATGATCTTTTAACTCCATGCTCTCCTGGTGAACCTGGTGCAATAGAAATGACCTGGATGGAAGTACCAAGTGATAAGTTGGGTGAACCACCAGTTACTATGTCAGATATGATGAGATCACTATCAACGTCTAAACCTACAGTGAATGACGATGATATGGTAAAATTGAAGAAATTTATGGAAGATTTTGGCCAGGAGGGTTGATACAAAGTATTTTGTATGAACACAGTAACATTTACTTCATTGATAGTTAATTGAGATATATGCCATACCTTTAGATAACCAAAATATGAACAATTAATATATTTAAAAGAAATTTGATTACATTTGACAAATAGTAATTATTGCATTCATATATTGCTTAATCACATCTCAAAAATGTAAAGCTACAAAAAGGAAAGACACTGCTTCTGCATAATAAAATATAAATTATTGTAGAAAATAAATAAGTACACACATAAAAATTTATTCATTTAATAATAATAATAATAACTCTTTATTTATGAGAACACACTGCACAATACAAGGAAGCTTCATATAACATTACACACACAAAAATCTAGACGAACATTAATTACTGTTGAGAATCACAATGATAACAGAAATAACACAAGAAGAGACAAAAAAATGAAAAAGTGTTTTGGTAGCAGCGTGTTTCACAAAATGGCATATGCACGGCTTCACTTAGGATTAGAATACAACTTGATCCCAACACCTATTTTCAGATCATTTTAGTTTTATTTGATTTTTTCTTGGCAGTTGCGAGCGGTGGTTACAACGTACCAAGGAATTTACATTTTCATGCAATGCACATGAGTAACAACACTCATCAACAACCACACATACTAGCACCAATCATATAATTAATCAAAATGCATACTCCACCAGAGCTAGTAAATGAGCAGCCTGTCTGGAAGTATACACATTCAAATATGCATATTCATAGGATACCCAAGTAACTCAACAACTGAAATACATAATCACACCCATACATATATTTAGTTTGTCTTTTACTAATGTGTACTATACTAAGAAATAATATACAAATCTGACTTAGACATTAATATAAATATTTGTTTGGAGATAGCTTATAAGCTTATAACATTGTTTAAATGTTTAAACAAATGTAAGAGATTTGTTGTCAGAGGTATATAGTTGTAACATAAGAATTAATAAAATGATTAAATGTAACCATGTTTGAAGCTATTGTAATTATTTTATGGCTCATCCCCAAGTCTACATGACTTGTTTACGGATACAGGAATGGTGTTTAAACGTTAGTAACAATCATTGGACTTTCTTGTTTTACTTTTTTTTTTAAATTACTTATACAAAGTGATTACTTTGTCATATGTAAAAATATTGTGTAAAAGAATATTACTTTAATTTGATATTTTATGTAATTAAGATGTTTAAAATTTGGCTTGTAAAATGTATTTGGTCTTTATTTTTGTATTGTTATTCATGAAAATAAATATTTCATTCAACATTTTATTTTATACTCTTTAAACATCCATGTGTGTATATAAGTTTCATGCTGTTTAGTTTACTAATGCTAACAGCATCACAAGAGTAAGAAAATAATTTTATTATTGTTGAAAGATGAGAAGCAGTTAAGAGGATAATTGTTATGTAGAATTGTTGCCTGTTCTTCCTTTAACCCTTCTTATATGAGTCAAAGGAATCTCACGGCTTGTGCCGCCCCAATTTTCCTGCAATTTTTTAACAAAATAAATAATTAGTTGTGGGATATTAGACAGCCAGTCCATTATAATTCTGTAAACTTATGTTATAAGACAGATTGATAGATATTTTGCTCTAGCCAAATCGGTCTGTCAAATTAGTCGTCAATGAAAACCAAAATGTTAGAAATTAATGTAAGTTTTGTTGTATGTTATTGATATTTGTTTGAAGATTCTTCGGAGATAAAATTATCATTAGTGGCTGTTTCCATTACTTATTTTATATCCATAAACACCGGCGTCTAATCGAAGAGTCTCATAATGTTTCCTGGAAATGTGCCTACACATATCTACTAGTAGCCGCTTCTGTTACCTACCCCACGCTCACATGTTCCAACGTCATACAACAACTACGCTGTCGCAATTCGTGCGGTATGAGACCTTTCTCATATATAGCCAACAGGATAAGGGTGAAGATGGTAATGGGCGTGGGTGTCAAAATGATCCAAAAGCTCATAGGCAAGTTGTTAAAAGAAGGGTTTGAATTATGCGAAAATAAAATATGTAGCAATATACAAAAAGTCATTTATTTACAAAGTACATAAGAATAATTAAATGTAACTAATATCACGAAGTTGTGTGATAGAAGTAGCAGACGAAGCTGAAGAGAAGGATTGTGTGGTAAGGCCACACTCTTTTTCGGTTCGCTATGTTGGTATCTGAAAAAGAAACATTGAAACAGCTATTAAAATTAGATCAATATATCCTCAAATGTAGGAATTTGTTTACAGAATAATAAAGTAGGTATTGTGTAGGGTTGTAGTGATCTACACTGAAGTGAAGACGGAAAAAATGCAACAAGTTACAATGTTTGAGGAATTAGTAATGTATAACTTATTATATTTTATTACGAAAAAAATCACAGTAGTTAGGTAGGTAGGTACTTTAGACAAGCGAGTAGGAGAGTTTACAGTTGCGTTGCTTTGTTTTTCCATTTTTCCACTACCATCAGGTGGAATCTGACAGGGTGTGTGGGACTCATAGATGAACGGAATATCTACTAAAACCGTTCATCAGCCGCCATAACTGAGGTGCCCCGAATTTTATTTGTCTGTAACATGTACCAACAAACAGGTAACTTAGCAAAATAAGTACCTATATAACTGCATGAAGCATTGGCTACAACTCTTTGATTCCCGTATGCTATATGTGTGTGGATCTGCCTACATCTGTTGGAAACAGAACAATGTCAAACTACTCTTTTACATATTGTATGGTACATAATTAATTATGTGAGAATTATCTTAATTACCTACAGCAGCAACCTACGAGTACAAAATAATATACGCGATTGAGTCATGTGCAGATTAAACGACCTACTTTTAGCTCATGGCAGGTTATCTGTAGATCTAAATTGTTATCTCATTTAAAATTATGGTTATTATATATTTATATTTAAAGTGGATTTACTTACATTATTAAGTATAGGTAATTTATAACGATAGAGTTAATGTAAATAGATAAGACCAGCCTAGAACGCGACCTTCTAAGTTGAAAGAAGCAGTAAATGTGGTTTACTACTTTCTTTTTATTCATTTCTCTCTGAGCAATGCGCAAACGACATTGGATAAACGAATATAGTATAATGTTTTACGTGTTCTTTCTCTATTAAGCAACTCGGCCACTCACTGTCATATAACCGTGCACAAACAAGCGTCTCTTCCTCTTGTTCTTTAAGAGCCCTCTCTTCTTATAAGAGGTTCAATCGGATTCGCTTGGGTTGGGACTACTGAACCTAAACGCCAGGGCAAGGCCTGAGCTGTGGAGGGGTCATATAACTGGCTATGTCAGCACTGTTTTATGTATAATATCTCTATGGTAACAACTGTACTAATTCCTACACGAAGTATGGATATATAATACGTATGCTTACCTATGTACACTATCTTTTCCCTTTTATGGGTTTCGAATGAAGCCGTACAACGGATCTTCATATGTGCTCGAGCTGGTGCTCTTAAGCCGAGTGTGGAGACCATCAGCCCCTGTGCAGCCGCCAATGGTTCGTAGCTCACCAGCCACGAACGCTCTGTCACCTGAAATTAAAACAGCTTCATTAAACGTGATGAATTACGTTTCGTCACGCTTGAGTACAGCATGTAGGTAGGTAGTTTCATATCACAAGCGAATAGGCAATATTCTACAGTGAAATACAGTGGAGAATAGTGGAATAGGTATGTGTCTATCTACCGTTGGAGCGTTGCTAGAATAGAATACAATATTTGGTTTAGTGACTAATACAATACAATTCAATTCAATTTTAGTGACAATACCTGGATTCAATAAGCTTAAAGTGCCTTTTACGGAGAGGTACATGATGAAATACTATGCATTATAATTATGTAGTCAGACAGTAAGGTATTCCAGATAGTAGGGTATAGTAGGCAAACTATATTATGTAGGCGAGCTAACATGATATAGCCGCAGGCGGAGTTACAGGTACCTGCACTTCGTGCGGTTTGTGTGATTTTGATACCCCATTGGATTGCAGGAGAAATTTGTGAGCGTCTGCAGTCATAAAATGATTCTGAATTCTCGTTTACCTACAAAAAAGTAACCATACATTTAAGTTCACACCGATCAGAATTCGTCCTCACCAAGCTTAAGTTGTTAACGAATTTGTAGCAAGTAAGCCACGCCTCAAAAAACATAATACGTAAATAGAATAAAAACAGCAAATAATGTTGCTTTATTAAAGTGTAGATATTATTTTTCCTCATCGTTGTATTAGTTTATCTTTGTACCATAACAGTGTGCACGGTACATGTTTAGCGAGCGAAATAAATCAAGCTTTATAAATAATACCTTTTCCCCGTTTATGTGCCATTGTAGCTCGGGAGCCGGGAACGCCTCGGCGGAGGAACAATTTACATCGAGTGGCTCTTGCGCTTTGTACGGATGCTCGTGGCCGACTATCCGAGGGCTCACACGAGGAAAATCTGGAAATGTCGCTAGCTTAAGAAGTGTGTGTGCTTATGCACTTTCAGTCTAGATGCGGCATTTGTTTTGTTAAACGGTAATGCCGGCGTGAAATGAGCCTTATACTGTTATAATGTTAACTCACGCTGGCGTGTGAGATAGGAAGGCTTAAAATATCCACCAATTACGTAAAAACGGAAAGTATTGATGTTTCAAATTTTCATATGTTACATGCATTTCGTGTGCTTAGTGAACAGACGTATCGATCCTTAGTGAACTTGGCAAACGCCCTAAAATCCTAGATGTCTTAGTCAATGTGAGTCTTTCGTTATATGCACTTGTAACAGGTGAGACATTAAGTCATAAAGTTTATGAATCCCTGCCCAGCGGATTTGTTGCCACATTGAGATAGCTTTCAAAGGTAACATATCTAATGTTACCCTTTTTTTGAAATTATCTAAGAAAAATATTCTAATGTTAGCAAGCACATGTTTTGCGAAAAAAAATTCACGTTTAAAAATATCTACCTAGATTCAGCGAGATGAAATAACGCATGAGTGAGTTCTACCATGACACATCTATATGACGTTTCACGTTAGTTTTGAATGTGTTACCTTCTAAAGGCTTGCTCGACGACGAAATATTTTTACAAAATTCTTCCAGCACAACCACGTCAATGTTCTTTACAATATAAATATAAATAGCACAACAATATCAATATAATCATCGATCGATTTATTATACAAACGACTAATAATACAATGTGAGTCCAGAATTAGCAGAGTCCACACAACATAAAAACCACTCCTTTTTCAAAATGGGTTAAAAACGCAAGAGTGAGTAATAACAAAACCTGGAGGCTTGACAATATGCTGTAAAATTAAAACTTTTTTTCATCCTCTCAACCTGTGAGCCTCTCAAACACATGAGATTACAACAGATAGAAAGAATGGGATATATGACAAACCTATAAATATATAATTCTTTCCTTTTAGAGTGATATTGGAGGAACTTGTATAGGAGCTCAGCCTCAAAATACTTAGTCTCGCCATAAGTACTATTACAATTTAAAAAATATGTTACACTTGAATTTGGAATCTGTCATATTGTCCATGTGTTCTCTCATTTTTGCGCCTATACATTGTACGATATCTTGCGATATTAAAATGGAATGGGGAAATAAAGTGAACAGAATCGCTGTGATTTAATTATTAACAAAGTTGGTATGGAGCCAAATGCAATTTTTAAAACTCTCCATACACATGACATTAGTCAAATGTTTGTGTACCCCGGTACACAAACATTTAACTATTGGTAGGTACAATGAGACATCCTACGTTTGTGACAGAGACAGATCTGGCCGTCCACGTAGTGTTCGTACGAAAGAGGTGGTCAAAGCAGTAAGGGAAAGAATTCAATGAAATCCTGTCGGAAAGCAAAAGATTTTGTCTCGGGAAGTGAAGACAGCACCTAGAACCATGTAGCGTATTTTAAGAGATGACTGAAGATTTGCAGCCTATACGAGACGCGTCATTTCTTAACTGATAAATTAAAGATAAATGGGGCAGTAAAATCGAAACACCTACTGAAGCAGTACGCAAATGGAGGTCATATAAAAACCGATGAGATTTTTTTTACAGTTGAAGCAACATTTTAACAAACAAAATGACCGTGTTTATGCTCTAAGTTCTAAGAAAGCTTCCCAATTATTCGACAGGGTGTAACGTTGGCATTATCCTACTTCAATGATGGTTTGGCGGAGAGGTGTTAGCTATGTGCCTTTCTTATACCTTTTTCACAAAAATGTTGTGAAGGTATAAAAAAATCGGCACAAGTGTATCAAGATATCCTTCTTAACAAGACTGTTAAGCCCCTTGACAGCACCATGTTCAATAACCAAGTATCCAATCCAGCAAGACTCGGGACCAAATCATAAAGCTCGATCCATCCAATCTTGATTTAAACGAACGTTCCGGACTTGATCAGAGCTGAAGACTACCCTTCATCTAGTCCCGAACTTAATCCGCTAGACTATGATTTATGGTCACTTTTAGAGTACAGCTTGCTCTAAACGCCACGATAATTTGGAATCTCCAAAACAATCCATGCGATTGAGAGTGAAGAATATCCTCATGGAAAGTGTGCGTGCTTCTATTGATAACTGGCCTCAACGTTGAAATAACTGTATTGCCGCCAGTGGAGACCACTTCGAACAAGCCTCTTGTATTTTTAATTGCTCTAAATTTGTGTATTAAAATAACACACTGTGAAATTAATACATTCTTTTTTCTTTGTTACAATATTTATGGCAGGAATACCTATAACAGTACTGATCATACATTTTCTTAATTATATACATTTGAAAGTTTGAATGTAAAGGTGGTTGTAATTCTTTCACGCAAGAGCTACTGAACGAAATGGGTTTATATTGGCAAAAATTATAATCTATGAATGTTAAAAACATAGAAGTAATCCCGAAAAAAGTGAAAAATAGGCATTACCGCAGCCAGGGCAAACCGATTCGGCTGGAGAGAAATTTATCTATACATTTATGGACTGACCCTGAAATTGAACTTAAGATCGCACACGGCACCAACTAGACAGGAGAATAACGGATTTAAAATTATCTCCTAAAATGTTTTTGTGTAATGCTTAACATCTAATGAAATCTGGATTGATTCAGATACGTTTAGTTTTATTCTTCAGTGAAACCCCGTGCCCCATGCATAGCTAGTCTCCATCATGATGATGGGTCAGCGTACATGATGCGATCAGTCAATATTGAGTTATTATACTCCTGTGCGATGAACGCACCTGTGTTACTCCATCAATCTCTTTAAATGAAAACAATATTTGGAAATAAAGTGTGTTTATCTGAGATCTTATTAAGTTCGTTAAAACTTTGCTTCATATTTACATATTTTACCATAAAGATACGGTTACAGGGCTTTCGATAGGTCAAGATTATATAATAAAAAATAATATATTTCTTGAGAAGTTGATAGTTAGGTAGTAGTTAGAAATAGTCGAATAGAGGGTTCCAGCCAATTCCTATGTAATACAATAAATACTCAAATAAAATCTTTAGAAAGAAAATATTAATTTTGCACTATATATGCATCGCTAAATATAATATGGTTATAAATTGAATAGCGATGGCGCGATATATAAGCCTACTTTTATTTATGTAAATCGTAATTAAAACCTGGGGACGTGGTCGGAAAAATTTTGGGAATCGCTGGCCTATATAAAAATTTCCTGTACATTATACTGCCGAAACAACGTATCTGCAGTGTGTCCTCGTAATATCTATGTCGTTAACAATATTATTCAAATAAAATTATAGACCGGTGAAACAGGCCCTAAATATCAGATAAATCACGTTCTACCGAATAGAAGAAACTGTAAAATTGATATATTATCTATCTTATTTGACAGTTCGAGTGGCGCTTGTACTCTTTGGTGCGTTTATAGTCATTTTACCTCTGACAGTTCTTTTTTTTGCAGTTGGTACAGGCTTAGATCCTCTGTCACCCCATACAAAATGCGGACAGGCAATATATGACAGGTAATGATTAGTGTGTGTTAGCCCAAGAAAATCCCCTCCCTTAATCCAACCCCAGGGTGACGTAAAAGTCGTCAAAGGGCAATAGCCTCTTAGGATCTAGGAGGCTTCAGCGACCTGGTTGTTGGGTGTCCCATCTGCTTCTTAGTGACAGAGAAATAAACGGGAGCACTGGACAGCGGTCGCGCGGAGTGATGGCGGGACCATCAATCAGATCGGTGAAGGGCAGCAGTTACGCCGGTCCGAAACCTAGTCTGCGATTGCCAATCGGCCTGCTCAGCGTGGAAATTACGAGCATACTTAAATGGACGACAACAGCAGAATTCGGCCTATACTTCCCGATAGTTCCACTAGTGCTGGCCATGGTAGCGTCCACGGTAATGGTGGAACAAGGGTGCTAAGAATCTCCGGGCTACGGATCGCTACCACCGATTTAACCTGGCTACGCATAATGGACGAAGGCTTCGACTAGATAACCACTGGGTTGACCTGCAGGTGAAAGTGGGAAAAATCTGATGGTACGTTCTGGGGTTATGTGAAGTCCGAAGACAAGGTGAAGACACCATAACCCTGTCATCGGGTCACCTATTCTACTTCAGAGAAGGCGACACTCCATCCCAAGGCGGCATGGGATTCCTCATGAATAAGTCCCTCGTAGGCAACATCTTCGAAATCTCTAATGTGTCGAGTCCCTGCTCTGGCATATCTCATTCTTAAACTCACTAAGGAGTACAGCCTCAAAGTGATGCAAGTACATGCATCAATCTCGACACATTCCGATGATGAAGTGGAGGCAACTTATGAGGATGTCTCAAACGCCTTACTTTAATGCTAAAGTGGGAGTACGAAATGGTGTCGAATCGACTCTGGGACCACATGGAGTCGAAAGTATGCGATATCGATCGCAGGGGGCAAACGCTGGTAATCTTCCTCGAGAAAGAGGGCCTCTTCTTAATGAACTCTTATTTTAAGAAGAGCCCCATAGGAAGTGGACATGGCAGAGCCCCGATACTGTGTAAAGGAACGAGATTCACTTTATTATGACGGACCGAATGTATATATTTAGGATTGTCTCTGTGATCAACAGGCTTAAAACCGGAAGTGATCACCGATTGGTTGGAGGCTCTCTGAATATACGCTTTCGACGCGAGGGACCTAAACGGACACTAGTATTGCCAACACACCGATCTGAACTTCCGGCGAACCATGGTAGGTACCGAAAAATTTTAACTGTTCGCTGCTCAAACACGCAACGGGTCACCGAGCAATTGAGCAGAATAGAGGATCGAAGGCTTTTGTGGAGTAGCTTGAAAAAAGTCATCTGACAAAGGTTAGGACGATTCTGGTGTTACCGTTTATTGTAAGCCTGAGATCTTATTGGAGATCGAAGTTTTCTATAGCAAGTTGTATAATTCCTGATACGACATTTGTCAGGCGATCTTCCGAACGTCAGCTTTAGTGAGATTAGTGTAGCTCTTGTGCAGCTTAAAGCGGGAAATGCTCCGGAGAAGGACGGAATTCGAGCTTCGAGCTTCTTAGGGCAGGAGGCAAACCTGTGTTAAGAGATCTAAAAAAGTTTTTTTAAATTTTGTCCTTCAACGGGGCGTATCTCCCAAGGCATGTCTCGGAATGAACGTTGTTTTATTTTTTAAGAAGGGAGACAAATCACTTCTTCAAATTTACAGACCAATTTCACTTCTTGGCCATATTTACAAGTTATTCTCAAGATTCTTGACGAATCGCATCACCACAAAGCTTCACACATTCCAGCCACCGGAGCAGGCTGGCTTTCGCAGAGGATTTAGTACCTTGGGTCACATTTTCGCCATAAGGCAATTTGTACAAAAGACACATGAATACAATCAGCCGCTGTGCCTTGCCTTTGTGGACAATGAAAAAGCTTTTGGTTCTGTCTGAACTGGTTCGGGAAGCTTCACAGCGACGTCAGGTCGATTGGCGATACGCCGAAGTACTGAGAGTATTGTATGATGCCAATACAACTGCATCGACAAGTGCGACAGGGGGATGTCATTTCCCCGAAACTGTTCACTAATGCTTTGGAGGACGTCTGTAAGACATTAAACTGGGCAGAATGCGGCATAAATAATAACGGCGACTACCTCTCACATCTTCATTTCGCCGACATGACATACTCATTTCCCCGAAACTGTTCACTAATGCTTTGGAGGATGTCTTTAAGACTTTAAACTGGGCAGAATGGGGCCTAAATATTAACGGCCAGATAAATATTAAGTTCCCACGAACTAAAACTGATTTAGTAAAAAATGGTTAAAAATTATTTTTTAATTAAGGTCATAAAATAGGCTATTTCTAAGCGCAGATATTGATTGTTCTGCGACGTTGATTGTTTTGCGACGACAAAGCATGCTACCGACGCGCATAAGCTTTCGCATATTATGTGGACGTATTGTCATCCTTCGTCCTTCTCTCTCAATGGGCCACCGTAACACTGCACGAAATGCGACAGCATAGCTGTCACTTTAAGGCGGTATTGTGTGAACCCGATTCATGCCTAAAGGCTGCAATGACACAACTCCTAACGTAACTATCGCTAGTATCAGCCATTATAGTGAATGTAAGTTTCTAGTCGCACATTGGAGTGAAGGATAGAGGGAAACACATCTGCAGGACTATTGACGGATATTTGTGGTTATTGTTAGTCATCAAAAATCTCCTACTGATAATTTTCTAACTTACACTATCTAAACATATAATACAACAGTATACTCAAAAGCTCTCTATCTTAAGTGATTGACTTCATCTAAATCTACTTATTCATGCGGTTTTTACCTATAGACAGAACGACTCCAGAGGTATTTTTAAGTGTACAAGCTGTAAAACAATTCCGTGTTCTGACAATAGACACGATAGTTAAACAATCAAGTTATTCACGGGCGAAGCTAGGGCGGATGGTTTACTATAAAAATCAAATTATAACTATTCTTTTCATTTATAACGACAGACAACTGCAACGGAAATATACAAACTGTATGTATAATTTATGTGCATACTAAAATTAATAAATATGCATACGCTCTTAAAATAATGCATAATAACGAGGATAAAAATACCATATGCGATATCAGCTATTCGACAGCAACCGGTCACACATTATTAAATGAACAACGGTGTATTCGATTGGAGCTTCTTGTTACCTTAAGAGGCAAATGAGCAGTCACGTCACATGATGGTAAGTGATTAGAATCCCTACATACATCCATAACACAAGAGGTCTCGCAGATGCGCTACCGGCGTTTTAGAGAATAAAGAATTCCTCTTTTAGGTTCCTGACGTGTATGTGCGTGCGTGTGTGTGTGTGTGTGTGTGTGTGTGTGTGTGTGTATATGCGTGTGTGTGTGTGTGCGCGCGCGTTTGTGTGTGTGCGTATGTGTTAAGCTTTGATTTTCTAGGCATTCATGGCATTAAGCGGCCGTAACACAGCAGCAATGACGTCATACTGGATGTATACTATGTAAACCAATATACGATATCAATGTCCGCCCTTTTGTAAACCCTGAAATTAGGCTTAGAAAGACAAAACTACGTCGCTAGCGTCGTCGTTCACCGTAGTGTCAGTTAACCAAAAACAAATTTTAAATCTCGCTTACTTAAAAATTGATTGAAGTGATAGCTATTGTGTAGCAGTGGACGTCATCCGGCTGATGGTGATGATAATGATAACTACTCCATCGCATTTGTGAAATTCGGAGTATGAAGACAAGATTGCCGAATGCCGTCTTATTATATTAAAAATTTCAAAATGCTTAAATCTCTTACAATATATCTCCATGAAGGCTTCAGACTGCGCGGAATGAAAAGACGGCGCTTCTTCTGATATCTCACATCGATATAGGCCTCGGGACTTAAGAGTCAGGTTCCTGAGGTGTACGCGGCGAGCTGAAGACTTCTCCAACTATAATAAATAACATAACATTAAATTACACATATTCACGCCAGTTCCCCAGTGAAATAAAATGCAAGTATTTTTATTCAAAATAGAAATATAAAAAATACTCTTTGAATGGTCTGAAAAAAAATTTTTTTTTCTGATTCCAACAGTATTTTAAAAATAAAACATAATGGGATAGGCAGAGAGAAAGGAGCGCCGCCTACTACGTAAATCTGCAGTATGTGAACACACTGAGGCTGGCCCCTGTCATATATTAGATTAGATAAAGCACAAATTCTCGCGAAAAAACACTAATTCCGACCTAGGATAATCCGTTAGGCTGCTAAAATTAAAAACAAAAAACTCCAAATTTCAATAGGGAAGATGGCTGTGTGCTTCCTTCTGCATGGTACCCAGTTGTAGTCATAATCAAATGAAAATCCAAACACTGCATGATACAATAAGCGTTATTATTATATAATTCTGCGTTAATCAAAACAACTAACAAATTATATAAAATCTTCGGGTACTACTAACAATATATGACATCAGGACATTTGTCACCTCAGTCCATCCGTGACATGGTAGCTGTAAAACTTCTGAAACGTCGGGATCGTCAAATACATAAGAAACAGCTATAAAATCCGTTACAGTAGTTTTATTATAACATTTCAGATTTTTATTATAGAAATCCACATACATACAACCGTTATTTAGATGATTCGAACTCGCGACCTCTGGCACAACACTCGGACCAACCTTCACGTGACTAACTTTGCCTGTCGGCTGTCATTGTGCGAGTAAGTTAGAATTTTGAGCAGTGTATTCAACACTGCATGAGTGCGCCTGTTTCGTTCTTTCACAAAAGTATTCATTTAAAGCTTTAAGTCATATGAAACAGACACAGAAGTTAGGAGATAATGTCATTGAAGCATCGTACCTAAATAGGACAGTAGAATTGAGGAGGTAACTCCAGCTCAAAAGATGCTGCCTCAAAACAAGCTATGATGTCTCTTTTTGTTAGGTGTTGAATTATGTGAGTAGCCGATAACCCATTGGGTGGATTAGGTAAAGGAGAGCAGCGTATTTGTATAACATGTAAATGTTAATGACCGTCGGTAGTTACCACTTGGTTACCATTACTATGTTAGGAAAACTTATAATCCTCTTACTCAATGTGGAGATTATAAACAAGCATAAGTAAACACACATAAGAGTTTTTTTGTTTGTTTGTTTAAACAGGACCACAAGACCCACTGGCCCGAATTGAAAATGTTTGTTGAATAGTGTCTTTACCGAGGAAGCAGCAGGGCGAGCAGATGGCTAGAGACTAACGCCACCCATAGACATTTGCAAGAATAGGCGTCCTACAGACGCGTTTTGATAATCGCCAACGCCCGTTTCTCATAATTCCACCTCACTGATGAGTCACCGGAAACTCGCAATCCGCACAAAATGCATAATGCGAGAGTGTAGTTGTCATTTTAAAGCGGCGGTTCATATGAATAAAGAAAATAGAGGAGGTATTTTTCAGGTCGTGTTGGCCCAATTCAGCTGCAATGCAGGGCACTACCTTATACAACGTCTTATTAAGTCTCGTATAAAAACAAACAACAGTTAGTGAATCGATTCCTATTCGTACATTCCCGTATATACGGGAAGTATCAGTAATGTTTTTCTCTGTTTGTATAAATACGCGGCAAATGCCTAAACGAGCAAATTCTTGCCGCGACTCGAACAGTATTTGCTCATGTTTGCCTCGTTGCTCGATTGCCAATCAGATCCAAATGTTCACAAAATAAATATTTATTTCATGTTATTAAATTAAATAAAAGGTATATTTAAATTAAATAACGTCTGATTTAATCAAAAGAGTACAGAAGCGGTGAAATTTTAATAAAAATGTTCAGTACTTCAGTTCGTCGAAATGTTATTTCGGTTTGTAAATCTTCTGAATGTCGTCACATTTACTGAGACTTAATAATGTTTAATCAAAATAATTTAATTAATGCTTACGCAATTCTGTGAAATATAATATAAAGCTGATCTGTTATTTGTTGAAGGCTCGCAAGTTCGTATTCAAATGATTTCTATAATTCACAACAGTCCTTTTAATCATATGTTCATAAAATAAACGCTACTGTTTATGCAAGTAGATACAATTGTAAATATTATCATATTACTTCTATAAGCTAATTTTAAATTTCTTAGCACAACCAGTGTGATAAATCGAAGTTGAAATATATCAGTAAGCTTGTGGTGTCTCCCAGATGAAGTGGGAATTATACAAGGGTTATTTTATTGATATGGCGGAAAAATACGAATTATGTTTTACGAATTTGCATGGGCTTGTCTTGCGATCATAGAATCGCCTTCTAAGCTATAAAAATACTTTAAATTATTCTTACCTCAACTTTAACTCCATCCAACCTGTGCGCGTGCTGCGGCGGCCGAAGCCGCGGCATGTACCTGTAGAACTCCTCGTTATCCCGATACCACTTCACTGAGTACAGCCTGCCACCCTCCAGGTCGTAATCACAAACTAGGGTTATCGACTCCCCCGGTTGTTTTAATTTAGGTACCGTGATGCCGATAATTTTCAAGGGAAAACTTGCTGTAAAGAATTATTAAATTACGTGATTGAATAATATGTTTGTGGTATATATGAATAAAGTGTAAATAAATGAAATCGTAACTGTTACAATGCAACTACTTTTACGGTTTTTGTCGCGGTTTATTTAATTCTTTAACTAGCCCGAAGTCTGAGAAGGTTCACAGTGACCATGGTCATGGTTAGTAGTTTTGTTATAATGAGTGACGTTCGCGTAAACTTATGACATCACTAAATCATGACAACTAGTGAGGAGATGTTGAGAAAGTTATGGACGACGCGTTTTTTTGTGAGACGTATATATATGACGTGGTAGATTTTGTATATTTTTATAATTTTAAGTGATTTATTTATTATAGCATAGCGTTATTTTGTAATGAAAGAAATTATTAATATGATTATATTTGTAATTGACGTTTTGACACTAATTGTTTGTAAAACTTGTGATGGATATTTTGCCATTATGCGATGGTAACTAGCCGAATGAATATAGAAGCGAGTGTAAATAACTAATTCACATAAATTTACCTTCTGGATAAATAAGAAAATAATAACATAAAATTAATCGCAGCATTGTAAATTATATCAGTGTCATATTGATTTCACTTTTATTTTATTAATATTTTTTTAATTATAATAAATTTTTATTCACTACTTTTAATTATTATTATTACAAGTCATCATTATTCGCGAGCTTTAAAGACGCTACAACACCCGCAGTGTACGTTACGTAGACGAGCGTAGCGCTACGCGGCTCGTAGGCAACTGTTGCTGGCGTAGAACAACATCATCTATTACGCTTATATCGTAGACAATTATGCGACTAGAAAAACATACAAGCATTATAGAATTTCAATAACATTAGTGACTTTAATAGACTAAAATACTGATCGTCTGATTTTTAATGACCGGCCAAGTGCGATTCGTAGAAATATGTAAGCATGTTTTTAATTTCAATAATGACAAACTTTCATAGTTTAATTTTTGTATCCCATTCAACCCGGAGGTAAATACTTTCATCATCATCATCATTATTAGCCCTTATCGGTCCACTGCTGGATATAGGCGTCTCTCAGTAAACGCCAACACAACCGATCTCCTGGTACTCGTATCCATCCCGGACCGGCTACTGCACGGAAATCGTCTTCCCACCTGGTGAGGGGTGGACCAACACTTCGTTTTCCTAAACGCGGCCTCCACTCCAGAACCTTACTGGCCCATCTGCCATTTGTTCTGCTGAGTGTGTGACTAACCCATTGCCACTTTAGTAAATACTTTGATACAATCTGGAGAAATTCTACAACTCTAAATTTAAAACTGTCGACTGTTAGTAACTGTTGACTGTTAGTAAGTCAGGGCAGGTTATTTTATTTTTTAAGGTAACAAGGTGTAGACAGTGGATTGACGCATCACACCAGGGCGGAGGACGGGACAGGACAGATAAAACAGTAAAAGAAAATATTATCATTATAATGATATCATGATAAGAGGTAGTATCATGTTGCATTGTGGTCGAGTTGGACTGGCATGATCAGGATATCTCTTGCTCACATGATACCGTAAAGAGGCAGTTATGCTGTCGCATTTCGAGCGGTTTGTGTTTCAGACAGTGGAAGAGATAAGGAGAGTAACAAATCTGCATAACAATCATGCGGATCTCCATTTGCGTCGGTGGTCAACTCCGAAAAAAGACTCCGGATTGCTTGTTTACCATCCATCATGCACCTTACATGTCACGTGACACTTTCCTATTTATAGCATAAAAGGCAAACGATCAATCGGAGTTTTTTGATGTCTACCGACGCCCATGGATATTTGCATGATTGTTACACAGATGCGTTGACCACCTAGCATCCCCCCAATGGGCCAACGGCTACTAAAATCTGTTACTATGTAAAGCAAATCTATACACGTCCCTATAGAGTCTACAAAAGCTGGCCGTGTATGTAATATATTCTTTCAAAATTCCAAGCGGATTTTCACGCAGCTTTCACTCATGGATAGTGCGTTTTCCGAGGAAGGTTTGAGTGTATAATTTGTTAAGGTATAAATATTCACAGCAGAATTCGGGGTGATCGTCGTTATATATAAAAGTCTCATGTGTGTTTATTCTTACACTCCACCGAAACGACTAGAGCGACTATCATTTAGTTTTCTGAAACCTACAAATGATAATAGACAAAAAAATGTACGGGGCTCGTTTTTGGTCAACTATCATTATTACAATAAAACTACTTTTACGGATTTTATCGCGGTTTATATAATTATTTATCTAGCCCGACGTTTCAGAAACTTGACAGTTACCACGGTCACTGGTGGACTGAGATGTCAGATGTCCTGGTGTACCAAGTTTACCCGAAGAGTTGTACTTTTAATTGTTCCGATTAACGCAAACAGTACTTATTATATCTTGCTGTCTTGAGGTGTTATGCTTATTTTTTGATTTGATTATGTTGACCACTGGGTCCCAAACAGAGGGAAGAACTCAGCCATCTTCTCTATTGAAATTTGAATGTTTTTTAATTTCAATAGCCTCACGGATCATCCTTGGAAGGAATCGGTTTTCCCTAGTGAGGATTTGCGGTTTATCAAATCTAATATAATGGCAGGGGCCAACTTCAGCATGCTCACAGACCACAGATTTTGTCACCGCGATAAAATCCGTAGAAGTAATTTTATTGTAATAACTAACATTCGTGTAAACTTAAGACATCAACTATCATTATGTCAGTCTAGACTGATTATAATCATTGTTGACAAAAAGTGAGCATAAATTTGCGATTAAAGAAATATTATACGGCCCGAGGACAATTTATTGGATTAATCCACTTGATGAAAATACTATGTGTATAATAGATGTTTAGGCCGCGCTGGGCATTTTAATGCATTAGCTGTGGAAATAGGTCTTTGTTGTGAGTAATTTACTAACTGATGTCCACATTTCATACAGTTAATTCATCAGAATGTGCATTCTTACTTTTGTACTCTACTATTAAGTGAGATCTATTACAATTAGTATTAGATTTATAAAAAAAGTTATAGGACAAAGTCCCAAAAATACTCAATGTGTGGTAGATATTCTCAAAATCTACAAAACGTATTTTCATGCGATTACTCACCATTGCCGAGGATGGTTTTAGTGTATAATTTATTCACAGACAAAGCCATTAGCGGATTGTCAGTAAAAGTATAATTCAAGACTCCAATATAGATTATGTTGCCTTCAATTATTTATTAACATTTTCTCAAAGATATAAATACGGTATACTCTATATGTAATATTATATATAGCCATCACTTTGCGGCCATGTAATGCGAGGGAAAGGCCCGATCGTGCGGGCTCAAATCGGCTGCAATACAGCACGTCACCACTATTACAAAAAGTTTTTTTTCTTGAGTAACTAAAAGTTTTTTTCTTAATTGAGTATTTCAGTTTTATACAGTTTTTTAGCCACATTAGGAGCAAGTAAAAATGTATGTTATTAAGATGCCGTTCTTTCCTCCTCCCTTCCAAAATTGGCTATTGGTGATGCACAAGCGGCACGTCACGTAGCAGGTTGTCGTTTTATGACAGCAATTGGAATCAAGTGCGAAGAGTTATCTCTACGGACGTGCTGACCCAATTCTGCTGCAGGTGCATATTCACTTATTTCAAAAAATAAGCTGAATGCATATTGAAATACACATTTCCAAGAAATAACATCTGATATGTACACTACACGTTGGTTGCGTGGGGGCGGCCTTAGAATAGCCACACACTCAATCCATGCCCAAAACGACGTAACAGTCGTCAAGGGGCACTAGTCTTTTAACAAATAAGAGGCTTCAGCGAGCTGGTGGTTTGTGTCCCGTCTGTTTCATAGTGACAGTGAAATAGATGGGAGCACCGAGTGATGGCGGTACCATCAATCGGATAGTAACATGGCAACGGCCACTGCTACCACGGTAACGGTGGAACAACAGGTGCTAAGAATCTCCGTGCTACGGATCGCTACCACCTATTTGACCTGGCTACATATAACGGACGAATGCTTAGACTAGATAATCACTTGGTTGAGTCGGAGGTCGAACTGAGAAAAACCCGATGACACATTCTGGTGTTATGTGAAGTCCGAAGACAAGGTGAAGACATCATAATTCCACCTCGGGTCACCTATTCTACTTCAGGGAAGGCGACACTCCATCATAAGGCGGCGCGGGATTCCTCGTTAATAAGTCCCTCGTAGGCAACTTCGATGAAATCTCTAGTGTGACGGGTAGGTTGGCGTATATCATACTTAAACTCACTAAGTGGTACAGCCTCAAAGCGATACAAGAATAAGCATCAACCTCGACACATTCAGATGACGGGGAGACGACTTTGAAAAGGCTTTCGACTCTGTGGAAGCCTGGGCTGTTCTGGCAGCTTTACACCGATGTCAGGTCGATTGGCGATACGTCGAAGTACTGATAGCGCGATCCTCGTTTCGCCGACGATATCGTTGTGTCGGCCGAATTATTGGAGAGCTTGCAGGAAATGTTGCACAGCCTAAATGAATCCTCCCTACGTATTGGCCTTAGGATAAACTTGGATAAAACAAAGGCTTTACGAATACGTTAACACCTAGGCCGGTCAACGTAGACGGTGCTATTGTCGATGCCGTAGACAAATACGTCTATCTCGGGCAACTACTGCAATTAAGTAGACATGACTTCGAGAAGGAAGCCGATAGAAGGATACAGTTGGGTTGGGCATCATTCCAAATGCTTTATCACATTCTCACGTCGCCTCTACCTCAGAGCGTGAAGACAAAAGTCTTCGACCAATGCGTTCTCCTCGTGATGACCTACGGGGCCGAGACTTGGCCTTTTTTATTTTTAATTTTAATTTAGGACTCGTCCGCAAATTTGCGGTAGCTCAGCGAGCTAATGAACGTACCATGTTTGGTGTTTCTTTGTCCCACAGAGTTCGTAACGAAATCATAAGGCAGAGAACTAAAGTTTCATATATCATGCGAAGAATAAGCTCAATGAAGTGGCAATGGGCTGGCCATACACACAGAAAAACAGATGGCAGATAGGCCAATAAGGTTGTTTAGTGGAGACCGCGTTTAGGGAAACGAAGTGTTTGTCATCCGTCCACTAGGTGGGGAGACGATCTCCATAGTATCTTTCTCTCTCCGTAGATCTGCAGTAGCCGGTCTGGGATGGATGCGAGTAGCAGGAGATCGGTCATCTTGGCGTTCACTGAAAGAGGCCTATGTCCAGCAGTGGACCGATAATGGTTGATAATGTTCAAGAAATGATTGTCAGGGAAACTAAACGTGTATACAAATTTCAGCTCAATCCGTTGGAGATAGACACTTCAAAATTTAGGTCAAAGATTCCATCAGAACAAATATTGTTTACATGCATACACACATTGTAAGTTAAGCAGAACACCCGGTATTCGAACCTACCCGGGAAAAATTTTTGCCCCCCGACCACCACTATGTTTGATCGCCCACAATATAAATTTTAAATAAGGATCATTTAAATTTTAAATTATAAGAATTTACTTAATGCGCACCATCATCATCATCATCATTATCAGGCTTTATCGGTCCACTGCTGGACACAGGCCTCTTTCAATTAATGCCAAGACGACCGATCTCCTGCCACTCGCAACCATCCGGACCGGACTGCACGGAGATTGTCTTCCCACCTGGTGAACGGTCGACCAACACTTCGCTTTCCTAAACGCGGCCTCCACTTCAGAACCATTTCATGCGCGTGGTACGATATAAATTTACATTTAGTGACTGGTGTGATAGATTAAGGCATTATTGATTCAAAGCTTATCTGGGTCCTTATCAAGCTGGGAACCATCACACCTTTCATGGTCGTCGAACTACACCCGTTTAGTGGCAGTAGAGTGAATGATGGTGGTAAGCTCATTGTATATATACCCATAGAAAGAAATCTCCTTGTGGCTAACACAATATTTTCTCATAAGTACATATATTTGTGTTCATAATCTAATTTAGATTCATAGTTGGCCCCACAAATGTTTTATGAATAAAAAAATGTTTAATGGATAACTTTGACATGGATCATTATATATTATATATCAATAACTTTGACACTATTTGGTTGTAAGCTATGAGAGTTTGTTTAATTTTGAATGTGTGGCGACATCAGAGACAGTGCGTTCCATTCGGAGAGTTCAAAAGGATAAAGAGCGAGAGGTGCAAGTTCTGTACCTACTGTATTTTCATCAAACTGATGAATATATATAACTATATATCTTGAGAGACTGCCCTTTTAAAGGTCAAACGCTCATTTTTAGTAGATCACCTCAAGTGAACGCCAGGTGTCTCCCATATTTGTCTTCTGGCGCAATTGAATAATTGAGGAAATCCTTTCTGCGGCTTCCTTACTATCATTTTCCCTAGAAATACAGTATTTTGAAGTATTTATATAGAATTGCTATGATGTGTAAGAATACGTTCATTAGGTCTGTGTCTAGTATTAAATATATTTCCGTTGTCTAGTACAAGTAACACAAGTCCTAACGATACTTACCGTAGGACTGGGCTAACATCTCCACCATGGTTCAAGCCTTGTCGTGGCGGTGGGGCTTAGTAGCCTGGGGTGAACCCAGGTGAGGCCAATTGAACCGGGGGGATCTTTGCACCCCTCTTGTAAGAAGAGGGGGCTTAAAAATCGGGATGAGGGATCGCTCTCGTTATCCCTCGTTTAAGAAGAGGGGGCTTAAGTGCAACAGGAGGTGGCGCTTTTGCGCACGGGGCAAGATGCGAGGATGGGAACCTCACCCCATTGCACTGTCCCAAAGTCAGTGGGGTTGTCCTGTAGTGCGAGGCAACCCCATCTGTGGAGATGAAGTCGGTCCCTTAGGGGGCTGACTAGCCGTCGAGGTGCCTTATGATTGTTGTTCCTGCGCACCTCAACAAGGGCGGCACTGATGGCACTCGCGGTGGTTTTTGTGGGTATTCAGCACTATCATGTGCCGCGAGTCCCATACACCACTGGACCCCACCCAGTAACGTGGTGTAATAAGTCCACAGATATTATTATTATTTATAAAATTCATTTTCACTCTTCTACAGAGGCACGAATACAAGCACGGGCTTACGCCAAGTACTTAAGTTATATGATTAATTACTATATGAATTCAAATTTTATGGTCCTTGCCTATAAGTTTTCTTACAATTCTGCAGGTATTTAGTATGGTCGCCTTTTGCAGAAACATGTATGTGGATCTGGCAATATTTAGGGTTTTGAGACAGGTGTGTAACGGTAAAGGTATGACTCCTGTAGAGGAAATTGTTATTGGAACTGTTTTGACGGTTTGTACTTGCCATTGTGATTTGATTTCTATGGCCAATTCTGTGTATTTTGTGATTTTTTCAGTGTGTGTTCTTGTAAGATTATGCGTATTCGGCATGGCTATATCGATAAGGTAAACAATTTTATTATTTTTATCATACAAGGTTATATCGGGTCTATTGAAGTGTATTGTCTTGTCGGTAATTATTGTTCTGTCCCAGTACAGTTTATGTTCTGTTGAATCCAATACGGTTTGAGATTTGTATTTGTAATATGTAGTTTTTTCTGTAGTTAGTTTATATTTGTATGCGAGGTATTGGTGTATTATTGCTGCTACTTGATCATGGCGGTGTCTGTAGTCTGTCTGTGCTAGCGATTTACAGGCAGCCGTGATATGCCGGATTATTACAGAAGAACTGTGGCAGTATCTACAGTTATCAGATACAAGCGTAGGATCATGTCTAATGCGTTTCCTGTAATTCTGTGTATCTATTACCTGATCCTGGATAGTCGTCATAAACCCTTCCGTTTCTGGAAACAGTTCTCCTCTCTTGAGCCATGTGTTCGACGCATTTTTGACAACATTAGGGTTGGTCAAGTCGAGGCGATGTCTACCGTGTAGTGACTTCTGTGTCCAAGTGTGTATTTTTTCTTGTACTTTGGTAATAATTTCATTTTTCAGTGGCATATAATCTCCCAAGTTGAGTGGTGTGTGATTAAAATCGGCGCGTACAACAGCGTTATGTAGAATTGAATGTGTTATTCGAGAGTGAAAAAATGATCTGAGCGTGGTGATTTGCCTATTGTGTAAATTTTATATATCGATTATGCCTCTTCCTCCTTCGCTCTTAGGCAATGTAAGACGTTGTATGCAAGAGTGTGGATGGTGTTTTCTGTATTTAGTCATCTGTGTATTAATAATGCGTTGGTGTTTAGTTAAATCTATTTGGGACCACTTGATTATACCAAATGAATATGTAAGTATTGGCATATGTATTAAAGGCTTTGGTAGTATTTCGTGCGTTCAATTGTTTTTTAAGGATTTTGTATATTCGGTCCCTGAAATTTTGAGTGACTTTATTTTTTGTATCTCGTTGATGTATTTGTTGTGTTTGGTAATAGCCAAAGTATTTATATCCTGTTTCATTATCTACTGGTCCTATCTTGCCTCTATGAATTGATTGTATTTTGCATTTATCAATGCCAAATTCCATGCGTATGTCATTTGAGAACTCCTGTGTTATATCTGCAAATTTGTGTAGTTCAGTCAAATTGCTTCCATAAAGTTTTATATCATCCATGTACAATAAGTGTGATAATGTATGATGCGTGTCAACAAATTTTATTTGGAATCCTACATTTGCGTTATTGAGAAGGCTTGATAGTGGTTTGAGTGCTATACAGAACCAGAGAGGACTCAGTGATTTGCCTTGGAAGATGCCACGACGGATGTTGGTGATATTCCAATTCTGCATAGTTTTTGATAAAAATGATATAAGCGTGGGGTGAATTTTGTAGTGTTTTAAGTATGTAAATAAGCCACGAGTGCGGTACAGAATTATAAGCTTTTTTGTAATCTACGTCCATAGTGTAGATATTTCTTTTCTTTGCATTGCCTGTTTGGATGCTACTGTGTCGATGATAAGTTGCTCTTTACATCCTTGGCTGAATTTTCGGCATCCTTTTTGTTGCTCAGCGAGATAACTGATCCAAATATATGTGTTTGTGTAAGAGGTGACTAATGCAAGAGGTTATTATTTTATAAATATTTTGAAGACAAGTAATTGGTCGGTATTTAGCGGGATTTTTGGTGTCTGTAAGATCTTTAGGTAGCATGTAAGTAGTTCCTTGTGTCGTATAAGGTGACATATGGTCTGGGTTTTGTAAAAAGTTATTAATATGTGTTAGTAAAAATGGGTGAATACAATAATTATGGATTTTGTCTGTTCCGGTCGTCTTCCAGTTATGGGTTTTGACTATTACTGAAGTCAGTGTATATATCAATAGCATCGAATTCCATTTCTGGTATGTTTTGAAGTGGGTGTTGGTTTTCGGCGATCCAATTACTATTGTTGTGAGTTACTGGGTTAGACCATATGTTAGACCAGAATTCGTGTAATGCTTCTGGAGTAGGCGTTTCTGTAAGTGAGGTATAGCTTGTGTTATTCGTAGTCAACGTTCTATAAAATTCTTTCTCGTTTATGCAGAACATCTTGTTTTGTGTTTTCCTTAGTAAAGTGTCAATGAAATGGGAAATCTCTGTATTGTCAGGTTCATGTTGTGAGTGTATTCTATATTGCAGTTTAATGCATTCAAAGTGTTCTCTAAGTGAGCGGGTCGTATTTCCCCGTACGTACTGCCTCAGTCTACCGATATCTGCTCTCAGGTTAGTAATTTTTCTTTCAAGACGTATTTGCTATGCGGGAGTTTTTTTCTATTGGTTACTGCGTTTTAGTGTCTTATGTATTTTACCTTCAATGTATGTGATTGCCGCATGTGCAGTGCAGTAGATTATTGTTTGTAAAGTAGAGAAGTCTGTGGCTGCAGAAATATGTTTAGGTAATATTTTTACATTTATTGAGTAAATTAGAATAGCGAATTGTTTACTTGGTTTTTGTTTGGGTATAAACGGTCTTAAAGTGGGATCTAGATCTTTAAAATCAACTAATGTCATCCTGAATAGTTCTACTATTTCCTCTAGTTTCTCTACGGAAAGTAATCTTGGATTATTGTGTTGGTTTCAAGTAAGGTTGTGAATATGGTCCTATTCATTTGCAGTCGGTAACTCTAAATTGGGTTCTTGATTATGGGTATTATTTTATAATGCGGTAAATATATGTCTATGCTGTTGTGATTCAGAGTTTGGAGACGGTTGGCGTATATCAGTACCTTCTATTTCTGTGTAAATGTCTGAAATAAAAGATGAAGTAGCATCTTTTATTTCCTGTACTCTAGTGTTAGCAATGTATTTATTCCTAATAATGGCTCTAAGTTGGTCCGAGATTCTCTGTTCAGAAACATGTGCTAGGTGAGGATAAGCAGTTATTACAGCTGCATACAGTAAAGGCCTATAAGCTGTTTTGTTTGGTTCGAGTCTAGTCATTTTGTAATAACTGCGTAGTATAGTTGCATTCACTACATTGCTCCAGGATAATCTTTGGCGATGGCTGCCGATGTTTTCCTGGGTTTGGGGTATTGTTTGGCGATTTTGTTGTAAATCTTGTGTTCTTTCGCCGCCTTTGTTCGATTTGTTCGCTTTGTCCTCAAAGCGGTCCGTGTGAAGGTCTATTGTGCCTTGTGTTAAGTGTCCGCCGTCTCGTTACGAAGAATTAGTTAAAGCGGCTCCCTCGATCCGCATTCCGTTGCTCTTACGTTAGAGTCAACCTTAGAAAAAGATTCGCGATTAAAGTGAGAAATCCGTGTGATTTCTGCTGCCTGCCGTGCCGGTTACTTGCACATCTCGCAGCTAAAACCGTAAGTAGAGTTAAATTACTAGGGCGATAAAACACACCCTATTACAAATAGGACACCCAACCATACTTACTCACCCCCCCGCACAGCGGGAGGGCCTCAATTAAAAAGGCCAAAAGTTTTCAAAAATTTTAAAAATATAATTTGAAGAAGTCACGCCTGCCGGTCAAACGGCACAAAACTATCCCGACGCAGCGGACGACTACGTGAAAACGTACGACAGTTCCGATGCCGAGGAGGAGACCTCTACCACAGAGGCCATGTCGACGTCGGGTGCTAGCACCTCAGACTCGAGCTCAGACGACGGCTTCACGGTCGTCAAAAAAAAAAGAGGACGACGACGAAGAAGAGGAAGCTCCGCGCGGGAAGCGGAGACTCTGCCGGGGAGTCTGTCAAATCAGACACAACCGCCCCACCCGCCAAGGCGGTGAAACACACGGCGGCGGAGATCACCCACGCCCCGACCGCGGGACCTTCGTCGTCCCCCAAACTGCCATCGAAGGCGGCCCCGGTCGCCATGGAGGTACAACTTCCCGCGACCACAAACAACAACAAGCGTCCACCACCCATCATCGTCCACGATGAATGTGAGTGGAAAAATGTGACGAAAATAATAGACGAGGAATGTATTAATTACATTTCCGCGGGAGCCGTTAGAAACGGCATGCGTGTAAACACCGCTTCCCCCGGTGAACACCGCCGACTAACGGCACTACTCCGACAGCGTGGTATTATGTACCACACGTACGCCCTAGAGGAGGAGCGCCACCTGAGGGTGGTGATAAAGGGCATCCCTAAAGTGGTCACCACTGAGGAGGTGGCGCAAGAGCTGAGGGACAAGAAGATCCCAGTGGTGGAGGTACACAGGATGTACCGACTGGAAAAAAGAGAGGGCACGCAGACGCAAGTGCCGTTCAACATGTTGCTGGTCGTTCAGACTCTATCTCCTGAGAGCAAGGAGATATATAACGTCCGAGCAATCTGCAAACTGACGAACTTCCGCGTCGAGCCCGCGAATAAGAGGAGGGCACCAGGCCAATGCCACCGGTGCCAACTCTATGGACACTCGGCACGAAATTGTTACGGGCGCCCCCGGTGCGTTAAGTGCCTGGGCGATCACGCCACTGCGGACTGTCTCAGAGACAGGAATTCCGCGGAACCTCCCGCATGCGTGCTGTGCGGCCAGTCGGGCCACACGGCCAATTACAAGGGGTGCCCATAGGCCCCCAAGATATACAAAAAGGGGGCCCAGAAGCCCCAAGGGACGCCGAGGCCCCCACCCAGGGGACCGAGAGCCCCACAAGCGCCGGCACAAAAGCGCCCGACCGCGAAGCAGGTCGAGTACATCCCTGCCCCCCTACCCACAACGAACGCGTGGTCC
>JAFELO010010421.1:195344-226487 GCA_017140195.1 Eumaeus atala | reverse complement strand
AAAAAAAAAAAACCGTCCACCTGATTCTCGTGCGGTTCCTGGCGACAGTGGGTGCAGAAATAACGGAGAGTGCCTCCTGCACAACATCTGTGCGGTTGAGTATTGATGGTGAAGATGGGGGTGATGTAGGAGAAGTCTGCCTCGAGCAGCTGTGCTGCGTCGACCTACTCTCAACAGAGAACAGACTAAACAGTGATGATGGGGATGAAGACGATTCGGCTGTAACTTCTTCGGGTTTATCCCCAGCGAGAGCCCGCCTGTTCAGCTCCTCACCGCCGATGGTTAGCATTTTGCTGCGACACCCAGCATCGGTTCCAGGTGCGCCCCGACGACCTCCGGGAAGCGGTCTTAAACAGTACCTAGATTTAGTGCGCAAAGACAGAGGCCCCCTCGGAAACGTAGGGCTGCCCGAACCAGATGAGTTAGACCCACCGGACTTGGGGAGGGACTCCCCGGCAGAACCGGAACCCTCCTGAGTAGACATATGTTTTAAATTCGCGTCCATGTTCCGTATTTACTTCTTCTCCTAGTTGGTGACCGTTAGTTTAGAGAGGATAACAGCCCTGTTATGGGCGTTAATAATAAAAGGGTAATATAGTCTAGGTGGTCAGACTCCATGTATGTTCTTCCTCTCTGTAAGCCGCCCCACGACGTCATGGTGGTCCCCGTGGGGGGGGGGTGTTATTATTAGTATTATTATTATCGTTATTATTATTATCATCATCACAAAGAGTTACTTATCAATTACTTAGAAAATTTGTTGCTTCGGAAATAGATACTGATTTAGCACTATTGTTACATTATAAACCTTATACTAATACAACACTACTGTTACTTGCTATGTTGTAACAAGACAACTATGTTAGATAAACAGATACTATGCGTTACCAAGATACAGCAATTGATTATTGACAAAATAATTGTTATACAGCCTGGGGATTAAAGTAAATAATTGGATATAGGTGTCTAATGTTTAATGACGTTCCTAGCCTACACCAATAAATATGTGAAATATATCCAGTAACTTGGTCACAAAATATTATTTAATTCTTCTAAAAGTATCTACATTAAGTCGTAGTCTCTATACTATACAGCTATCTCCCGGATGTTCACAACACCTGCGGTATTCGCCGTGTCCGGTAGATTTATTTGTTTCAATTCTTACAATATTAATGGGTTGTTGTTGTAGGAATTGACTCTTTTGAGACTGATGATGATTTGCGTCATAATTAGTTTGCATTATGAAGGGAATGAATGAATTAAAAATTCTTTATTGTGCACATTACAAAAACATATTACAAACAATACACAAAAGCAATACAACACAATAAATGCACACAATGGCGGCCTTGTTCTTTAACAGTAAATTCTTCCAGGCAATCTTAAATAGCAAGGAAAACACAAAAGATGTATACAATAAATTTAGATATCTAATTCTGTATATAATACATACATTAGATATTTATAATTATATATAAATCTTGTCGTCTTAGGGATCATTGAAGGAGGCCTATGTCCAGCAGGGGACCGATAAAGACATACTGATGATGATGATGATATATATATAGCTGCGCAAGAGCCAGACTAATCTCACTCCAGCTGACGTCCGGCAGATTGCCTGAGAAATATCGCGTTAGGTTTGCACGGGGATCGTGGATTAGGTTATTGGGATGAGGAGCGTGCGTCGTATATAACTTCCTATAGAAAGCTTCGTTCTCAGGCTTAGAAGAAACGGTGACCCCAGAACCAGTCCTACCCTTTGTCAGATGACTTCTTTCAAGCATCTCCACAAAAACCTTCGACCCTCTATTCTGCTCAATCGCTTCGGTAACCCGTTGCGTATTTGAGCAGCGAAGGGTCTCGGTGTATTAGTTTGCGGATTGGCTTTGAAAGAAGCTTGACATCGGCAGACGTAACGTCTTCGTGTGCTCTGCATTCCCTCATAAGTCCTCGTCTAAGCGTCTCATCTGAGAGTTTATCTCTTCTGCTCGTGTACCTACTCCTACGATATCCTTCACCCACATCCTGCGTGCAATCAATCACGCCACTCATGGCCTCATTAATTTCCATTGTAGTTTCCGACATAACTAGGTATTGAACTGGTTTTCTAATTCCAGTTGGATTTTTTCTAAACCTGCCATGGTACCACATGGTTCGGAGTGTCGACTGTACTAATTGGATACGCTCGCGTTGAAAGCCTATATCCAGAGAGCCTCAAACCAATCGGTGATCACTTCCGGTCTTAAACCTGTTGATCACGGAGACATCCCTAAATATATGCCTTCGGTCCGTCATCATAAAGTCAGTCTCGTTTCTTGTCACATATTAAGAAGAGGCCCTCCTTCTCGAGGAAGTTTACATTTGCCCCCTGCGATTTCGACTTCCAAATCTATGTGGTCCCACACTCGATTCGACACCATTTCGTACTTCCACCTTGACATAAAAGTCCCCCATGACAACATTGAAGTGGCCCTTTAAATAAATAAATAAATCTTTATTTGCAAGAATTGTAAATAGGTAAGTACATAAGCTGTCAAAAGTATTTCATTTGTTATCATCACAATTCGCTATCAGTAATTATCATGCAAATACAAAATGTATTATCATCTATTGAATAATGGTAATTTAGTTCTCACTAATCAATTAAAGTAAGCCAAAATTATTAAGTATTAAGATATAATGCTGTAGTACTATATATTGCCAATGAGATCAATGAATCAATGATAGTATCTAAAATTTAAATTGTCTTTGTCACGTCTGTTACTTAACAGTTTAACTGTACTCATTGACGCTATAGTAACAGTGTCTAAATAAAAATGATTTAAGCATGTTCTGAAATAAATTTATGGCGTTGCTTGATTTCCTAATATTCACAGGTAGTTCATTAAATTTTTTTTGGTGCCAACACACTTTGAGAGAGCAATTTAGTCCTATAACTGTTTACATAAACTTTATTATTATCTCTCCTATTGCGTGAAACAATATCTGTAAATTTTGGAAATAAATTAGAATGAGTGCATACAAATATTGAACATTCACATATGTACAGGGACGGAAGTGACAGAATGTTATGTTTAGTAAAGATTTCTCTACAACTTAAAGTTGGCCGCATCTTATACATGCAGCTCTAATGCAGTATTTTTGAATTTTGAACACGACTCCGATGTCTGTAGAGTTACCCCAAAATATTATCATAGCGAAGGAGTGACGCAACCATACCGAGATAAGTGACAAGACAAGCATCTATGTTTAAAACTAAAGAAAGCTTCTAAATAGCAAGGGCATAACTACTAATTTTTTAGATAGTTCTTCAATATGTAATTTCCAATTTACTTTATAGTCAAAGATTAATGCTAAAAATTTTGTCGCTTCAACATTCTCTAATTTACTATTATGATATTGTGTATTAATTGTTGAAATGAATTGTCGTTGATTAAAGTGCATAATTTTTCTTTCGTCCAAATTAATTCTAAGATTATTATTGTCGATGCATAAGATTGTAGATGTCAATGTTTTATTAATGTCATATTCATAATTTACGGGACACAAAACAACCAGTTCGCTGAAGCCTCTTTGTTGTCACACACACACACACACACACATACACACACACTCACACACCCACACACCCACACCCACACCCACACACACACACACACACACACACACACACACACACACACACACATCTTATATATATATATATAGCTTATTGTATCTTGCACTTTTCTGTCGGTCTTCCTGTCTGTCTGTCAAGATCTTTTTATCGCGTGGAAGGATCTAGCTGACACTTTCGTCAAATACTAACGTCTGCAACGCTTTAAATTCCTAAAAAAAGACATGCTTGTCATCTTTTACAAGTACTATAATGATAGAAAAGCAGTTTATTGCATTAAAATCATTTGCTTTTTAATGCGTTTATGAAGGCTTTAACAAAATATCTGTCTTAGGATTATATGTTGGAAAAATACAGTTATGACACAGCACTAAAACAAGTAATGCTCCGTAGTGTTGGGTTCTTAGAGTAAACACATATATACATATGGAAGTCTATTTTAGGTTCACAGCTTCGCACAGTGATTGGCAGTCGCAGCTGATCTTGTGGTCGGCGTTGTGCTGAATTAATGAATGGATTAATCTACTCAGGCGCGACTGGCCATAGTACATCCTATTGTACTGTGGCCACATATACTCGCCTTGGCGCAAACGTACGCCTGCAAACACACGCGTGCTCACAAGCATATGACACCTGTTACAGAGCCTAAATATTTGAGCCTGCGACAAAATGCCTGCATGGTGCATGACATTACATCCTCCTATGCAACGGAATTGGGCTGGCGCGA
The DNA here is from genome assembly GCA_017140195.1 of Eumaeus atala. Lineage (NCBI taxonomy): Eukaryota > Metazoa > Arthropoda > Insecta > Lepidoptera > Lycaenidae > Eumaeus > Eumaeus atala. The sequence goes on along the minus strand of JAFELO010010421.1, from coordinate 222,144 downwards.
CCGGGGAAGTACGTCTCGCTCAATTGTTACCGGCGTAAAGTAACAGCTTCGCTGTCGTGCGGTTTGTGAGAAGCCGGTGGCCCATTGTTGGGGATGATTAGAGGGCAACGCATCTGTGTAACAAAAATGTCCATGGGCGTCGGTAGTCATCAAAAGGTTCCGGATTACTCGTTTGCATCATCATTATCATCAGCACTTATCGGTCTACTGCTGGACATGGGCCTCTCTCAATGAACGCCAAGACGACCGATCTCCTGCTACTCGCATCCATCCCGGACCGGCTACTGCACGGAGATTGTCTACCCACCTGGAGAACGGTCGACTCAACACCTCGTTTCCCTTACCCCTTTATGCTATATAAAAAAATATTTATTATTATGTGTACTAGCGACTTAATTTAAGAAAAGTAATTAAAAAAACGTATGATCGTCACGCAATGTTATACAATGTTGCGCTCCTTTACACCGGATAATCTCTTTCAATGGACAATTAGAACTTTCACAAAACTTTCGTAATATGACGCAGCGGCATTAATTCACGCTGATGTTATGCAAGCGAGATGACATCCCTGCTCATACTGGACTATTCAGACGGAGCATGCATATGCAGCAAGACTAGGTAGAATTGCTGCATGATGATGATAACGCTGATAAATAATAGAATACAAAGCAAAAAAAAAATAATATATTTATGCCTCTTTCAGTACTAGTTTTTTTAGTATACGGGGACATACGAGCAATTGCCGCGTTTTAACGGCTACCATCATGAATGAACATCAGCATAATTATGCCGATGTGTTGCCGTTCTTTTCACCTCCCCCCCGATTGTCCATCGGCTGCTCATAATATAATGCTGTCACTTTGCGCCGGTATGAAGTGAGCGAGTCGTACTTCCCCGGTCGTACCGGCTCAGTACCGCTGCGTAAGAGGATGTTGTGTCATGCACCATGCACTAACTACTTACATAAAATATGCTCTTATTTTGTTACATAAGAACGATAAGGTCTTCTGGTGGAAAGTCAGTCGAGGCAGAAGACTCTAGCAGAATCAGCACACTCGGAAGACTAGTACAGTGAACTGTTATGGCAAATGAAGTAGCATCGCCAACAGTAGTTTTTCAACGATATGCTGGCTCAGTTGGTAACGTGGCGGCTAGTCCGCGTATTACGCCACAGGTCGCGGGTTCAAATCCCGCTTAGGTCATGGATGTTTATATATGTATTTCTGTAAATCTTAAATATATAACGCTTCTTGAATATATAAGAATATTAAATATATTTCCTTTGACTAGTACCTGTAACACGAGTGCTTACGGTGCTTAGCACAGCACAGGGCTAGCGTGGAGTAATAAGTACACAAATGTTATTATAGTGGTAGGTACTTTTGAAAAAAAAAAAGAAAAACGGAATAGTTACGTACACTAATGGTCTGTGTTATATGTATTACTTATTCACTTAAAACCACAATCTACCCACAACTGGGTATCCCTTTCTGTTTCTCTTCAGTATTAGACATCGATTTAATAGTTCGTTGCCACTAATTGCTTCTTGGCGTACGGTGTGGTTTAGAAAGATTTAGTGCCACGCTACGTTATCCACAATTAGGGCCTACACGACCAAGGAGGTAACTCTCGCTCACATAATACAACCGCAAAGAAACAGCAATGCTGTCGAGTTCCATACGGTTTGTGAGTAAGCGGTGGCCTAATAGAGAGGAAGAGAAAGGGAAGACAATGCAACTTGATAAAGATTATGCGGATGTTTATGGCATTGTCATCGTAATACCCTGAATGCTCGTTTATCCTCTTTACTAGGAGTATAAATAAACAATCCATTGCAAGGTGCTAAATCACAAAATATCCGTTTACTTTTTAAATATATCAAAATTTAAGAAATATGTTGTTGAACACTGAAAGTACTTCAGAATGTTAAGTTCTTGAATAAGTTGTATCAAGTTAAACGAAACAATAGTTTCCCGACTTGAGTAGATTACTTTCATAGATGGTATAAGCGCATAAATTAAGAGAGCTATGCAAGAAAATGTAAACAAGGAAGCTTTGTTTAACAATGTTTTAACATGGAATATGGTTAAACGTTTATACGCGTGCAACGTTATGGGTAACAGTGTCGGGTGCCTCGGCAAAGTTTTAATACAATTTGAATTTTTATCAAGAATATTCTGATAATATCAGAATAAGGACATCAGAAATTTAAAAAAGAAGATGCAAATTGTTGTTGACACAAACATGTGACGGATGAGAAACCTTAAGTAAAAGACAAACACAGCTAGTCTCATCACACGTTTTGATTATGGTGCCCTCTTTTAAAGAATTCTAAGAGTCAGTGAAAGTAAATAAAATAGTTATTTTTTAATTACATGCATGTACAAATGTTTTTTTATAGTATAGTGAAACAATCTGAGCCCTTGAGCCCTTCTGCGATTACCGACGTCCATGAACATCAGCATAATTACTATGACGATGCGTTGAGATCCTTTTCACCTAACCACCCAATGGGCCACCGGTTATTCACAAACTGTACGATTCGCGACACGGTCGATGTCACTTTACGACGGTATCAGGTGAGCGAGAGGAATTTCCCCCATCGTGCCGTCCCGATTGCGCTGCAATGTAGCATGGCACTACCTTTTACTTATGTATGATATAGTGCAAAAATATATATCTGTATTAATTTCTTAAGTCCACCCGTGCCCGTAAAGTATCTGCAACGTCGGGCCAGTTAAATAATTAAATGAAACTTGATAAAATCCGTAAAAATAGTTATATTGAAATCTATCTACTATCTATCTACTTCTATACTAGTATTGTAATGAGGAAACATTTGATTGTTTGTTGGTTTGCAATCCGATTTAGGGATTCAATATGGTCCCAACACTACCGGAGCCAATAGAAAACCTGACCACTAAAATTTTATTGTCGCATAGGAGGCAAGCGAGACGTTGGGCCACCTGTAAGAAACCATCACCATCGCGCATATACATCCGCAACGCCAGAGGACTCGCAGATGCGTTGCCGGCCTTTTAGAGATAAACAAACTCTTTTGGCACGCGAGAAACTTTCGTGCTTTAAAATTTTGTCACAAATATCACTGGCAGCAAATAAACATAACATCTCATTCATTGTAATGTTACAAATGTTATAACAGCCGGTACGGTAGTAGTCAATGTTAGTTAACATAACACTTATTTGTCCATCTTCGTAGTGCATAGCAGCCGGTCTTCATCGGGTGCCGTCTCTTTTTTCGGCTTGTATGTGTCATTGCAATCTTGTCTGTCTCCGCTTTGATTTGAATTGGATATTGGAATTGCTTACTACTCCTCCTACTTACTTCTGATGAAATTCGTTGTCGGTAACAAAACAGTTTTAGCTTTTCCCTCGAGCTCCCTGTGATCATACCAATGGGTTCATAGTGGATGCCGCCGTCGATCCCGGGGAAGCAGGAGTGTTACAATATATTCTATAAGGAATACTATACATTCTGTAAAGGGGTCCACATCACTCCATAACCACTAATTGTCACAGATTTTCCTTCATTCCTTATATTCAGCATTTTATGAATATAGGTGCTATTAGATCTTCATATTAAATCTCCATTTAGTAAACAAAACGGGAAAGAAAGGAGTAGAGCTCTGAAACGGAACACACAAATAAAAAGATTCCGTCCCATCTCTTGGCTCCACGAGCCAACCAAAATCTAGCAATATACATTTACTCAGCTATAATTCAATAGAATTTAACATCCAACTTTCACGTGTGTCATATACTATTCAAACTAAAACATTATTAATACGGTCTATCAGACTAATAGCCATACAGATCATGTAAATACTGCTATCAATATGCACACTTAAGAGAATTAAGACAATTTAACATTAAGAAAGATATGAAAATGAAAATATCGTGTCAACAAGATATCAAGAACCTTTTTTATGAAATAAAAATTCGTGCATTGTGACACGAATATGTAGGTTCCCGGTGGAAAATAAAAAAACTATTTAATCATGATTTGGGAGTGGCATATAGCGTCAGCCATATGTACAGCAAAAAGAGTGACATGTCTTCAACACAGATAACACAACAAAGCCTTACAGTCAAAGATGACAGCTATACTTTTTTTTATAAAATATTTAAGTTTCAAAACATAATTGCTACAGGAGTAGCAGTGTTGGAAATGAAGTGGGTCAAGCCCGTTAGAAATAAGCTCTTTTCATGAAGATCCCTAAGCCGTATCGGTCCGGGAATACCGAAGAGGGTAGCTGATTCCATAAAGAAGTACTGCCTGGGTAAAGATTGCGCTTAAAACGCACGGTACAGGACTTCACAACATCGAGATGTTGCTGGAGAAATTTTGAATTTTGACTCGAAGTCCTTTAATGAAATTCAGCTGCAGGTATTAGTTCGAACAATTCCTGGAAACAATCCCCGTGATAAATGCCGTACAATATACACAGTGAACTGACATTTCTACGGAAGGCAAGAGTATCAAGCTGGTTTGAAAGACCTTGGCTATCGACGATTCGAGCCGCTCTACGTTAAATACGGTCAAATGGAATGAGGTGATATTTCGGGTCTCCAGCCTAGCGGTAAGTACTCCATGTGCTGTCAGATCTGCGCTTCTGATAAGCACCGCTTCGCCCTACCGAGCACGCCTAACTCCTGGAGGGCTAATTTATCCTTATGTTTACGAGGCCGAAAGTAAAATTGATAATGTTTGTATTTTTGTAATGTCATTGACACTTGTTATTTATGAAATATTCTTGCGAAGCCGGGAGGGACTGCGAATATATGATAAACATATATATATATATATATATATATATATATATATATATACGATTAGCAGTTATATATCTATATCCTGTGGGAGCAATTTCCTAAAATATTACAATAAAACGGATTTTATCGCGGTCTATTTAATTATTTATCCACGTTTCAGAAGCTTTACAGCAACCATGGTAACGGGTTGATGTCAAGCTTCTTAAACGTCGGGTTAGATAAATAATTAAATAATATATAATATGCGTAAAAGTAGTTTTATTGTACTAACATTCGCGTAAACTTAAGACATCAATTCCTAAAATATCTTTAAAAAACCATCGAAAATATAAAATGGCTATTATTTGTTTGCTTTAATTAAAAATTTGTTTTACTCACGGGAGATGCGGTCTCATATTGTAAAAAGCCTCGGCTCGTAAAAATACAGGCCGAAGCAAATGAAAATAGTGTAGCGCGCTCAAAATATTCAATAACAAATACCAATTTGTTGCAACTAAAATGTTGGCCGACCTGATGATGTTCACGTGACCGTGGGCAACAGTGATCCAACACGATAATCCACGGATACAAATTCATGCTCTTCTATCAGACAATAGAGTGGCGAATATAATAATTCGCTGAATAATACAGAATCTAAATGTGTAAAAGCTAAATATCGTTCACTGATTATTCACGAAATCTGAGATAGATTAACATGGGTTATATTAGGCAAATGTAAACCTGAAATTTAGCAGGTAGTAACCTTTTAGGCTGCATACATCCGTTTACAAATTTTACGAAAATCCGCCCCTGAGGGTGAGGTTTCGGGATGGAGTATTGTAAATTATAAATAAAACAAATCAAAACCAAGACCATAGAAACGCGTTGCCGACGTATAAATTCATATTGCAATAACAACAAGATCTCATCATAAAAAAAAGGACGTCGTAAGCCCATAATTTCCGAATTGATTTCGACAATTTGTTTACGATTCGCGTGATAAAAATCCAAATGTTCCGCTTTGTATGAGTTTATGGTAGCATCATTGACGCATTACAGCTGAATAAAGAAAGGAGTATAGGCGTAATGCCGAATAAAGAAAGGAGTAAAGGCGATGCATAGGAGGATGTAGTGCCATGCACTATGCATGGGACTACATCCTCCTATGCAAAGAAATTGGGCCGGCATGACCGGGGAGGTACCTCTCGCTCACATAATACTGCCATAAGGTGAGATCTTGAGTGTCACGTTTCGTGCAGTTTGTGAGTAGCCGGTGGCCCATTGGTGGGGAGGGAGATGGAGGGCAACGCATCGCCATAGTAATTACGTGGATATTCATGGGCGTCGGTAGTTGTAAAAAAGGCTCCGATTGCTCATTTGCACCTCTATTCTATATATAAAAAAATATATTGGCCACATCTGTATAACACCTGGTTATGTCTGTCAGTGGTCACTTACGATACGAATCAATCTGCTCTTTTGTCTGATATAATGTGACGATTAAGAAAAAATGGTTTGCAATTGGAGATTCTCGAATTCTACTAAGAAAGAAGCTATCGGATATCATATATAAATATAAAAACATACATGTGTGCGTTTAAATATGAAAACATGCATGTGTGCGTTTAATTATGAAAACATACATGTGTGCGTTTAAATATGAAGACATACATGTGTGCGTTTAAATATGAAAACATACGTGTGTGTGTTTAAATATGAAAACATACATGTGTGCGTTTAAATATGAAAACATACATGTGTGCGTCTGAATTTTGAAGGCTGCTTTTCATTTCCCTAGGACCGTACCGTCTTCTGCTGGACATAGGCCTCTCTCAATGAACGCCAAGACAACCGATCTCCTGCTACTCGCATCCATCCCGGACCGGCTACTGTACGGAGATAATCTTCCCACCTGGTGAACGGTCGACCAACACTTCGCTTTAGTAAACGCGGCCTTCACTCCGGAACCTTACTGGCCTATATGCCATCTGTTCTTCTGAGTGTGTGCTCGCTGAAGTGGCAATAGGCTGGTCAGCCCATTGCTACTTCAGCCAGCCTTTTTTTATATATTTTTTTCATCAATCATCCTATAAAAAATTAAAGAATTATCAAAGCCGGCCAGTTAACTGTTCCCAAATAACAAAGAAAAAAGACAAATTTATAAATAATTTTAAAGAATCGACTTCAATCGACATGAAGTTGATAAAAAAATGTCGTAAAAAGTTTTTGATATTAGCCTGTCAAGGCCGTCTCTTGGGCTAAATTGTATATGAATATCTCGAAAAAGATAGTGAGTTGCTTGTCAATGTATAAGTTGTGTACATCATTGTGACGCTAGTTTAAAGTTTCGTATCTCATTCGAAAACGTATAGCATAATATTTGTGTTGTGCTCGTGTTAACTAGTTCTCAAGTAAGCGAACTTGCTGGTATATTATGCAGGTGATGGCCGACAGAATAGGCTAAGTTTAATTGAAGTCGGCGTCCTATAACCACTAAGCGAACGCCGTATGCAGTTTACGTGTTTATTTATTTATATGGACATATAACACATCTACTTAAGCTCTATCCGTACTTGCCACAACTGTGAGAAAGTTTGACAGGAAATCCCAATAAATTAAAAACCGTTGGCATTGTAATCGTTTCCTACGTACATTTTTATTGCAACTGTTCAACGGGAATGATCTAAGTATTATTATTATTTCTTTTATAAAGTGCTTTGTAATCATCTTTCTATGCTCCATCATCGTGTCGTATGGTCATTTTGTCCAAATTTTGAAACCTTTTCTTATATAGCACTAGCGATCTGCTCCGGGTTTGCCAGTGAATGTTACGGGCGGTCATAAAATCTTCCACGGGGTACCGCATGGAAATACGTTTTGCAGATTTTGAGAAAAGCGATCACGTACAGACAGATTTCGGGGTATTTGTTTAATAATATGTATAGACTAGCAACGCTCCGCGGTTTCACCTGCCTTCACCACAAGCATCTTCGGCCAGATCGTTTCTTTCGTCCCAAATTCCTTTGTAATAATACAAATCCGATTCTTCGTTTATAATATTGATATTATCTTGTATTTTTAATATTATGTATAGATAAAATTATGAAATAAAGAAGTGGACATAATCAAACTGCTTACGTCGTTCTTCTTGAGGTGTCTGTTACTCCATGCCCGCTATATCGGCATACATAATGGCAAGTATCGCCATACATGCTAACCACATCTTATAATTAAACTCGTAACGTATAAAAAAGTAAATGTTCATTGTTAATAATATAAGTTCTTGTAAAAATTCTGAATAAAACTGAATTTTTACAAACCGTAACAGGTCTCGCACGCATGGAAGCATAAAACGGAAAACATCCATAGACAAACCGTAGAGAACGTTAAACACATAACAGATGCTATTGTAAAATGGCTACCCCTTTGTATCTTTATTTTTATAAAATATCGCTCATAAACCGAAACGTAAAATAACAATATTTTATTGAATCTCATCGTCCGCCGATGCTATAAACGAAGTATCCGCTACGGAAATTTATGTGAATTTTTATTTTTGTAATAGAAAGCCTTTCTTGAGCACGTTTTATTCGGTTTAGATTCAATAAAATACTTACCGTGCCACTTCCTGTGACAGTATGCTTGGAGATGTAATTTTCTATTCCCTGTGGCTTTATATTGTTTTTGGACTTTACATAAAATACGAAAACTATGAGATGTATACCGCAGAGCTTGAAGACAAAGGCCCTCAACCAATGGTTCCCCCCGTGATGACCTACGGATCCGAAATGTGGCCTCTTCATTTAGGACTGGTCCGCAAGTTTGCGGTTGCTCAATGGGCTATTGAACTTGCTATGTTGGGTGTTTCTCTGTCCGATGGAATTCGTAATGAAATCATATGGCAGAGAACTAAACTATCCAACATCACGCGAAGAATAAACGCGCTGAAGCGGCAATGGGCTAGTCACACACACAGAGGAACAGATGGCAGATGTGCTAGTAATGTTCTGGAGTGGAGACCGCGTTGAGAAAACGTTGGTCGATCGTTCACCTGGTGGGAAGACGATCTCCATGCAGCAGCCGGTCCGGGATGTATGCGAGCAGCAGGAGATCAGGCATCTTGAACGTTCATTGAAAGAGGCCCATGTTGACCGATAAGGGCTGATGGTGAATGAATGAATGAGATGTAAAGTCGTGGGATGATGAATAAATAAGTAATCAGCGTAACGCCACCTACCACTACCACATCGCTTCTTAAAAAAAGAAAACGACGGCCGGTGGTAGCGCGGGCCCACTAGGATGATTTTATGTGTATAACATTTATTTGTTAACATTAAGTATTTAAAAAATAACAACTTAAGGACCTTTCCCTGTAGACTATGGTGACATATTATTATATTATAACATTTCACAAATTAGTGTTAAAACTGGATATGCCTTTTTTTATAAATTATCTTTTATTTGCTTTTCATATGAAATTAATATAATTTTCCCATTCTGATAGGTTAAATGTCAGATATATATAGCTTAGAAGGTAGCGGACATAGGGCAAAATTATTTGTCGAGAATTTGTGTGTTCAATTGAATCATTATGTGTTACACAAATGATATAAAAAATTACAAGGGGATCATTAATTTGTATGGAGTACCTTTTTTTGTCGAACATCCCTTAAGTAATTTATCAGAGTGACACACAATAGCTTATATCGAAAGCACACGGCTAGCAACAGTTAACCTAACTGTCCGCAATTTGGTCTCTCATGAAATAAAATAAATTGCTCGCGTACAATAATATCAAATACATAATACAAGCGAATTTGTACTTTATTTCAAGATTTTTAAGGTCAATTATATCTTTTAATAATATAGTTATATTACTCTTTGGACGTGACGTTACTGACTGTGAGGAAGTTCACACATACAAATATTGACTCTAATACTTTGTGCGAAAGTGTAAATTCAGAACGTCCTTAATTGGGATACGCTAGTAAGTTAGGTTGGTCTTTGTGGGCACAAGAGTAAATGGACCAAGTGTTACTGAAGCCAGATATTGTTACCAAGTTTTATTGTATTCATGGAGAAGGTTATGGAATTATGATTATAGCTGTCGATGTCGCAGTGGATTGATTTTGCTACACATTGCATTCAAATGAAACGCTTATTCCATTGGGCACCACAACAATGTAATCATTATTTAACGGGAAATGCATTTACGCGCCTATATATTTTATCGCTTATGCGATTTTATCATGCGCAGAAGCGCTTCCTCCTCCAGCTCTTCAATCCCCTCTTCTGATAAGCCAATAGAACCAAGGAGTAAAAAGAACAGCCCCCCTCGGTTCATTTGGCTTCACCCTAGGTTGCTGAGCACCACTGCCAAGACAAGGCAAGAACCATGGTGGGGATTTCAATAGATCTATGCTATTGGCAATTGACATAGCAAGAACTAGCATTTCTAGCATTTTTTGCATAGAAATCATTTGCATAGAATATCGAGAGCGTCGCTTTCTAGGCGATAGAGAGAAAGCGGGAAATACTTTGTCTTTACTGTAGAAAAGTTCGTCTTTTCTATGTTATATAAGCTTTTGTAAGCGACAGTACCTTATTGTATTTTAGCCGAATTGTCACGACCGCCAAGATGTCTCTCGCTCACGCAGTATCACCACAGAAAGATGTGCTGTCACCTTTCGTGTGGTGTGTAAGTTTCCGGTAGTCCATAGGAAGGGAAAAATGAAGGGGGACGATACTTTTGCTTGCGGATATTTATAGGATCTGGTGGCCATAGGGAGGTTGCTCAATTCTCCCCTTATACTATAATTGTCACATTACTTTTTAGTAGATGTTTGCGTACTGCATATTTGTAGCAATGCACATGAGCGTCAAATTAATATAACCCATCTGGCTACACTCTAAATATAACCCACCTGGCTACACTCTAAATATTGGCCCATTCGTTCCTACATGTATCTATCAGCCTACATATTACAGAATGGCACATTTAATTATTGGGAAGCAAGTCTGATTGTGGCTGAATACATTAAGAGTGATTGTGAATTGTATTTGGCCACGGCGAATATGTTGTTCGATTTGATTTGTTTGTTCGGGGACGTCGCGCCGATATAAATTTACATAGAAATTATACGTGTTTTAAATTATATACCTTCAAATAATATACTTTATTTCTGGCTTTCAGATCGGATTTTCTTTTGTGAGATGTAGTGCCAGGCTGCATATGGTCATCAAAAGTCATCAAAAGGCTTGATTGCTCGTTTGCTGCTTATACTATAGAAAGGGAAAACTATTGCGTACATAATGCATAGTTTTACATTAGCAACGTAAATGTAGTGTAAAAGGTTCACTTTTTTAATTTGTTAAAAGTAAAATATCCACTACTAAGGCTTTTGGTTTCGCTCTAAACCTAATAAGTAAATCCAAGGGAATCATTCACCAATTTAGATCCCATAAAGTATGCACATACGTATGAGGCGTTTTAACTAAAAACTAAGGTCGCCTACAACGAGTATGGTCAAAGTAATGCCAAAATAATGAGCAATTTGGCTACTTTAGTTATTTGTATGTTTTTATAGCAAGTGTACGCTTCTTACTTATTCTGGACATAAATATTGTTACAATTGAAAATAAAAAAAAAATAAAAACAGAATCGTTGTGATTGACTCTGAGCATACTTATGCTCAAAACTCTAAGGAGGCAGACCCTTAGAGTTTGGAGCATAAGTATACTCAGAATAGTACAGACATAGTGAAACGTGGGAATTATTAGACTTCAGTGATAGTTTGGTGGGTAGTTAGCTATGAAGGAATGACTGAGCCATATTTTTGTGAAAAAGGTTTCAGATCACCAGTACAAGTATATCTAGATCATTAATAACACCATGTTTAATAACCAGGTATGGTATTTCCGGTAAGGCTTGGGACTAGATCATAAAGCGCGAACGATTCAATCTCAATCTCGGTTAAAAGAAATGTTCCGGACTTGATTAGAGCTGGGGTAGTTTTCATCTAGTACTGACCTTAATTCACTGGATTATGATTTATGGTCTGATTCAGAGAGTACAGCTCGCTCTAAGCGCCATGATAATTTGGAGTCCCTAACACAATTCATACGATTGGCAATGAAGTATTTCCCCATCGAAAGAGTGCGTACTTCTGTTGATAATTAGCCACAACGTTCTAAGTACTGCATTGGAGCCTATGGAGACCACTTCGAATAAACTTATATATTTGTGTATTACACTAACGCACTGTAAGAGTAATACATTTTATGTGCAATTATTTTTTTTTCTTTTTACAATATTTATGGCAAGACTAGATAATATGTTTCTTCCCCAATTTTTAGATATATTTATGCCTTGTATTTAATTTTCGTGTAACAGTGCAAGTTGTCTTCTCCTCGTGAACGGTTCTATCGATTTTTACACAATTTTATATGGATATACATTAGGTCTGAGAATACTCTCTACTCTGAGTTCTACTATCTATCTTTCACACCCCTAAGTGATAAAAAATAATTTGTATGGTAAAAGAGCGCCTGCCAGTTATTTATATATGTATATTTTTCTATAATAAATATATTTATTATGTAATATACATATATTATACCCAGTGACTTTCATGTTAACGAGACACATCTAGCGACATCTTATATGTTAAAGTCCGTCACGCCGTTTCTGTCGTAGGGAACAATCTACATACACAAATAAATAGGTTGAAAAATAATACCCTCCTCCTGACGCAGTCGAGTACTAACTGACCACTTGTGAACACTAATTATACGACGGCCTCCGTGTGGTTGTGCAGTCACGAGAATATAATACCCACTCGAGGTGGAGTGCATAAGTACTTTTGTCTTAGTGTACTTACGAAACAAGACATTTATGATGACGCTTAGAATTTCATTGTTTGGTACAAATACCTTTGCAACGAAAAGAATTAGCATGCTCTTTGATATAGTTGCTATAACAATAAATAATTTATATGGATTTAAAAATGACTGGGTTCTTAGAAAATATGTTTAACTTAAAATACATTTAACTTAAAATATGATAAAACATTGCTATTTTTTATAGTAAAGGAGGGGTAACGAGGAATCGGAACTAATCCGAATATAATAAGTTATAAAAAAGGAATCATATTATCAGTCAAAGTCAGAGAGGGAGAATATTCTATTTTATTACAAAGTTAAATGATGAATTGTTTAATCGTGAAGTTTGAAATGAAATGAAAATATTTTATTCAAAGTAGGGTTCTTATAAATGTTATCTCACTGAACGTTAAATGTTATATTCATCCCCGGTTTGACCTCACACAAGATCTAGGCAGAACCAGCGAGACAAACACAAATTTGACATACAATTTAACTTCTATATCTATTCTTATTATAAAAAAAATGTCCAAAGGCTGTATGTCCGAATGAATATCGATTTTTTCGTTTGTCCCTTTAAGGTATTAAAAAAAAACCTGAGAAAAGCGGCAGATGCCGCTCCCACTCCTACCTTACCTGTTTTATAACAGTGTCTGCCACACAAACAAATTATAACATTTATTTAATATGTTGAAATTTAAATGAAGTACAACAACATAATTAGTAACGACACCTAGCATCGAGACGATGCCCGCAGTTTACCTGACGAAATATCTAACAATCACAATCGCAATGAAATGAACTGTACTCCTACTAAAGCCCCGTGAGTGCCCGCAACCGGCTATGCTGATGTGTCCTGAAATAAGTAACGCAAATGATACAATTTCGAGCACTTGGCTATCACGTTGTTAGTTACTTTTATCTCGCGACGAATAAGCTCGTTGAAGTGGCAATGGGCTGGTCACATACTCAGAAGAACCGATGGCAGGTGGACCATTAAGGTCCTGGAGTGGAGGCACCGTTTAGGAAAACGAAGCGTTGATCGAGCGTTCACCAGATGGGAAGACCGTCACCGTTCAGTAGCCCGTTCGGTATGGATACGAGTAGCAGGAGATCGGTCGTCTTGGCGTACATTGAAGGAAGCCTATGTACAGCATTGGACCGATAAGGGCTGATAATGATGATGATGAAGCACTTGGTTATTAAACAATATAAAATTAATTCAAATATCAATATACTTTCAATTTCCATTATACATAACAACGGACAGCGTTTAATTTAGGAGTTGCCAGGAAATAATATGGAAAGAGGTTGCTTTGTAAGGCGCTAACAAATTGGCGTAGACTCAGTGCGGCGGGCGCACCAGCAACAATAGGAACGAGGCGGGACACACGGAGTCGAAGATCTGATACAACTGAACAACAAAACACTAATACTGTTAAGGAAGTTTAAAATAAACATCGCTTTTTTTTTCTTTTAGAGTTCATTTCTGAATATAAAGATGCAATTTAAATCTAACAACATTTTTTGTGAGTGATATGGGATAGGTAGCAGTAGTCAGATTACGACTGATTAGATACGAGTAAATGAGGTTTAGAGTTTATATTGCACATGAAAAGTGAACACGGATTTACACTACTAATTAAATTAAACGTTTTAAAAGCTGTGTTTATTTTTTAGGATCGAGCATGTTTCTGGAGTGTATGTAATGTGGGGTAGAGACGTAAGCGACGTAATCGCGGAAAAGCGTAAATTGTTACGCTGAGTGTGAAATTTCATCCCGCAATTACATGTATAAAGTAACGCTAGTCTTAGTAATTTCATATTTCAAGTTTCACATCATTTTTACACCTTCCAAATTTTAAAGGTACATTCCCCATCTCTGACTAAGTTATCTGTGACATACGGATAGACAGACGGACATGACGTAATTATAAGTATAAAAACAAGTTTTTGAAGGCGTGAAGCAGAATAGAAAAATATGATTTCAAATGTCATTTTGCCGACATATTTTAATTCCTCCGTCAATCCGTGTGTTTAGAACGCTGTGTCGCACCTACGGGAGAAATATTTGAAAGGAGCGCGAACTCCCGTCGGGCTCTTTGTTCGCAAATCGCGTGGCCGAGCAGCGTGAATCGGTGCGCTCGAATAGTTTCCATGTGATTGTACACTTCCCGGCGACGTGCAACTGTTACAAGGCATTCTGTCTTTCAATTTTAACATGTACAAACGTCGGGCGTCAGCGGTATTGACAGAGAGTGGGTAGAATTCACATGCGAACGTTCTATGTCGTACTGGAAATGATTGAAGTTAAAAACAAAAACTGATTTGAATTGTAACTGTTAAATTTTTTTTGCACTCATCAGAATTGCCAAATTGAGGGAGTTACTTTAGAGAAACAATGTTTTCAATGTCAATAGGGATGATGATTGGGAAGTAGTAAGGATGCGTGGCAAGGTGATATTCGTCTCGGAGCAGGCAAACTTGTTTTCGAATGAATTCCATGACCCAAAGTATCATTTTCTTCGCCATTTATAATACCGCTAGGTTGATTGAACATCGAGTAGATGAAGAGATCTGTGTGCAGAAGTTAATCAAGGTTGTATGCAACTAAGAGGAGAACCAGAATTATGCTATTTATTGATAATGGCCAATGTTACAATGAACGTAATAACAACAAACATCACAGGTATGCAGTGTAGAGCAAGGCTTGCATCAAGACCATAATGATACTCCGTGTCATTCTGATACGTCACTAAGTGGGTAAATAATACGCATAAAGCTAAGAAATATTTTTTTATTGCATTAGGGGGCAAACGAACACCGATTGTTCGCCTTTTGGTGACTGCCGTTGGCCATATGGACATAAACCGCACGAAATGCAAAAGCCTTTACGCCGGTATCAAGAGGTACTTCCCCGGTCGTGCCAGCCTAATTCCGTTGCATAGGAGGATGTAGCGTCATACACCATGCATGGCGCTACATCCTCCTTAAATCAAGATGTCTTGATTAATAAATAAGTAGGAAGAGGTAGTGGCATGCTGCATAGGAGAACAGAAGGTAGTGCCATGCATAGTTCATGACAATAAAACCTCCTATGCAACGGAATTGGGTCGGCACGACCGGGGAGATGCCTCTCGCTCACATAATACCGCCGTCAAGTGACATTTTCAGTGTCGCGTTTCGTGCGGTTTGTGAGTAGCCGGTAGCATATTGGTGGGGGGAGGGGGGGGGACAAGGAGAGCAACGCGTCGGCACAATAATTATGTGCCCCCTATTTCTACCTTGAACTGTGTGCTGAACCACAAAACTCACACGTTTCTAAATAAGCCCACCCCTATTATTGCGTCAAATAAACGCCCATATCGATACAATAAAGTTAGCCTAGTATAACATGAATTTGCCCCAACTTGAATCACTTATAAATGTATTCAAAAGGGAAATAGATTGGCCCTATTAGTCCCGCCAGAGGCGGGTTTCCCTTTGACATGGCAGTGCATAATTCAAAGGCTTTCCTTGATTTCCTCCCGGCCTGTATGTTGACACCTATATTAATATGGAAAATTTGAGTTACCTGCGTAATTGGGGATCGTATTCATTATACACGTTACCCTCACATATGAGTGTATTTGTTATATAAATCTATTCCAGCTGTAACAGAGGATGTACTATAAAAATTACAAAGATAAGATAGTAATTCAAACGTGGAGAGGCGTATCCCGTGTGAGAAGGCCCTTTTTATACTTTGTGGCATATATAAAGAGTTATAACTAATAAACGAAAAACCCGACTACTTTAAATATAACAGTGATAAAAAAATTGCAAATGTGAAAAAATTTGAGACAAAAAAATTAAAGTGATAATTACAATACAACTTGTACGGATTTTATCGCGATTTATTTAGTTAAACAGCGGGGGTTATTTAATAAGCCGCGATAAAATTCGTAAAAGTAATTTTATTGGAATGAGTAACATTCGCGTAAACTTAGACACCAATAAAAGTGATAAGTTACTTTGTAGGGCACAAGTAAAAAATGTCGGAAGAAACAATAATGATTTTTAATAAATCGATTCAATAATACTGACGGTTGCGTTCATTTATTTTCCTTTACAATGCGTGACATTTTGCACTTAGGCTGTATTTTGTTTTTTTTGGCACTCGCAGGATCGAAACGAATGTGTCTAAAAGGAGCTAACATACTTTTTATCACAATCTTTCTGTGTGGTGCAGTCCAATAATACATCTAATGTGTATCGTGCATAAAGCGAGAAACACGATTCTTTTTATTTTTATATAAAGCAGTATCGTGCAATACGCAGTTCAGTGACCTCGAAATGCAATCATGTATATGTTGATATGTATAAAGACATAAAGACAATATGGTCCTCATGAAAAACTTTACTTAAAAGCTATATTTAAAGAAAGAACGCACAAATTTTTATATCTCCATTATCTCAATAAATTGTTATCTCATGATTATTTTTTAATTTTTTTTTTTGATTTGGAATTACATACACAAAATACAGAGAATCTACTAGATCAACTACATAAAAACATAGGTGTTCTCTTGCTGCTTGGCGCATGGTATCTTTCCGAGTCGATAGAAGACTGGCAGGATGGTCCTGCTGAGAAAAGCAGGTTCTACCGGATGAGGCTAGCAAATTGTTAGGTTGGATGATCGCAGCTCGCATCACGAGTCACTTGGAGGTTGTTGGACCAGGCCTGAGTGATAATCCTAAACATGGTTAACAATATTGCGCAGGTACGGGGCTACTGAGTGGAATCGCAGCCCCTCGTATATTGTTTCTCAGGGCAGGGAATTGAATGCATTGCGGATGTCTAAAGGAACAATTACAAAAACCCCACCCCAAGAGATCTCCTCTTCTACCATGGACCTTAGTTTCCCTCTTATAAGAAGAGGGGACTAAAGAGAAGGAGGAGGGACGGCGCTTTTGAGCACGGGGAAGGGGCTAAGATGGAAACCTCACCCCATTATAATGTCTCAAAATCGGTGGGGTTTGTCCTGTGGTGCAGGACAACCCCATCTGTAGAGGTGGCGTCGGTCCCTTCGAGGGCTGACTTGCCGTCGAGGTGCCCTGATGATTTGCTGTTCCAGGGCACCTCACCAAAGGCGGCACTGGTGGTACTCGCGGTGGTGTTTGTGGGTATTCCGCACTATATAATGTGCCGCGAGCCTCACTCACCACTGGACCCCACCCAGGGTCAGTGAAAGCCTGTAAAGCGTTTCCCCGCGTTAAAAAAGAAGGCCTGAGTGATAATCAGTTTGGATTTTGCTTGGGTAGGTCTATTATTGGTGCCATCACGAAACTAAGGTCCTTGGTAGAAGAGGAGATCTCTTGGGGTGGGGTTTTTGTAATTGTTTCTTTAGACATCCGCAATGCATTCAATTCCCTGCCCTGGGAAACAATATACGAGGGGCTGCGATTCCACTCAGTAGCCCCGTACCTGCGCAATATTGTTGAGGACTATTTATCTTCACGCACCGGCAGATAGATAGGCTCGTAGAAGAAGGGCGATGGCAGACAAAGGAAGTTGTATGCGGTGTTCCACAGGGGTCAGCAAGTCCGCTGCTGTGGAATATCGGGTACGGCTGGGCACTCCGCGATCGTATTCTTCACGGAGCGAGTGTTTTATGTTACGCGGACGGCATTCTAATCGTAGCTAGAGGCTTATCACTCAGACAGGCCACTATTCTCACGACGGCAGCAGTCGCTCTAGTGGTACGTTGCATCCGCGATCTGCGTTTGGAGGCGGCACTGGCGATCTGAAGCTCTGTGCCTGTGCGGCCCGTGAAACAGACCACCGCGAGCGCTGGAAATAGCGTTTGATAAAACAAAAATTGTTGTATGGACCACTACACATTACCTGGGTCATCTTCTTGATAGTCGGTGGACTAATAAAAATCATTTCGTTAGCGCAACGTGTGTCAAAATCTGCAGCCGGTCTGGCCTGGCTTCTGCTTCATTTACGCGGGCCAAGCCTGGGTTGCCGTCGATTATTTTTAGGCGTGATCCAGTCAATGGCAATGTACGGTGCGCCAGTGTGGACAGAATTTACATCCAGCCACAACCGGATAATACTAGCAAGACTTCAGCGAATCATGGCCATTCGGGCGGTTCAAGGGTACAGGGCTGATTTCAGGGGACGCGGCATATGTCCTGGCAGGCAGCATACCTTGAGACCTGGATGCAAATGTGCTAGCTTACGCCTATTGCCAGTGCGTAACCGTGAGTGAAGTAGAGGGTAAAAATCCGGCACCTGAAGAGCCGCGTAAATGGAAGAGAGTTGGCATAGAAAATTCAATTCAAATGTGGGAAGAAAGGCTGGAGGCGCCGCGATTCAGTGCCGAACTATTAACAACCATGCGTCCTGTTCTTACAAAGCGGATGGAGCGCTTTCATTTCATCTGACACAGATTTAGACTGGACACGGCTGCTTTGGTCGTTACCTGTGTGAGATGGTTCAGCTGGAATTCACACCGTGTTTTGAAATTTGTGAGGTATACCCCGGAACACTGTTCGTCATCCCTATACGGGATGCCCTCCTTGGGCAAAGGAAAGGGCTGGGAAGCCCTTTGGCTCTTTGCAGTTGTAGGCGTAGACCTCTCGCTTCCAGTATTAATTCTTTTTATGCTGGACAGTGAGGAAGTCGGAATCGTGGTTGGCTCCTTCGCAAACTGAGTCATCCACTCAAGTGGCCAGAGTTGATAGGTGTGCTGCGTATTTCAGTACACCTCAATATAGTTAGTAAGGGAGTATCCCTCCCAAGAAGAGCTCACAAGATTATCCGTTGGTGGATTCGCGGTCGCATGCCAACACTTTCCCGTGGCGCCTCCAATGGCGGATATGTTGGAACACCGCTGGGGTTTAGTGGGTATGGGGATTCGGTTATCGGTTCTCGAGTCCTCTACACCCCTCAGGATTTTTCCGCCCTGAGGGCACGCTTAAAAGCATTCGCAGCGAAAAAAAAGAGAAAGAATTATAACGAGGTCAATTAAAATTAGGAAAATATACGTAATTCAGAACTATAGTGGTAGTATTTGAGCACGTCAGACCCATGCTTAATACCGCAAGGACTTATATTACGAATACGTACTGCACAACGAAATGTATTGTTTTTTATAACTTAAGAAATTAAATATATTTAAGATTGAATTTCTTAAATTAGAATATAGTTTTATGATAGAATGTCAAACCCAATCGAATCAAGTAGCCTTTATTTTTGGCATTTTCAATTAGCAAATATTATTTCATAATTGTACATAATAATATTACATCCCTTTTTTGCATTAATTATTTCTTTGTTATATTGGATATTGGAGCTGCATCGATAACATAATCATATCTACTAAAATTTTAAGACATTTAATTGAAATTAATTCATCATCATCATCATTATCAGCCCTTATGGGTCCACTGCTAGACACAGGCCCCTTTCAATGAACGCCAAGACGACCTATCTCCTGCTACTCACTTCTACTACTGCACGGAGATCGTCTTCCCACCTGGTGAACGGTCGTCTAACACTTCTTTTTCCTAAACGCGGCCTCCACTCCAGAAATTTACTGACTCCATTGCCACTTTAGCGAGCTTATTTGTCGCGTAATAATTAATTATTATTAATTAATTTGTATCATTAATTCAAATTCAATAATATTTGTTTCCTATTTATTATTATTACTTATCGACATCGGCAACGCTCTCGTTATCAGATTGCATTTTGGCAAAGGCCTCCCCCAAGGTTTTTCATATTTTCCGACCTGTGGCTATTCTCCTATAACCTGTTTCTGCGAGTATTTTTATTTCATTCTCCTATCCCAGCCGTTGGTGTCGTTTGTTTCTTTTCTCATCTCGGATATACCACGTTATGACATCTTTTGACAATTTGTCTCTTATTTTTTATCATAGAAATAAAAATAACACATAGATAAACATCTGTGACTTGGCTGGGATTCCACTTTGCAACCGTCGGGGTCCGATGGAGCCGAATATCTTATATTCTTGTGTTTGTTCAAGACCTGTTTGTACACCACACTCGCATGCTAGGACAACGAAATCCCCGTAGAGCTCACTTTATGACACGCATAGGACCGTATCAGCGAAATATAATAATAACGCGGTATCAGCCAAATCTAGGCCACGGCGGCCACCTATATATCTCTATATAGAGACTATAGCTAACGGCATTAGGACATTTTATAGTGCACATGTCATTTTCCTATTCCGACAGGACGATAAACCGACACGACCGGAGAGAAATCACGCGCAGGACCGACGTCTTATCTCTCCGAGACACGGATACAACACTTCCTGATATCGGACTGTTGTTAGAAATTGAAAATTTGAAATAACACTTTGGTCCGACCCGGGACTCGAACCTAGGACCACATGACTGTGGTTGAGCATGCTTACCACTTGACCACGAGCAATCAGCCAAATACTTTCCTTAACTCTAAGTATTGCACAAAACATCCGTATACCAGCTAATCGCTACAAAGGATAAAACACCCTAAAGAAATCTATTTCTAGCCTGAATTTCCAAGATAAAAGTTGAGTCAGATGAATGATAAGGATATTGCATATTCAGTTGACAAGAGGAAAAAAGAAACGCTCTGTGTGATTGATGCGAGCTGAATGTTATAATTACCCGGGGTTGCGTGCCGGGGTATAATTGTGCGTTTACATTTTAATGGTGGCCGCCATTTTTCATTGGCGCTTGTGGCTATGATTGATGTTGCGATTTATTAAGAACCTTATGAGCTGCATTCGAGTATTTATTAAATGTTTGTTTATGTTACGTACGCTTAAAATTCTTTTTAATTAAAGTTATATGTAAGAAAATGTAATAAGTATATGTAAGTTGTGAACTCAGCATATCAATTATAATAACACAAATAAATTTTGCCAAGTGATGAGTGAAGTGACACTTTAGATCAAAATGGCCAAAAAGAGCCATTTTAGCATTCTCCTATTTCTTTCAATTTTCATTGGACTCCTTACAAGTGTGAAACCATATTTATTTTCAGATTATATAAAAGAACAGCCAATTTAAGTAGACCATGCAATGCAATGGCTCTCCCTATCAAAATACGTTTCCACTCAGAAAAATCTTGGAAAATCACCTCACCGTTAAAGTTTTTAACCGAGTCAAGTTGATTACAAATCAAATGTCAAGAAAAGGACGGAATTAGCAAAAATTTTGTAAACAATTAATACGTGTACGGAAAATAAAATATTCCAGGACAGATGTGTAAGTATCAGTTTTTTTGTAATATAATATATTTCGTTTCTTATACCTCATATTGTAATTATGTAATAAAAATGTTGCCTTCTACAGTTGTTTGAAGTTTCAAATACCTACCAATTCAGTCTCAAAAATGTTTTCTTGAACTGTTATTGAGATGGTGTTACAATACATTGTTGATAATTATACGAGGATATATTTTTAATCTAACAATTTCTTTTAATAATTATACATTAATGCGACACTAACTGTAATTATTAATGTTATCATGAAAGCCGAAAAGTGTTTTATTTTCAAAGCAACTGTTGAAAATTAATATTGTTATAAAATGTTAATTGATTCCCAAAGCGACAAATAGCAAGGTACACATACCCGCCTATTAATGTTGCAAGTGAATGTATATTATTATTTTAAGTTCAAATGAATGTTGTCGTAAAACGTGTGTTTGTCCCTTGCGCCGTCCTTGAGCCTACCGATAGGGTCCTGTACTTCGTATATGACTGTGCGACCGCCCCTTGGTCTAGTGGTGAGCCCGTTCAACTTGTTCCTTGTGTGTAGGTCCCTTGTTCAAGTTGCGGGTTAGAGTAAAATGTGTTATTGGGTTATAAAATTTCTAATAATATTCCGATCTCCACTCGCTCGTACCGCTACTGCAGCTAAAATTGACTTAAGGGAACTTTATTTATACACACGAGATAGATTCATATGTAGATAATGGTACACGAATAAATGTAAATTGCCTAAAAATCGGTGTTAGGGTTTTAGCCCTTTTTTTTTTGTTTCTTTCTTGCTGACGCGGAGAGACGCATTTAAGCGCCTTCACTGGCCCAGTAGTGTATGGGACTCGTAATACCCACAAAAAACACCACGAGTGCCATCAGTGCCGCCCTTGGTGAGGTGCCCAGGAGCAACAAATCATCAGGCGACATCTCGACGGCTAGTCAGTCCCCTAAGGGACCAACTCCACCTCCATAGGTGGACAACCCCACCGACTTTGAGACAGTGCAATAAGAGGTGTACCGAGTGCGATTCTTCCTCTTGATCTCTAGCCCCCTCTTCTTATAAGAGGAGTGCAAAGATCCCTCTCGGTTTAACTGGTTTCGCCTGGATTTGCCCCAGGTTACTAAGCCCCACCGCCACGATAAGGCTGAAACCATGGTGGGGAGGGTTTTTAGCTCTAACCTAAGCCAAGGAGTTGTTTTTTGTGAGACAATTGGCAGACTATCAGTTGACGTAACTTGAAATGTTGTGAAATTGTATTCCTTTACTGTTACTTTAATCTCTTGATCTTGAATTTTACTCTTTTCTTTTTGTTCGTGATCGTATTTCTTATGACAACGATAAAACGCAATGACAAATTTTGAAGGCGGTCTATCTTAATGACTATTTGCTCAGTGGCATCGAGGCAGCAAATGTCAGCGTAGTCAATAATTGGTTGTATCATAGATAGAGCTCGAGTAAGTTTTGTAGGTAGAGGAAGAAACTTTTATAGAATTTTAAGGAAATGAAGCAAAAAATGGATCTCTCGACAGATCTCGCTAACATGAGTGTTCCACGAAAGATTTGAATCAATATACCTAAGTTTTTGCTCGAATCACTTCCAGCAATTCGGACACCTCCTAAGGCAATAGGCGGTAATACTTCGAATTCGAGTCTGCTGATGATATGTCAGCTGCGTATGATCAATGCTTGTGACTTTAATGGATTCACAGTAATGCTAAAAGATTTAACCTATTCGACAAAATGACGCAAATCTTCATTAAATTTTCACTCATTTCATTAATGTTATGATTATCTTAACAAGAACTTACAATTAAACTTGTTAACACAACTTGTCACGCAATCTATTGAAGCTAAGTCGTGAGTCGTGTGTCGACGCTAGACTGTCGCCAATCTGCGAAGAAGTGAGACGAAGTCGTACTATCCTTCTTTAACCATATCTCTTTAGAAAAGAAAAACGCTGTCAGTATACTATGAGTGCGATGTACTTCATACAGTCATAGGGCTACTAAACAGCAATGGAACTGCCTCTTACAGTGCAACAGATATTACATAATTCTATAATTGTTATATTTTTTATCAATTAAAACTACTAATATTATAGATGCGAAAGTAACTCTGTCTGTCTGTTACGCTTTAACGCAAAAGCCACTGAAACGATTTTGATCGAGATAGAACCGAACTTGTGAAATTACATAGGAAATTTTTATCACTACAAAAATGGTTTGAAATATAGGATAAAATTTTGTATGTTAGTTCTTTATTGTCAAACATAAAATCATGAAAGATTATTGAAATCTTTAAGACAAGTTCATGTATCGAATTAATAAAAAGCTGAATAATGAGCTGATAGGTGCAACAGCTTCGCCCACTACGCGCCGCCGCCGCCGCCAGCCGCTTCGGCCGCGGCGGGCGGCGGCGGCGGCGCGTAGTGGGGAGTCGCATCACTAACTTTGCCCACCCGCACGGACAGACGATTGAGTCGGACGTATGCAGAAATTTTGCGCTGCAAAGTTTTTAATTTAAGTGGCTATCATTTTAACTTTAAAACGTTCGTTATCTAGAACTGCGGAGTCCCAAAAGCAGACTCAAGCCCGAGCAGCTGAAAGTCAGCGCCAAGATGAAGAGCGTCAGCTTTTAGGTTGCCCAACGTTATGCAGCCCAAAGAGCTGTTGAAATTCAGTGCCAAAATAAAGAGCGTCAATTTTTCGATGCCCAGCGTTATGCAGCTGAAAGAGCTGCTGAAACTCAGTACCAAAATGAAGAGCGTCGATTTTTAGATATCCGGCGTTATGCAACTCAAAGGGCTGCAGAACTGCATTTGCATGCATTATTTTCAGTCTATCGCTGTATCTGTCCTAACAGCTAATAATCATGAAAATCACTAATGGGATCTAACTCGAAATAATTTTCTGCGTTAAAACTATTTCTCTACTTTTAAATTATTTCTGAAATACATGCAGACGAGGTCGCAGACACTAGCCATAGATATTGTAAACTCGAGAGTAACTCAGACTATTTGCAACTTTCACATCTGAACCACTTAACCAACTTTGACAAATAGTCTAGACCTTGGGAAAGACTATAGGGTACTCTATACCATGTCGCGCGACATAACCGAATTCTACGCGGGAGAAGCCGCAGGCGGAAAGCTAGTTTAATGTACATGTTGAATTTCCATCATATGTATCTTTTAAAATTAAAGTGTCTTCGAAATCTAATTTGGTCCAAGAAAAAAATACAAAAAGAATGTTTTGGAAGAGGTAGTGCCATGCTGCATGGTACATGACACTACACCTCCTATGAAGCAGAATTAGGCTGGCACGACGATTTACCTCTCGATCACATGACACCGGCGTAACGTGACAGTGTCGCTGGCGTGTTTCGTGCGGTTTCTGAGCAGCCGGTGGCCCATTGGGGGGGGGGGATTGGAGGGGTACGCATCTGCGTGACAATCATGCGAATGTTCATGGGCGTCGGTAGTCATTAAAAGGCTCCGATTACTCGTTCGCCTCATTATGCCATTAAAAAATAATTTACGGGTTATCGAATATATATTGAAAAAGTTTTCAGTAAAAAAAAAAACAATAATTGCTAATGTTAACATGGGAGCAAAATAATTACGGGTTACAGTACCCTATTTCTAATCAGTCCACAGTTGTCAGTTGTTTCGTGTCTTTCATTGTTACTACAAAAAAAGATAAATGTTATAGGACCAATAGCAGAAACATATTTGGCCCCACTTTTTTAGTCAGTCCCTAATTGTAAGTTGCTCCGAGTCTTTTATTATTACTACAAAAAAATATATAAAAAACTACAAGACCAAAAGGAAATAATAGTCTTTTCATATTTTTTTTGGTTTACCAAATTAGGTCAAATTTCAACTATTTTAACATAGGCACATGACTGATGTTTGCCCAGTATATTAAATTTGTGCATGATGGAGATTATCCTTGTATATTTAAGAATTATATTTTATTATATATATTGAACTTATTATATATTGAAATTTTAAGTACACGTCTAAGACTTGGGTTGGAACATTTGTTACCACTGCGCCAATCGATTGTTAAGTGCTGTGCACAATCGATCTGTAATTACTCCTCACGGCATGAGATAGAGATAATATATTCCTCAGAGGCCATTAATTGTCACCTTTTTGTCGTCAGGTCGTTATACAAATGTGGTCGTTAGAGATACGAGACGTGGCGTCCACATAATTTGTTGCCGCATAGAATATAACTTAAACACAAAAGAGAACACCGTCATTTCGTATTGCCGTAAATGTTTATGCTATGATTACGAAAATATACAAATTGTTTTGGTTACGTAAATAATAAATATAAATAAATTTAATCACCTTTAGGACTTGAGGAATGTTTAAGTCCAGAAAAAACATTTTTTTTTGTTTCATATACACGAATTAAAGTATTACAAATGATTACAATAATGTGGGCGTCGGTAGTCCTTGGCTTGTTAAATGCTTTATTGCAATACTAACTCGTCTTTTAGTACATATTAATTACTATCTGTGTCCCTCGGTTTCATCCGCGCTAACATCCAAAGAAAACCATCAGGCCATTATTAGGTTTGTATGCTGTTGTCACTACCTGCAGCCCAAATCATATAATAATGCTCACGACCCTTCTTCAACTACGAGTAAATTTTAAACTTCTTTCAATGCAAATAAAATTCAAAATATTCTGCAGATTGCTTGTCGAGGATAAGAAATGTTTTAGCTCAGTTCTAGCCTATGTCAAGCAGTGTTGTTTAGATTTAAGTTGTTCATAATACGCGGAGAGCTTAAAGCAGATCCTGCAATGGCATTTAACACTGCGAATTACTAGTAAAGAATTTACTTATAAGGTTATATTCTGTATA
>JAFELO010010421.1:147026-187667 GCA_017140195.1 Eumaeus atala | reverse complement strand
ACAGCGACGCTGTCACTTTACGCCGGTATCAAGTGAGATGTACCTACTCAGTCGTGCTGGACCAAATCCATTGCATAGGAGGATGTGCAGCATGGCTCTGCCTCTTCCTCATTTTTTTGTAATTGGGATCGAATGTTCATTGTTGGGCGATCACTAGTTACTAGTATTGTGTCATCATGTTATTAGCGTTTATCCGGCTATTACTGACACGTTAAAAGTTAAGACGGGCCTGATCTGAGCATCTGAAGATAACTTTGTTCACATATTTTGGTGCTTATATTTAAGTTCTTTTCACTGGAAGAAAATGGGCAGATCTTTCGATGGTACTTGCAACTCATACATATTCAGAACGCGATTTTTTGTTATAAGGTGACTTTTAATAATAAATAAATAATAACAAATATTTCTTTATTGGACACCAAAAATGCAGGTACAGAAAAATTTAAAACCAAATAGAAGTAAATGTACGCTTTTTGTCTAGAAGATATCGCTTTAAAGCAATATCTTCCAGGCAACCAACTTGGGAAAGATGTATTGCGTGGAGATAAGGGCGCGCGTTTTATGAATAAATTTTAAAATTTACAACTAACACATAGTAAATAATATATATGATTAGGTAAGTACCTAATAATCATATTGTTGAAAAACTAAGACCAGTGAGAAAAAAATAAAATAAAAATGAAGCGAATTTTTAAATATAAAAAATATAATTAAAAAGAAGAAAATTTACAATATGTTTAGTATGTAATTAAAATAAAGTAAATAGAAAAACACATAATTAACAACAGATATATTTGGATTACGTACAGTATCCAGTTATTATATATAATATATATAGAATATAATAAAAAGAGAATATTATTGTTGTAGAAAATGCTAATAAATAAATATATCAATACTCTTGGTTTGCCTGATCTCGTTTGGCAAAGAAGTCCACAGTTTGACGGCTATTGCTGTGAAGCTTTTATTATAAAATTTTGTATCTTGGTGGAGTACATTTAATTTGTTAACGAAACGGCAAGACCTCAAGTCCATTGAAAAAGTAAATAAGTGTTTTAGGTAAGTCGGCGGAGTCCCAGGATCGAAAAGAACCTTGTGCAATAGATGAAGTACATGAGTGTTCCTGCGATATGAGATGCTCAGCCACTTTGGAGACGCTCGGTATTCAAAGACATGGTGAAACCTGCGAAAGTCAAATATGAATCTAATAAAAAAGTTGTGTATGCGTTGCAGCTTGCGTAACTGCTCCTTAGTTAAATTATCATAACTTCCATCAGCATAATCAATAATTAGCAGTAACAAAGCGAAAAGCTAGCGCAGTCCTAGTGGTAATGGGTAAAACATTACTTAACCGCCTTAGTGAGGCAGAAGAAGGGCAATAAACTTTTCTACATACCATGTTGACTTGATGTGTCCTTGAGAGAGTATTATCAAATAATATACCTAGATTTTTTACAATAGAACTAGACTCAATGTGAACTCTATCCAAAATTAAGATACTTCCCATGTTTAGTTTCTTTAATAAGCCTCGACTAGCAATAATTAAAGCCTGAGTTTCGGCTGGGTTAAATCTTTATGCCATGGTTGCAGGACCACGCTGAGATGGTTGCAAGATCCTTAGATTTATGTGGTAAATAGTTGAGTTTAATTCGTCCATATGAGACTGCATATATATTTGGTTATCATCAGCACACATATGATAGAGGAAAGAGAGGTTATTAGTAATTGAGTTTATAAATATTGTAAACATTAAACGGGAGAGCACCGCCCTGAGGCAAGCCTGCGGTAGTTGCACACCAGTCAGAAATAGCATCATTTGCCTTTGTGCATTGCTGCCGGCCATTTAAGTAGCTATAAAACCAATTAATTGCTATTGGAGATACATAAATAGCTTTTGGACTGCTCAGCATAATATCTAAATGTACAGTATTGAATGCATTGCTAAAGTCCAACAGTGTCAAAATGGTAACCTTTTTATTGTCCGTTCCTAGTCAAATGTCTTCTGTGATCTTAGTCAAACATCATTTAAAACCAGACTGTAGATGGTGTAACGGATCATTCTTAATTAGGAAACAGTTTAATTGCTGGTAAATTATTTTTTCTAATACTTTGGAGAAAAAATGTGGTATAGGTCGGAAATCAGAAGGAAGAATGGGCTTTCAGTTTTTGGGAAGGGGAATAATAAAAGCATGTTACCATGTTTCAGGAAGACACCTGTAGCAATGGAATGAAATGGGAACAACCATATTCCTACTAATACCATCATTTCCAATAGCATTAGATGAAATAGACATAGTGGCATTTTTAACATCACACTCGTCGAAGTGTTTAAAATAGAAGGGCTGAAAAGAGGGAGCTGGTAAAGAGGTATACTTATTACGGGTTTGTAGTTTAGTTTCATGATCAAAATTACATGTCGAACAAAAATGTTGATTAAGTAATTTAATTTCATCTAAAATAAAGTAGATTTTTAAGAATAAAATACACAATACAGGTACTGAGAACAGCTATAGCTCGCGGTTATCGATTTATGCATATTTTTTTTTGCAGCCAAGGTTGTTAGTAGGAACTCCCTCTGTGTCCTAAGCCTAACTATAAGTTATATAACATGCCCTCTATGTTCTTGAATAAAGAATATTTTGGTACATCTAAGCATAGTTTGTCCACTAGTTCCACAGAGTCTTACTAGATGACTTTAGTACAAGACCCGCAAAATAAATAATTGTACTTACAATTGTCAAGGGTTGTAATTTAAGAGCTAAATTTTTAAACTAACTAGTGAGATGATAGATTACAGGTAACTACAAAAATATGTTTGCATAGTTTTCAGTTTTATTAAACTAGTGAATTCTCAGAACCTTTTATGAAATTATACTAACGCCCTCTTTGATCCTTAATTAAAAGAGTAATGGTTCGTACCTAAACATATTTCAGCGGTAGTTTCAAAGACGTCTACTAGATGACGTAGTAGTATAAGAGAATCTTAAACAATTGTATTTCCCTGAAAATGACATCTCAGGTGTTACACCCTAAAGTATATTCTCTTATTGGCTCCAAAATACAAACTAAGTATAATAAAAAAAAATGGCACTTTATATTTTATCATCATGTTAATAAATAGATTATTTTTAATTTCATTTAGGATATTTAAGAATATACTTTACAATATTTATGAATCAAATTATTGAAATACTAGATAGACTATTTGTTTTAACTTATACACAATATATAGGATATCTACTGAATTATGAATTTTACTAGAATAGGGACGCAAAATTTTATATTCTAAGTGGTGCACCGTAGACACAATTATGGCTTATATCATGTTATATGTTAATTATGAAGCTTTCAGCGAGGGACATTTTTTTTAACAAAAGTATGTGTTTATAATTACTTACTATATCAGTTGTAAATATTACTAAATATGTTGTCGTAAGAGGTAGTGCCATGCTGCACAGGAGGAGGTTGTGCCATGCATGGTGCATGACACTACATCCTTCTATGCAACGGAATTGGGCCGGACCACACGGGGAGGAAACTCTCGCTCACTTGATAGCGGCAGAAATTTACACCATTGATGTTCATGGGCTTCGTTAGTCGTTGAAAGGCTAAGATTTCTCGTTTGTACCCCTGTGCTATAAAAAAGAAATAGACCGTAAAGATTACGTGCCTATTTTCAATATAGGACATCATATTTAATAAAGCAAGGCGGTTATATAATAAACCCAGTAAGCAAGTCAAGGTAAGTTTTATTATCATTGGAAGAATAACCGCGATTGCAAGAATAAAATATTTAAATTCAATCAGGTTCGTACCAAGTGATGGTCGGAGAAGGATCCACATTAGGATCACTAATTGGAATGAAAAAGTGTGTGTGTGTGTGTATGTGTGTGCGTGAAAGTCCTACTACTCTAGTTTTTGAAGTACTGAGAGGAAAATTTTAAAAATGTTGGGATTACACAATTATATAAAAGCTGCAAATGAAAAAATGCTGCCCAATGAATGATACGCTCTTGGATGGTTTCTTGTAACTAACTTGGTAACAAGTTCCACATTTCGTTGTAGGTACCATGAATCTCTCGTTAAAAATAATACGACTTAAATTTTTATACGGTAATTTTTTTTTTCAAGTTTTCGCACAAGCCTTTTTTAGCTAGTTACTAAATGCTTCTAAAAAACTATAAAGCCGTTTTCACAATTGTTTGGAAGACCCAGACGGGACGACCGTACATGAAATACCAGTACCAGAAAGCAAAGCGGCTCGTGTATGGACCAATCCGCGTCGCTGTGATATTTCACGTTTTTTTCTAATTTGGCGCCTAACGTTTGTGTTATTACCGGGTACCGACCGTATAGGCTATACGGTCGGTACATATGGAACTCTCGGACATCCGTGAAACTAGCCTAAATGTTTGAACTGTAACTTGTTTCGCGGTGTTACTTATACATTGGTATAGAAAACATTATGAACCAGTAATATACTGAGTAGCACAAGGTAAGAGGAGGTACGCACACTCGTAGCATGGTGATGCGGAACATGAGTAATACTATAGGTGGTAGTAATGCTACGCCCATGTGCTCTTCTACAAGCACATGCTGCTCTACAAGTATGTGCAGCGCTACGATCATTTGCTGCCCTATGAGAATGTGCTGCGCTACGAGCATGTGCTGTGCTACGAACATGTGCTGTGCTACGAAGTTGTGCTGTGCTACCTAGTTTACGTAACTGTTTTAGGATAGTGCTCAGTTTCTACATCTTTGCTACCATCTAAACACTTGAACAAATAAATACACCTTATATACTAATTCCACAATTATTTAACCTCAATTTACATTTACAATCTTTCGTTGTTTCGGTTTTGAACTATCATAATAAGATGAAACATTAATTTCCATCAAGTAGTGACAATACATTAAATCTACTATGACTGCCATGTGATATAGAGATACGGCACTCCTGGAACAACCAAGAAGTTCCTGTCCGCATGAGAGCTTTTTAAAGCGTGTTTAAAAAGCGAAGCAAAGTATGGCCCATGTTATCTTACATTTCAACGCTTCTCTGTGACGCTTCAAAAACTCTCGTGCTAAGTACATAATAATGGGGCTTATTGTTTTATTATACAAGAAAGAATCTGCTACTCACATAAAACCTAAAATATGAACTGGAAACACTCGAGATGTAACATGAAGATCTAATAGCACTATATTCTTCAAATATTGAATATAAGAAATGAAGGAAAATCCGTGAGAACTAGTGGTTATGGAACAATAACAATAAATATAAAGGACCATCCAAGTTGCAGCCGGGAGTCTCGGACAACTGCCAGACAAGACTTCATACCCTCACATTTTAATAACCCTAATTAAAAACTGTATTGCTAACCATTGTCATAAACTGTCACATATAAAAACTTTGTTCATGATTGTGAATGTGGAAAGACAACGATTAAATAAATGTATCTAAAGGTCTAACTAAATTTTTATAGTCTCTCTAATCCCCATGTGAACTCCTTTTATAGAATCTTATCGAATATATTGTCACAATAAAACTTTAACAAAGATTACTATAAAAAAATTGTACACAACCTAAACCTTAATTGAAATGAAATAGATCGTACGAGTTCTATGGGCGATGTAATAAAAAACATTTTGTGAAACACAGTGACATCAAATAAGTTCATATTCGTGTATGCGCACATAAACAAATGAAAAAAAAAAAAAACAGTTAACATGTTTTATTGATTCTTACACGAGCAACGGTCCAACATAAAAAAAAAATACATTCTCTTATTATGTTGTAATTAAAATTAGTCAGATAAGCAAGTCACACATTTTTAAAATGTTGGATAAACCTTTTGAGCGGTTCTGATGCGCTTACATAAACATTAAATAATATCCCGCCAAAACATCCGGTCAAAACAATCTAGCCTCGATGGAGATGCATGTTTCTCTATAAAAAATAATGAAATCTTTAGAGATTTAATTATATTTATACAGCAAAGCCAAGACTTTGCTTTCTTACGGAGACTCCTTTGTTATTATTGTTAGGTTCTAGGTGTCGTGCCACCTATGCCAAACCACTCTCTATTTCCTGACTCTCCTACTCCGATGAGACGGCACTCCGACACGACGGGAGAGAATTCAGATGCAGGACCGCCTCCTTAAGATGCTATCGAAGGGACGGGGGTGTAACGCCGCCAACTATCTGAATTCGGACTGTTATTAGAAATTGAAAAATCCCAATAATAATTTAGCCCGACCTGGGACTGGAACCTCGCCTCTCGGGTTGAACGAGGCAGAAAATATCAAAATCTGCTGAATGGATTTTCATACGGTTTTTATGCATCCCCAGATATAGCGATCCCTCAAAAAAGAATTAATTTAAAATTTGTTTACCCTTGTTATTTACGGGAGAAGCCGGAGGGGATCGCTAGTAATTGATAATCCTCCGCATTTACATGTTACATTATAAGCTGCGATCGTCCTGTGGTCCCGCCGAGAATCTGTAGCGGTCAAATTTATTTGATGCCCGGTTCAGAAAGATGGCTCATAATTTATAGCTATACCAGTTGGCTGTCCTCTCGGAATGGACATCCGGACCGTGTCGGTCGCCCTTTCGAGTTCATTCACTAAACAACATAAAAAAGTAAATGTGCATAAATAATGTTCAAAGGCAAAGTTTTTATATAGCTCCACTGAGTTTGGCCAGTTTTTTTACAGGATTTCTTGTATTTGTCACAAATACATGTCTCTGGTGTTCAAATAGGGGCCCGAAAATTTGCCAAAATAGTTTCAGAAACGTACCGCAGTGTTTGCTTCACGCCCGACTTGGCACAGGCACTGCCGAGTTACATACTCGTCGTTTAGTATAACAATATCTGTGGACTTATAATAATATTATAATAAAATAATAAGGGTACAATCTTTAATCTTTAAATAACTAACATAATTTAGGTACATCAGTCGATGTCCATCTAATAATATCTAACATTTACTTGAAATAACATATCTAGGCTCACTTATAACTGGCCGAAACGACGAACTGAAAAAAATATAGGCAAACAAAATTTATTACATTATATTCTGTAATCCTTTCGAAAATAGAATGCCAAATTTGAATTTATTCGAACTCATAGAATTTGTGTGATGCAACCTAGAACTTTCTCTGCCGTAAATTTTCTAAAGAATGAAAAGAAACGAAATCCATGCGGTGATAAAGGTTTACGTTTTATAAGGGAAAACAGCAACCCAGATTAAAGTCAAGCTAGACAGTATTTTAGGTAAGACTAATCCTGCATTGAGTATAATTCACACCTGCATAACTGATTTTAAACGTGGGAGACAGAGCTACGAAGACGCTAACAGGTCTGGCCGTCCAAATGAAGTCACGAATCCGGACATGAAAAGATTAAAAAAATCGTTTTGAATGATCGGTGCTTAAAGTTGCGGCAGGTAGCAGAGATGGTAAGTATTTTCTCTGAACGCGTTTTTAACATTTTACACCAACATTTGTGAATGAAAAAGCTTTGAGCGCGATGAGTGCCGCGTTTACTCACTGTTGTGTTATAGGATGGCAACGCATCTGCGTAACAATCATGCGAATGTCAATACGGGTCGGTAGTTATCAAAAGGCTCTGATTTCTCGTTTGTATTTTACTCTAAAAAATGTTTAAAAAAATAAGAACAGTAGAGATGTTAGTGGACTGCTATGAAACTCTCGTCAATAAATACGTTATACTTATACTATTACCGCGATCCGAGACTAGCTGACCATTTGAGAATAAAATATATTTTGTTATTAGCATTAGTCCTTTTGTTCAGGGCAGCGTAACGATTTATACACAGAAGAACCTACCTAAGAGATTGATGTGTACATAATAATTTATTTTCTGTAGAATTTCTCTTTAGGAAGATGTAGTGCCATGCTGCATAAAAAGAAGGTAGTGAGTGCCATGCATAGTGCATGACACGACATCCTGCTATGCAACGCAATTGGGCCGGCACGACCGACGTATTTCTCGCGCACATAATACCGCCATAAACTGACATCTTTTCAGTTTTGCGTTTCATGCGGTTTGTAAGTAGCCGGTGGCCCATTGGGGGGCGCAGGAGGGCAACGCATCAGCATAGTAATTATGTGGACGTTCACGGGCGTCGGTAGTCCTAAGAAGGCGATTGCTCCTTTGCATTTCTATAAAAAAAAATTTATTTATAGAAATACATTTCCCCTAAATTTGGTGCAAGGCTTGAGTAACGTTTCTAATGCATTAATATAATAATAATATAAACATTAACAGTAACATTAATAAAATGTTTTAAATTGTTAACCCTACACAATGGTTAGTTCCATTGCCAGGAACAGATGAGCCCTTCTTATCGTTTTTACTAAATATAGTAACCGTGGCTTCCCTTATGGCTGGGTATTTAATCAAAACTTTTTTATTTGATAAGGCGCACTAAAGATATAGGAGTTCTCATTTCAAGTAATCTTTTTATAAAGGTAGGTATAATGTATTGATGTAAAATTCTATAAAAATCTTGTAACGTCTGGATTGTAAAATTTTCTAAAATTAGCAACACTATAGTATATAATAGCCTACGACTTTTTAGAACATTTGACTTTTAAAACAAAGACTTAAAAATAGCTTTTGACGGGTTAATTGGCTTAGTTTTTAGCTCTGCATACCTCAAAAGGATAAAACCACATAAAATCATTGTTTATCCGTCTGTCGAAATTTTTTCTAAGCTTGAACACGAAGCTCCTGGCATGTTTGTATTTCCCGTTGGTACAAAAGCCTTGACCCGTTTTTGCCTTGAGTTATCTGTTAAGAATATTCTTTCGTGCTGTTTGTGAGTAATGGCCTACTGGAGGGGGAGAAGAGGAGGAGGGCAACACATCTGCATAACAATTGTGTGGATGTCTATGGCCGTTGGTAGTCATCAGAGAGCTTGTTTATCCCCTATCCACTATAAATAAAAATACGGAGTATAAAAATTGGACAAAGTGCGAGTCGATTACGAATGTTTGTTTGCTTCAAGATATTGCAGACAGACACATACACAAGGACATTAAATGCAGCTTGGTTTTTCTATACGTTCCTGATAGTAAAAAGGGCTTACCCACCTCCACCCATGCTCCTACCCACCTCTCGGTATACGGAGCGAACCATGTGAGGTGCACGGGGGTTTGTCCCCAACGTCAATTCCTGACTCCCTACACATTATTTAAGTGCCCTCTCGTTATTTCACTCTCCTCTTTCTGGAGCCTGTCACCACAAATACAGAAGTTGTCATCGGCCTCATCAGTCCTGATTATCTCGATGCAGCGACGTCGTTACCTATCCTTCCTCTTCACGTGCCACGTGCATACGTGCGCATGCAAATGTCTTCAATTCTGTTCCGTTGCGACCAAATCCTGATGATAGACGGGGCCCACTGTATTCCGTTCGATGCTGGCCAACGTGATAAAAAAGGCTATACAGACATACGACGAATAACCAAGTGAATCTATGAAACCCTAAGAAATTCCCCTTTTAATTTTTCGGCATGTTATATTCTAAATTGTTTCTATATCTAGGTATAAACAATTATTACTGAGCTAATATCTATTAACCACTGTGGCGTAAACTTAATCGATATCCCTACAAATTAATTGACAAATCGCTATTTAATTAAGCACGTGATATGCTTAAACACAAATTATTCTGTACTTTTACATAGCTAATAAGTTTGCAAATTATAGTAGTTCGAGCATGGAACCAAAGGCCGATATATTTATAGAATATTTCAGGAATATTATTGGCCAATTATCATAAGATACATCTTCCAATCGCATTATCACGTAGTAGCCGGTTTAGATTCGCTGCGAAAGAAGTTATAAACAGTTTTTTTTCTCTGCTGCAGCGAACTGCGGAACAAATTCATTCATAATTGTGAAGTACGTCTCGACAACCCCGCATAATATTGTCAAGTAAGGAATATGAGTTATATTCCTTTTCATCATATGCTTAGTGACATAAATTGTAAGCCATAAATGACCGAATGTACCATCATCATCATCATCATTATCAGCCCTTATCGGTCCACTGATAAATATAAGACTTTCTCAATGAACGCCAAGACGACCGATCTCCTGCTACTCGCATCCATACAGAACCGGCTACTGCACGGAGATCGTCTTCCTATCTGGTGAACGGTCGACCAACACTTCGTTTTCCTGAACGCGGCCTTCTCTGCAGAACCTTACTGGCCCATCTGCCATCAGTTCTTATGAGTGTGTAACCAGCCCATTGCCACTTCAGCGAACTTATTCGTCGCGTCATATCGGATACCTTAGTTCTCTGCCTTTTCTGCGTTTTTCTGCCTGACTTCGTTACAAATTCGACGAAACGATAGAGAAACACCCAACATAGCGTTGAGCTATCGCAAACTTACGGAATAGTCCGAAATTAAGGGGCCAAAATAAATAATAAAAGTATATGTAACACATGTGTGGATATAAAATTCGGCGATTTCTCCGAGATCCTATCATCAAATTTTGACTTGATAACGATGGGAGCATCGTATGAGAGGTTGGAATGACACCCTCCCGTAAAAAAAAAAACAATTTCAATAAAACTACTTTTACGGATTTTATCGCGGCTTATTAAATTATTTATGTAGCCCGGCGTTTCAGAAGCTTTACAGCAACCATGGTCACGGGTGGACTAAATAATTTAATAAACCGCGATAAAATCCGTAAAAGTAGTTTTGTTGTAATATCTAAAATTAACGTAAACTTAAGACATCAAAATACAATTTGTAAATAATCACAATCTCTAACCTTTCGTCAACAGGGCCGTGATATGCAGGTGACTATCACGTCCAAATGTACCACCTACCACCTGATCTTCTGAGTATGTGACGTGTGACCGCGTTGTCACTTTAGCGAACTTATTCTTCACGTGATATTGGAAACTTTATTTCTCTGCCTTATAACGTCGTTATCAATTCTATCGGACAAAGAAACACCCAACGTAGCACGTTCAATATCCCGATGATACAAAAACATTGAAAAAGTTTATGATAAAACGCGTATGTACATGTAAAGATGAGGGTTGCTCACATCCCCCTCGATTATTACAAGATCCTTTCCTTATATCGTGACTTGTGTGTCGATGAGACCACTTCAGGAGTATGTCCTTAAAAACAAAAAATAATTTTGAAAATCGGTTGGCAATTATTAACATAATCTCTTAACAAACATACAAAAGTACAGTCGAATTGTAAACCTCCTCTTTTTTTGAAGTCGGTTATTACATTATCCCATGGACATACAGACTATTGAAGTAATTCACAGTTACGTATTATTTTATTTTAATCCCACGGTATATAAAGTATATATACTTTTATGGATTTTTGTAGCCTTGTAGGCGTCACGGAATTCTCCCTTACAATTGTCCGTAAGTTTGGAACAGGTAAGCTCGTGGGAACGAAGGAACGGCACTCGCCAAAAAATTCATTCGATAAACAGCCCAAGTTACACGTATTGACATAATGTCACTAAACAACCGATTCCATTTACGACTATTTTATGTTCCAATTTAATGAGCACGTGCTTCATCTGTATGTAACTAATTCAAGTTACTCTCTCACATGACACCTATGTAAAGTGATAGCTATGCTGTCACATTTCGTGTGGTTCTTTAGTATTCAATGGTCCAAAGGAACCCTCCTTTGATGAGAATAATTCGGACGTCTATGGGCGTCAAACATACAATAAAAAGGTATTTAGATCCTCCATGGGTTACTCGAGGGTTAGCAAGTTTATGGACATTAGGCAAATGGCCGTTTTCAAAACTCATAAAATGAAACGGCGGCATAGAATACGCCTGTTAATCAAGCCGGACATATGCGGCAGATAAAAACTTCTGCGGTCGCTCGGTTCAAGTTCAATGTTGTATCCTCAAGTCTAACTGTCCCTTTTTCACTCACAGGAGACACGGGCCTAGCGTACTCTATCAGAACTGCAACGATAATTATCGTTATATCAAAAACAGCGTATGTGGCCTACGAGATAAATGAGGTCATTATATACCTATACATTCTTATATTATATGGGGACAAACGAGTAGATGGAGCATTTTGATGACTGTAGACGCCGATAAATATCTACTTAATTACTATGACCCTTTACCCTCCGATGGGCCACCGGTTACTCCCAACACGCGACACCAAATTGTCGGCGTAGTGACGGCTCAATCCAGATGCCATGTAGCACGCGTTTCCACTTAAAAAATTTTTTTTTAACCTAATAATAATTCTCAATGTTAGAATATGAGCAGGTTTTTATCTTATTAAAATTCAAACTTGTTTTCGATGGAAATTTACAGCCACTAAAAGAATTTTCAATTAGACTGATGTTAAAATGTTACGGCTGTTGGGAAAATTCCTACTGAATTTTCTAGTTACCTCAGTGTGATGATCGATTTTCATTTTAAGAGTGCAACAAGTTGTTAAACTTTACTCGAAGTACAGGTTATTTTTGTTGGTTGTATGTAGGTTTACCACCTTCTTAAGGACGAATAAAGTATTTTTTTCATTGCGTTAAAATAAAAATAAAATAAACACTAATTGAAAGAAGTATACATTATATCGGGTAGCAGGAGATCGGCCGTGTTGGCGTTTATTGAAAGATGCCTATGTCCAGCAGTGGACTGATAAGGGCTGATAATGATGATGATGATGGTGCTGATACACTATACATTTTGTCCTTAAAACGTATTTTTTGTTGCTTCTCCTTTTTAGGACATTTAACATTCGTAAAAAGGGCTCCGGTTCATGTTTGCCCCCTATTCCATAAAAATAATCCCATAACGCCCATTAACATTTAAATTTACAGATGGATTGCCCTCCTAAACTCCAGCCCCCCCAAGGACCCGTCAGATACTCACAAGCCGCACAAAACGCGACAGCATCGGTAACAAATTCAAGACTATATCAAGTATATGAGAGGAACAAGGAGTTGCGACACTATGCTGATTATATCGTTAATGCTGTACAAAGAATTTATGCTCAAGCTTATAATAAGTAAATAAACCGCACGCTTCCTCATAAGTAAAGTCTCATTTTTTGTCTCCGTACGCTCAGTTAGTCGCATCAAACGCTATCAAGTAGATCATCCATGTGAGAAATTGCTGATCCCTTTTCTGATCCACGTCATATGTGAGTTGACCCGGTGACACCGAAGATACAGATTATATTGAAATACAAAAGATATATAGAAGATTGAAAATGTAGGGAGAAAAAATGATTGGCCGGGTAAAGTATGCAGGTGATGCCAAGCGTCTTACCATCCCGTGTGTTTAATTGAAGAGAGTTTTGAATGTGGATGAGGCAAAGCATCGGCATAGTAATTATGTGGATGTCCATGGGCGTCGGTAGTCGTAAAAAGGTTCCGTGATAAGATCCATAGGAGGCCTAAGATTACCTTAGCCATTCTGCCAATAGAAGCAAATGCATCTACTACATTATACATTTTTCATACTGTTTTTGTGATTCCGTAGGTCCGTAAAGATCTGTAAACATGATGCCCTCTTTCTTCCTTGATGGAGAAATGGAAACGTAATAGTCGTGCTGTCACTTGGCGACGGTGCCATGTGTACGAGAGGTACCTTCGTAGTGGTGGCTCGATTCGACTGTAATGTATGTGACACCGCCTCTTACTAAACTTATACTGTCACCGTGGTGTATTTTATATTCCTAACCTTGGTAATGCTTGGCTTGGTTTCACGTTTTTATTTTTACAATAGGGGGGCATACGAGAAATCTGAGCCTTTTCACGACTACTGACGGCCGCGAACATCCACATAATGACTATGGTGACGAGTTGCTCTCCTTTGCCCCCCCCCCAATAGGCCACAGGCTACTCACAAACCGTACGAAACGCGACACTGAAGATGTTACTTTACGGCGGTATTATGTGCGCGGGAGGTACGTCCCCGGTCGTGCCGGCCCAATTCCGTTGCATAGGAGCATGTAGTGTGAAGCACTGTACTGTTGTACCGCCCTTTTACACATGTAAATATTAGAAATATAAATCGTTATCAATTTGAAATTGTAGTTTCAATTAGTTATTCAGCATTGAACAAAATTTTGCACATTGTGTGTAGTCTATTTAGATTTTAGACAATAGAGACAAATTATCCGCCTCATTTAATTACTACAATTATTTGTGCCAGTGATTTAATTTTAATTACAAGCGAAGCTTAATTTGTTGAAAATAATTATATTTAAAAGGTGAATTTGGAGAATTGTTTCTGAATTATATACAAATAAGTATTACTCGGCATAGTACCAGGGTTACCGACATAGTTTAGAGAATCAGCAAGTTAAAGTGGCAATGGACAGGCCACATTTCTCGCAGAACCGATTATCGTTGGGGCGGAGAGTTTCTTGAGTGGCGGCCCCTCACAGGAAGACAGAGTGTTGGACGGCCTCCTACTGATGCTTGATACAAGTGGTTTGTGAGCGAAAACTATGGCGTTTTATGGATAAGGCCTTTATCCAGCAGTATACGTAGTCCGGCTGATGATGGTGATTACCCAGTAGTCGATATACGACGTATTTTTGTAAATCAAAAAACGTTTCCGCACAGAGCTAGACGCACCTTATTCATAACGGTGAAAAGTTTTTGCGCTTGTGCGGTGTTTAGAGCATTCCTTTTGAATAATCATAGTTATTCAACATGAAACTTATTGCGTATTATATAATTTAATTATAGGCTAATTAACAAAGATGAACAAATTTTTGTAGTATTAATTAAGTGAAAACCAGTAAAAGACAAATTACGCTGAAGATCTAACAGATTAAAATATTGTGTTTAAGTTCACTATGCGTTTTGTATACACTTTAGTATATTAATATTGCCGGTGACATAGCTTCCCTTTTGCAAAGTTTTGATTCAAAATCTGTCGTAAGATAATCTATTATATATTTCAGGGGCAGAGTTATATGTTAAACAAAGTTTCGGTTTCCTAGTCCAAGTCTGAATTCTCATATCGTTTCACACTTGATAGCGTACAATATAAAAAATAAACCGGACAAGATCGACTCGGATTCGCCTATGAAGGGTTCAGTGGCGGTAAACAACATAATCCCATATCTCTTAAACTACCTATTTTAAAATTTTAGTTCTTATTGAATCCTATAAACCCAGTATGCTACAACAATCAGGTATGGAGTGCAACCCTTAATAATTTCATTTTTGTGAACGATACTACATTATTGTCTAGCGGTTGATAAAATACCCCTTTTGTACACATAATCTCAGAGAAAAACATGACAGAGGCATGACGAAACTATAAGGGTTTTCTGCCATTTGGCAACGGAATTCTGAAAAGCTGGCTCAATATAATGAACCACAGTAGTGAAATTAGCCTACCCTTCTATATTCCTGAAAGAAAGAGTGTAATGATAGAACTAGGAAACGTGGAATAACGAAAATGAAAATCAATGGTCAACTATAAATGTCCCATTATAGTCAATGATTATTTTATTGCTCACGATTTCAATTGAAATTAACAATGAAATGGAAAACAAGGGAATGATGAAGTAAAACTAAACGTTAACTATAAAAGTTTCTAATTGTCATTTATAAGCGTGATTGAATCAAATTACTCTGTATTTCACAACACAAGTGGTATTATTAGTAGAAAAACATTTAGAATAACCCATGACTAACTACGCTCCCCTTTTAGTGAAATTGGTCTGAACTTTATTAGAAGGGGACTTGTAATTACATTTTGAATGTTAAATGATAATTGATATTATTGCTGAGTTTAAAATTTATGAATTTAAATATCTTGACTCGAATACGTAAACGTCGTTTTCCTTTTGTTTTGGAAGTAAGAAGTTTATTAGGAAGAGGTAGTGCCATGCTGCATAAAAGGAGGTAGTGCCATCTATAGTGCATGGCAGTACATCCTCCTATGCAACGGAATTGGGTCGGCACGACCGGGGAGGTACCTTCCCTTTATATATATGTGAAAATTTACTAAACTACACATATAAGTTTACTACTAATTAAATAGTAAATTATAACAATTACAACAATAACAACGACTATATACAACAATGATTATATAATAACAAAAGACGCTTGCAACCGGATTTTATAGAATGAAAAATAAAGTACTTATTATCATGTAAACGACGCCACGTTTAAGTAAAACGTATACATGGCTAAAGTAAGTGTCACTTGCATGGAGTTGACAATTATACTCGTATTACTCCATATTGTAACGTAACATTCATTCATTGTAGAGCATCAGTGGTCTTTTTTCTTTTTGTTTATCCGTGAAGACGCGTAGTTTCCACGGTAAATGAAGTTCCGCCCAGACGGGGTGCAGGGATGTGTGGGACTTGCGGCACATATTAGTGCCGAATACCCACAAAAACCTCCGCGAGTGCCATCAGTGCCGCCCTTGGTGAGCTGCCCCGGAACAACAAATCATCAGGGCATCTCCATGGCTAGTCAGCCCCCTAAGAGACCGGCTCCACCTCTACAGGACACAGGACTACAGGACAACCCCACCGACTATGGTACAGTGTAATGGGGTGAGGTTCCCATTATCGCCCCTTACCCCTTGCACAATAGCACCACCTCTTTTTTTCTCTTTTGTCCTTTTTAGAAGAGGGGTACAAAGAGCGCCACCTCCTGCTATTTAGTCCCCTCTTCTTATAAGGGGCACAAAGAGCATCCACTTCCTCGGCTCAATTGGCATCTCCCAAGGTGTTTCGGATCACACCAGGCTACTGAGTCCCGCCGCCACGACAACGCTTGATCCATGGTGGTTAGCATCAGTGGTGTAGCGTAATGTGGCCTAGCGTCAGTGTAGTTCCATTCCTGTAGTCCAGATTCAAACCCCACCGTGGTAATGTTCCTCATGCTCTATCTACATTTGTGACGCCATGGTTAATGTTCCTCGTGCTCTATCTACATTTGTGACGCCCTGGTTAA
The DNA here is from genome assembly GCA_017140195.1 of Eumaeus atala. Taxonomy (NCBI): domain Eukaryota; kingdom Metazoa; phylum Arthropoda; class Insecta; order Lepidoptera; family Lycaenidae; genus Eumaeus; species Eumaeus atala. Next base: position 170,668 of record JAFELO010010421.1, on the reverse strand, counting down.
TGTTCCTCGTGCTCTTTCTATATTTGTGACGCCCTGGTTAATGTTTCTCGTGCTCTATGTACATTTGTCATGCCCTGGTTAATGTCCCTCATGCTCTTTCTACATTTGCCACGCCCTGGTTAATATTCCTCGTGCTTTATCTACATTTGTGACGCCCTGGTTAATTTTCCTCGTGCTCTATCTACATTTGTGACGCCCTGCTTAATGTTCCTCGTGCTCTATCTACATTTGTCATGCCCTGGTTAATGTTCCTCGTGCTCTATCTACATTTGTGACGCCCTGGTTAATGTTCCTCGTGCTCTTTCTACATTTGTCACGCCGTGGTCAATGTTCCTCGTGCTCTGTCTACATTTGTGACGCCCTGGTTAATGTTCTTCGTGCTCTTTCTACATTTGTCACGCCGTGGTCAATGTTCCTCGTGCTCTGTCTACAATTGTGACGCCCTGGTTAATTCTAATAGAATACGTAACCGACCCCGATATCATCTGATATAGAAACAGTATGAGGCAAGTAATAAATAGTTAAATCCGATTTGCACAGCTATGAAGATTTCAATTCATTTTTATCAAGGTATTATAATAAACTTAAATTCTTAATCAATTATGAGCGAACGATGTATTTTTATAGTATATGGGTGCGAATGAGCAATAGTAGCATTTTGGCAACTGCCAACGCCTATAGACATCCGCATTATGGTCGAACATTTGCGTTGCCCTCCTTTCCTCCTCCCATTCGATGTATAACTTACAAACAAAATTGGCAATATGAAAATCACAATGAACCTGAGCTTTTAAATTATCAACATTATCAGGCTTTATTGATCGACTTCTGGGCATGGGCGTCATTGTACTCGTGTCAAGACAATCCTATACATTTTAATGGTTATTAGTATAGGGTATATTTCCTTTGTGTGTCTGTTTGAAAGTATATGGAACAAAAGCCTGTGCTGTATAAAAGTAACCACATAAATGTTTTGTACATACAGACCAAAATCGTGAAATTTTTGTGAGTTTTATGCAAAAACCCACACGAATATTTTTAACGTTATCTGCGCAAAGAAATGTAAAACGTTAACCACATACCCTTTCCGTTTAATCTTGTGGTTCACTGTACAGTGTTACATATTTTAATGTATTCTAATTAAAATACTATGTAAGGGTAACACGAATGAATGTAAATGTTTTCCTTACATTCCAGAGAATAAGAAGTTACATAATAAAACATAATTTCATCATCATCATCATTATCAGCCCTTATCGGTCCACTGCTGGATATAGGCCTCCTTCAATGAACTCCCAGACGACCGATCTCCTGCTACTCGCATCCATCCCGGACCGGCTACTGCACGGAGATCGTCTTCCCACCTGGTGAATAGTCGACCAACACTTCGCTTTCCTATACGCGGCCTTCACTCCAGAACCTTACTGGCCTGAGTGTGTGACCATCAGACTCCAGAATACCAAATAGTTTTAGCTAGTACGGTGAACTGTTAAAGCGGCTACAATAGCATTGCCGTGAGTAGAAGGTAAATCCGAAAGAAAACTACTCTCTCACTACATCCGAAAAGAAAAAAACGTTTTCACATTGACCGATCAGAAAAAATAACCTAACGAGCCGATAACTTATAAATCTAATAATTTTGATATTCATTTAATACTCTACAAATCTGTTCTTAGAAAGCGCAGAAATAGGAATATCAGACAGACCCTAGAGAGCAGCCGCGCACACTAGGTTCAACAATTCAAACTTCCCTGGCTGCTCTTGAAATGCGAACGCTTTATTGACAAGGTTTTGGGGTTACCATCCATGTATTTGTAATGAATTCAATATTAATAAATATAAAATAATTAAAACAGACACACAAAGGATAATGAATTCAATATTCATAAATATAGACCAGTGTAGCAAATAAATTTTTAGTATGTTCTTTTAAGCGACAAAACGGGTTTACGCGCCGTCTATAGATCTGGGCGGGGTCCGACGGTGTGTGCAACTGGCAGCTAATGATAGTATAGAATAAGCACCACGAGTGCAAAAGAAAGTATCATAGGAAGTAATTGACTGACACAAATGCCATAAGGGTAATAGCGTTGGATGATAAAGATGCAAGTTCCACGATTTTTGTTCTACCAAAAAACTATCCTATATATACACGGTATACATACTAAGTCTTACCATAAATATTGTTACAAAGAAAAGGAAACTATTTTTTTTAATAATATTTTATACACTTAATAACTGTCTCGACAGACGGTGTCCGCTCATATAGATTTTGTTGCCATGGTAACATGTAGTAATGTTAGGCGGCAGAACTTTCAAACACTTATAGAAGGGGAGTAGCGTATCAGTACGACCTCTGCGTTTGTGTGGATATATATGGACATTCAATAGAAGGCGTTTACTACTCCTTTGTTATAATTTTCTAATTTTATACAGGTTTCTACAGGTATACAAAAAAGCAAATAAATGTAATTTCTATGAGATTTGCTTTCTTGTGTAAACGTTGAAGTAAAGAACAAAGGAACAAGATGTGAAATAACGTCGTAGGCAAGCAACAAAAATAAATGAAATGACACAAGAACGTTTTTATATCAAGGCGAGACCGACTGTCACACCGTCAAACAATCATCAGATCTCAAGCGAAGCCAAGCTTCTTACAGTACATGCCCGAACTGTTAAAGTCCTACTTCACAAACTCTACATCGCAGTAAATTTCGCGGCTTGGCTTTTTGCTATCTTCACATGGATGTAAGATGGCTATTAATACAACGTTTATTGAGCATTATTTAGGCAGAATGGTCAAGCCGCGAAATATTCAGAGGTGTAATGATTTTGTCTACCGCATGTAGGTCCGATTATAATGCCGTCGATGTTTTCAAACGACTCATACGTTTTATTTCCTTGCAGGTTCTTCATATAAGCTTTGATGATAATAATAAGATTGTAAGATGAATATGAAAAAAATGAACCCACGCATTATTCAATATTCCAGACCTTACAAAAACGGCGTCACAGCTCACTGATGAAAGATTCTTAAAAATACGTTTCATAATATCAAGTTTCATTTATATTTAAGGGAATGCTCGTCCCTGAGCACCCCGACAAAACACTAATTTCAATTATGCTTGCTATTTTAACTGAAACAAAAGAAATGAATTTGAAGAGGCAAAATATGAAAATAATTAAAATGCCTTAAGAAGATAAAATATTTTTGGAAAGAATCTTCCACAAGGGCGACACTTTGTTTTTCTTAGCAGCACATTAATGAGAAAAATAATTAGCTGTTAGATGTTATAGTGTCCCTTAGGTATATTTAAGTTGTTATATTTTTTACGTATTGGCTCAATTTGTAAGGCGACATCACCACACGCCTAACGGATTCAATCCCGGTGCGATGGCAGTACGTAAATACAATTTGGCGAAATCACACAGATCTGCGTCTTAATGTTTTGTTTAGAACACGGGTCCAACGATATTGATGTCTTAAGTCCACGCGATTGTTACTCATTACAATAAAACTACTTATACGGACTCTATCTTGTAGTTGTACTGTAACGCGTCCCGCGGGACAGTAAAGATATATAACATGGTTATCAATCATTTTAGTCTATACCCAGCTTTCACTTAATGCATCCGATTTGTTTCGGGATGAAACACATTTTATGTTACAGACCGCAATATATGCCTGTGCCGAATTTATAATTCTATATTTTTACGCAAAATAGTACTTAAAAACTTTCGCATTTTTATAATATTTTTTCTATTTTTTTACAACACGACAAACAAGCAATCTGAGTCATTTGTTTAGTGGTTATTCAGATGCGCTCTTGTCCTTTTACCCCATCCAATATTAGTACAATGGTCGTGATCATAATCATCAGCTTCTCTGCTTCCACCATCTAGAAGCACACGTCTTAGTTCTTGAGGTGGCTAAATGAAATCGTCTTTCAACGACGTGCAGGTCATTTCTTTTTTCAATTTGCATTATTTTAAGTTTTTAAAGTCGTCCTGTTAAGGACGGATACGAAAGACCCGAGCGAGTAAATTATGAAACTTTGCAAGTTTGCGATACTGTAAGCTTTGAGATATAATATTCACTCACTTAGCTTACTTGCATAATATTGAAATTACTACATGTTACGTGCTACTGAGTTTAAGATTCCTTGAAGATAAGGAGACGGGTGAACACACCCATAAGTTTTTATTCCTATTAATCTATTGGAGTGGAGGAGCAAGGAAGGTAATCGCATCGGCATAGTAGTAGCTAATTATGCGGACGTTTATGAGTGTCGTTCATAAAAATGCTCTGATTCCACGTTTCCCGTTTATAGTATTAAAAAAAATTGTCAGATCAATTACGAGAAAACTATAAATTCTTGCAGCATTGCTTAAATACTTGAAAAAATACATATGTTAATGGACGAGGGTAGCTATCAAATGAGTCCTATAGCTTCGAAACCAATTTATAACGAATTTAATGGTTGATACACATCAATAAAGCAACGCTATTCCGCGTAAATTCTCATGAACTAAATTAAACGTGATGTTCCGCGAGAGAAATTACAACGTCGATCTAATCAAACTTGACGTCAAAAAGGTATTGACAGTTTGTATTTTGTAGTCTAAATTGAAACTATTGTAACCGGGAAGTACTAATGACGTGTAGTAGCTGGTATTTGCATGTCTTTATAGGGCTTCGGAGATGATTAGGAAGTACATCTTCAAAGACTTATCAAGAAACTTTTCATCTTCAATTTTATAACTGCACTCTCAAAGTATCGTTTTCGTTTTGGACATGATGTTTTAGTAAGAGGTTGTGCCAAGCTATATTGGAGCGGAATTGGGCCGGCACGACCGGGGAGGTGCCTCTCGCTCCCATGATACCATTGTAAAGTGGCACTTTAGCGATTCGCTCACAAACCGCACAAAACGCGTGCGGCGTGCGAGTAGGCCCATTGGAGGGGTGGAGGAAAGAATAACATCGCATTTGCATAACTATTACGTGGATGTTTATGTGTGTCGGTAGTTAGCAAAATGCTCTGATCGCTCGTTTGTCCTCCAACAATACAAAAATATATATGTTCAATTTTGTGTCGCTTATGAGAGTCTAGAATGCTTATGGATGCCAGTTCAAGAGAAAGAGGGTAAAACTGTAAATCATCCTGGCATATCTCAATGTTTATTTTGATATTTAGCTATATACGACAACCAAAATATAATCGTCTAATCGAACTTTTCACATGATCGAACCGAAATGAACGTCACAAGATCTTAATCGTCGTCGGCAGGCGCTCTGTCGCATCGATGTGCATCCTCTCTTGTTTTGTTTTCATTTAAACTCCTTTGTTTTGTTAGAAAAACCAATCAAGTAAGAAATTGGTAATTTTGGCCCGAAATTCTATTTGCTGGTTGCACACGACGTTTTAGCGTCGCGCGGAGCTGTTTTGTTGTAGCTTTGTAACATTCTTTCACATAAGTACACACTTTGTATTGAATGTAAAGAATTGGCAATTGGCTTGGTTTAATCATAAACCCTTTTTTTCGTACGTAAATCATGTTCATACGAAAATTTTACCCGAAACTTTTTTTTTTTCGTTAACTTACTTAACCCAAAATACATAGATCCGAGACATTCTGAATGCCGATACTGTTTAACAAAATTGGAACTTGCTCCACACGATTTGTCATCGTCTACGTTTTGTTGTTCATGTGCAATAAATAACACGACAAAGTTCTGTACGAAAAAAAAACTGCCAGAAGACAATTCTCATTTAGAAAATTACAATGTAGTTTATAATCCATTCCTGATCACTACTGACATCGTCTTCACGTGAGTATAATGTGCTTGTGCACTCGACGTCGACGGATATGTCCTATTCTATATAACGAATGTATTCCTTTTATGAGAACAAATTTTAATGTAGACATTTCATGATGATCTCTGCACGCATGTTCAGCAATCATGAGCTTCTCGAATCGAAATTGGAATTTCGCCTGTTTTGAGCCTCACGAAAATAGTTCCATTATTGTCACTACATTCTAATCTGTAATCTCTACATAAATAAATCATTGTGGAAGTTACACATGCATATTTTTTACATTAAAAGTTTGACTTTGCAGATTTTCTACATGTGATGGAAACGTTAAATTAAGAATAATGAAATAAAAATAAAAATACCACCGTAATAGGAAGATAAAATAATCATTCATTAGACATTTGATTCAACAATATAAATTTAAAAAATGTCATTGTTAAAGCCTGTCTATTGATTTACTCAACATCTCGTAACAGTGTATATACAAGATGCATTTTCTTATATTATAGGGGGACAAACGAAAAATCGGACTTTTTTACGATTTCTGACGCCCATGAGTATCAGAAAAATCGCTATGCAGGAGTGTTTTATGATTTATTTGTTAGCTATTGAACTTCACAAACACAAAACCAGACCCACAGGCTAAACGACTGGACAGGAAACGTCCGCAGAAAAAACTTTACGAGTTAAGCCGAGAAGAAACATCCAAAATGACACATAAAAATTCAATCCATGATTAGAAAAAGAAAATAATGACGCTGTGAGATTTCCAAGTTCCAAACCTTTATTAGAGAAAATCTTATTACCGCTTAGTAAATTTCCCTGGAACGTTCCAAGTAACTTTTCTTTCTCGATTAATCTCTAACGATTAGCTACAAATAGTTTCCTGCAATTCCATTTCCTTATGAGTTATAAGTTCTCTTCGCTCACAGTTTCCATGGCACAAGGTAAAGTGGACTCTAAGTGTGTCAAACGGTTTCACAGACCGCCAAGAAACTTCCAAAATTCTTTGGCTTTCTAACACAGAAACATTGACGCCACCAGTAGACATTTTTTTCTCGCTAATGTTAGCTCACTATAGTTATTGCTAATCGTTTCGAGGCTGTGGGGCTCTGGATGAAAAACATTTCATACAATACAAGTCTAACAACAACAAAGCAAACTTGAATATCAAAAATTCAGTCAAGTTTTAATGGGTGAAAAAAACTTTTTCTTGCTTTCATACTTTCATCTTATGCCAATGTAATGAAATATAACGATTTTGTCCTCATTGAAAATAAGACGTAGGACATGTGTATCAGGCAACAGTGCAATAAAAGATTACTGAGACATGTCTAGTGGACCAAACCATGGTTTTTTGATGGAGTTCGTTGATAGGATATCAGATAACATAGCCATGTTATCCGGCATCCGCCTAATCTGTCAACCAGGATTCAATGAAACTAGCCAAAACAGGATAGTTCGGCATAATTCATTTTTATCAGCTCGTTTAGTTTATCTGGGTCACAATGATGGGACGCCAAAAACTGGTTAGATGACTGGTACAAATTGTGCCTAATTTTAGCTCTTGCCCGTATTATCTGGAAATATTTGTTTTATTACGAAATAAAAAATTACCGATTTATTAGTTAAAGAAATCCACGCTTTGCCCGTAAGGGCAGCTAATGTATTTTTTTAAATCAATGGATTTAAAATATGTTTTTTACCAAAGTATATAAAATAGTTATATACTTTGGTAAAAAACATATTTTTTACACTAGAATGTATACTATACCATGTAGTACTATATACGCGATTTTATTTAATACAAAGGAAAAGTAGTTCTTTTGGATACTAATTTTCGTTAAAGTTATCACAGGATTTTTTTATGCTTTTTAAGGCTGACTTAGCCTAAATAGGGTTTTATTTTGTATATTATTAACCTTAAGCATGATGAATTTAATATACCACAAAAGTATTTAATTCTTTTACACTATAAATGCTAAAATATAATCAATCCATTGTAATAAAATCCATTTTAATGTTATTCCACTTAGGGAATGTTATGATTTTAATTTAAATGTATTTCATATTCTTTTTAAGTGAGTACGCTTAGTCTTGCAATAAAACTATGAAGACCTTCTAAAATATTTCGCTTTGATAACGTAGTCAAGCTCCATTAGTGCTAATTGAAAAACCAAAGCAGATACTTGCAAGAGAACGTTCTATGATGGTAAAATATTTTTGTAAAACTTGTCCATTTTAGCTGCACTTTAAGAACTTAAAAACACTTACTATTACTTACTGTCTCTAGGTGGGCGTATTATTATGTATAATCATATGTGATAACAAGAATGAGCTATCTAATCGTGATATCTAATGTTTTTTGCGATACAAAATGTTTAGTTATGATATTTTTTGCTATGTGAGGGCGGACTAAGAATACCCCCACCTTCAATCCAGGCCCAGGGTGGCGTAAAAGTAGTCAAAGGGCCAATAGCCTCTTAGGATCTAGAAGGCTTCAGCGACCTGGATGTTTGGTGTGCCGTCTGGTTCATAGTGACGGTGAAATAGACGGGAGCAACGGAAAATGGTCGCGCCGAGTGATTGCCATCATTATCATCAATTGGATCGACGACAGGCAGCAGTGGCATCGGTCCGAAACCTAATATGCGATTGAGCATTGTTGCTGTAGTAGGCGGATTGCCGCCTGCTCCGCGTGGCAATTATTAGCACTTACCTTTAATGGACGACAACGGCAGAACTCGGCCTCTTCCCGGTCGTTCCACTAGTCCTGGCCACGGTAGCGGCCACGGTAACGGTTGAACAAGGGTGGTAAGAATCTCTGGGCTACGTATCGCTCTCACCGATTTGACCTGGCCAAGTATAACGAACGAACGCTTCGACTAGATAACCACTTACTTGGGCTATAGGTGGAACTGGGAAAAATCAGATGGCACGTTCTAGGGTTATGTGAAGTCTGAAGACAAGGTAAAGACACCATAAGTCTGCCATCGGGTCATCTATTTTACTTCAATGAAGGCGTCACTCCATCACAAGGCGGCGGAAGATTCATCGTGAATAAGTCCCTCGTAGGCGACATCGTCGAAATCTCTATTGTGTTGAGTAGGGTGGCGTATCTCATACTTAAACTCATTAAGAGGTACAGCCTCAAGGTGATACAAGAACATGCACCAACCTCGACACATTCACATGACAACGTGGAGGCTGTCTTAGCTTTCTTTTTAGCGTTGAGAACTTAGGAGGATGTCTCAAAGGCCTTATGTAACACCTGTAAGGCCCACTTTAATGTTGGTGTTTGGGGAATTTTATGGCAAAGTGGGAGTACGAAATATTGTCGAATCGAGTCTGGGACCACATGGAGTCGGAAGTCGAAAGCGCTGGGGGCAAGGTAAACTTCGTCGAGAAAGAGGGCTTCTTCTTAATGAACTCTTATTTTAAGAAGAGCCCCATAGGAAGTAGACATGGCAGGGCCCCGATACTGTGATCAGGAACGAGGATGACTTTATTATGACGGACCGCAAAACATATATTTAGGGATGTCTCCGTGATCAGCAGGTTTAAAACCAGAAGTGCTGTCTACGTCTACCAACGTCAAGTTTCTTTCTAAGCAAATCCGCAAAGTAATACGCCGAGACCTTCGCTGCTCAAATACGCAACGGGGTACCGAAGCGATTTAGCAGAATAGAGGGTCGAAGGTATTTGTGGAGAAGCTTTTTAGAAGTCATCGGGCAAAGGTTGGGACTGATTCTGGGGTTACCCTTTCTTCCAAGCCTGAGATTCAAAGCTTTGACAATACAAGATATATACGTCGCACGCTCCTCATCCCGATACTCTGAACGACAATTAGCGTGCAAGCCTGACACGACATTTGTCCGACCATCTTCTGAACGTCAGCTTGAGTGAGATTAGTCTAGCTCTTGCGCAGCTTAAAGGGGGTAAGGCTCCGGGGAAGGACGGAATTATGGTCGAGTTTTTAGGGCAGGAGGTGAACCTGTGTTACGAGTCCAGAAGAAGATTTTTAATTTTGTCCTTCAGCGGGGCGTACCTCCCAAGGCATAGCCCACTTCTTCAACATTGCAGATCCATTTCACTTCTTGGCCATATTTACATGTTATTCTCAAGAGTCTTGACGAATCATCTCACCACAAAAAACTTGACGAATTCCAGCCACCGGAGCAGGCTAGGTTTTGCAGAGGATTTAGCACCATGAACCACATTTTCACTATAAAGCAAGTTGTACAAAAGACACATGAGTTTAATCACCCGTGGTGCCTGGCCTTTATGGACTGTGAAGAAACGTTTGACTCCGTCGAATCCTGGGCTGTTCTGGAAGCTTTACAGCGATGTTAGGTTGATTGGCGATACGTCAAAGTACTGAGAACATTGTATGACGCTACTTTTTTGTCTGTTCGGATTACGGGACGATCAAACAAGGCCAAACCAATTGCATCGAGGAGTGCGACAGGGGATGTCATTTCCCCGAAACTATTCATTAATGCTTTGGAGGACGTCTTTCAGACTTTAAACTGGGTAGAATGCGGCATTAATATTAACGGCGAGTACTCCTCATATCTTCGTTTCGCCGACGATATCGTTGTGTAGGTCGAATCGTTGGAGAGCTTTCAGGTAATATTGCACAGCCTAACTGAATCCTCCCAACCCATTGGCCTTAGGATGAACTTGAACAAGACAAGGTCATGTTCAACGAAGACATTCTCCCTAGGCCGGTCAACATAGATGGTGCTATTTTCGAAGTCGTTCGAGAGGGAAGCCGATAGAAGGATTCAGTTAGATTGGGCAGCAACTTCGTAACATTCTCAGGTCGCCTATACCGCAGAGCCTGAAGACAAAAGTCTTAAGCCAATTCGTTTTGCGGGGTATGCAACGTTCTATGTTGGGTGTTTTCTGTACGACAGAATTCGTAACGAAGTCCTAAGACAGAGAACTAAAGTATCCGATATCACGCGAAAAATAAGCACGCTGAAATGGCAATGTGCTGGTCACTCAATCAGAAGAACAGGTGGCCTGTAAGGTTCTGGTCGCATTTAGGAAAACGGAAGTGTTGGTCGACCGTTCACCGGGTGGGAAGGCGATCCCTGTGCAGTAGCTGGTCCGGGATGGATGCGAGTAACAGGAGATCGGTAGTCTTGAGTGTTCATTGTAAGAGGCCTATGTCCAGCAGTGGACCGATAATGACTGATAATGATGATGATGATGAATATTATTTTTTTAAGTAAACATTTATTGATTTCTTTTAGCAAAATCTTATTACTCCTCCACCCTTCCCTTAAGTTTTTCCCAGTATGCAACTTTTATTATTCCATGAAACAACCCCAAAGTACGTTGTAAGACAAACAAGATACAAATTTGAATTTATAATTTAGTGTTTCCAGTTCTGGTTTTTCAACTTGCTTAGCAAAATGTCGAGTTGCCGCTGGACGAAATCTGTAGGAAAAGGGACTCATGAATAAAGCAAATTCAATCGATGCATAAGCGCTTTATTAGGACGCTTCTAGAAATATTCAAGTATTCCAACACCGAGTGGATTTCGGCTTACGTGTTTTGATGTGGGCCGACCCAGAATAATTTCGTAATCGAAATAAATAAGGTTCTACCAGTATAAGCGATATATCATATTTTATCACATTTTATTGCTTTCTGTGATGTTTGATACAGTTTTTCTTCGATTACGATGGAGTGGAGTCATAATATTGCTAAAGTTAATATTATTTGTGTTTAAGTGTGACACTCCCATGCCATGCTGCATGGGAGGATGTAGTGCCATGCATAATGCATGCAAATCTCCCCCTATGCAACGGAATTGGGTCTTCGGTATCGCGTTTTGTGCGGTTTGTGAGTAGCTGGTCTTTGGCTTGGTGGTTTGCTCCGGTTTCTCGTTTTTTTTTTCTATTGGCTGTGTGGGGATGGCCTGTAAATACCCCCACCCTCAATTCAAGCCCAGGGTGACGTAAACGTCGTCAAAAGGCCTTAGGCCTCTTAGGATCTACGAGGCTCCAGAAACCTGGTTGTTTGGTGTCTCGTCTGCTTCATGAAGACAGTGAAATAGACGGGAGCACCGGACAGCGTTCGCGTCGAGTGATGGCGGCACCATCAATCGGATCGGCGACAGGCAGCAGTGGTGCCGGTCCGAAACAGAATCTCCGATTGTCAATTTGATGGTATGTTCTGGGATTATGCGAAGTCCGAAGACAAGGTGAAGGCACCATAACTCTGCCATCGGGTCACTTATTCCACTTCAGGGTAGGCGACACTCCATCACAAAGCTGCGTGGGATTCCTCGTAAATAAGTCCCTTGTAGGCGACATCGTCGAAATCTCTAGTGTGGCAGAGCCCCGATACTGTGACAAGGAACGAGATTGACTTTGTTATGACGGACCGAAAGCATATATTTAGGAATGACTCCGTGATCAACAGGTTTAAAGCCGGAAGTGATCGTCGATGGGTGAGAGGCTCTCTGAATGTAGGCTTTCGACGCGAGGGTATCCGTTTGGTACTAACTACAATGGCAATTGACGAGGCCATGAGTGGCGTGATTGGTTGCATGCGGGACGTGGGTGAAAGATACTGTAGGAGTAAGTATACGAGCAGGAAAGCTAAGCTTTTATATGAGACGATTGGACTTTTGAGGGAACGCTGAGCATACGACGATGTTACTTCTGCCGATGTCAGCTTCTTTCCAAACAAATCCGCAAACGAATACGCCAAGACCTTCACTGCTCAAATGCGCTACGGATTTGGATTGCCAAAGCGATTGTGCAGAATAGGGGGTCGAAGGTTTTTGTGAAGAAGCTTGAAAGAAGTCATCTGACTAAGGTTAGGACTGATTCTGGGCTTGCCGTTTCTTCTAAGCCTGAGATCTTATCTGAGATCGAAGTGAAGTGTTAAGAGAGCTAAAGAAGATTTTTAATATTGTCCTTTAGCGGGGCGTACCTCCCAAGATATTGCTTGGAAGTGACGTTGTTTTGTCTTTTAAGAAGGGTGAGAAATAACTTCTTCAAAATTACAGACCAATTTCACTTCTTGGCCTTATTTACAAGTCTTGAGAGTCTTGACGAATCGCCTCACCACAAAGCTTGATGAATTCCGATGTATCGTCAGTTTTAAGACGAAGCTCCGTACAAAAATTAAATATTCCTTTCGAACAAAACAAAGCGTTGCAAGACTTTCCCAAAATACAGGATATAAAGATTCTTCGCAGGGATAAATGTAATGCCACCGTAATGAGCGATACGACAGACTACAATGACAAAACTGAACGTCTTTTATCAGATGAGTTCACTTACAAAAATGTCAAAACCGACCCAAGTAACGGAGTTGAAAAAGTACTAGTGATTTTATAAAAAAAAAACGCCCCGTATTATTGAGTCTGGACATTAAAAATTTAATCTCTTTTTGTGCAAATCGCCAAAACTATGGGTCACCGAAAATACACGAGACTGGTGCTCCACTACGTCCAATAGTGTGCCAAAATGTTTCACCAACTTATAAATTGGTTCAAAATGCGGCGGAAGTCCTGTCACCACTTTGTGGACTCACTAAAGCATTTACTAGGGATTCATACCACTTTGCCAAAGAGATACAACAACTACATCTCCATGACAATGAAATTATAGTCAGTCCCTATTAAGATGCTAGGCGTGTTTATTACTAGTAACAAGAAAGCTTAAGGATAATAGCCTACCACTAGAATATGCTGAGCTGTTAAAACATTGCCTTACGTCTGGCAATATGATGTGGAATCATCAATTCTACAAGCAAGTAGACGGATTAGCGATGGGTTCGTTAGTATCCCCTGTAGTCGCAGATATATTTATGGAAAAGTTTGAGGCGTCTGCCTTTCAAACTTCACCCATAACACCAAGGTCCTACAAGAGGTATGTTGATGATATTTTCACAATTTTATCTAAGGATAAAGTAACCATATTCCTTAAGCATATAAATTGTATGAACTCCAAAATTCTATTTACAATGGAGTTAGAGGCAAATGACCTTTTAGTCCTATAGTTTTCTAAGCAATAAGCTTTGCAAAGTCTGCCATAAAGCATTATGTAATGTCTTTACATTAATCCACAAAAAAGACATCATTTTCTTCATCATCATCCTATTCCGATGGGACAACAATCCGACATAGCCGGAGAGAAAACAGGCGCAGGACCGACGGCTTAACGTGCTCTTCGAGCCACGGAGATGAAACACCGCCCACTTCCCGACTTCGGACTTTGTTAGAAACTGAAAAATCCCAATAACACTTTGGTCCGAGTCCTCAACATTGTGGTTGAACTAACTTTCTACTAGACCACGAGGCAGACACAGACATTGAAAGGTATTGGTACATTAAGTAGTGATAACAGGCAACGTTACAAAAAAAATGACTTTGTCTTGAAAGTCCTCAAGTCACGATTTCAATAACGGACCTTATTAAAATTCTCGCTCTGTTAGAACTCGCTGCCCTTTTTTGTCATTTATACCGCAAGTGCTATTATATAAACAAGATATATTTTATATTAAGGAGAATAGTTACACGGATGTCTATGACCATCAGTAGCCATTAAAAGCCTCCGGCTACTCGTTTATATTTTTTAGCTATCTTATCCGTACCTATATACCTATGTAACGAATTGTTGACAGTTAACTGCGGAGTTTTTTTATGTATTTGTAGCATGTAAAGTGGAGTGCAATGTAAAATTTTAGTGAAGAAGGGTCAACTATTTTTCAACACACATTACACAATTATCAAATTTGGCGCAATAATTCTAAAGATATTATCCCCATATATACATTTGATGGGTTCATTTGTATTTAAGATCTTTAACGTAATAAAATGTATCGTTGTCTGAAAAGTCTTCAATATCATCTTAGCGTCGTAGTAATTTCAAAAGAAATGAGACCAATAACTCTGGATTAATCTTAACACTCTTTTATGTTCTAACAATCTAACCCTACAAGTTAATGGTGCTTGTTACGCCTTAATAAAACTGGGTTTGTTTAAGTTGCTTTTAACTGGCGAAAGCAGCGTTTAAATGATTAGAATACAAAAGGTACAATATTATATTTTTCATAATCCTTTTGTCCCAACTTTTTCGCCGTAAAGATGGAAACACAATATTATATTAAATTATTAATCAATTGTATGACTTTTTATACAGTGGCTTGCTTGTTCGGCACCTCTAATAAAATTCGGTCTCAACAGTTTTTAAATTAAAATTCTGACTTTTGATCGTTTACTGCTTTGCGTCTTTAAAAGTATTTAAACTTTATAAAGAAGAGGCTGTTTAAGCGCTTAGGACATAGGAGTGTCATATTAATACACCCGGTCTTTGTAATTAACACTTGTCTTGTGATATTCAAGTATTCAAATATTCAACTGCTAACTGTTACCTAATTTGAGTATTACTAAACGAAGTGACGAATCAGACTAGTTGGTTTCGTGGTCGGTTTATTACAAAGCAATATATCATTTATTGGTTTTTACCCGCGATAAATACTTATTAAATATTTTTTCTCAATCATTATCAAAGAATACAACAATTTGTATAGGCAACTCACATCAAAACTCATTTAAATTTATTTATACGTCATTGTAATGAAAGGGTAATAATTTGAACTGTAAAAAGTTACTAAAATTTTGTACACCATAATTTTATAATAATTTGAACTCGAAGCAACTCGGTGTGTTTCAGCGCTGGTTTTAATAGCAATGTTGTTTAATTTTGTAGATGTTGCAAATTTCACATATCTCGATTGAGTTTTCTGACATTGAATGATGATGCCAATGTCTTTGCGTGTGTTCTTAAATATCAATAAAAGTGTTATTGTTGTTGTATATAATACTTGATAATAACTGTTGGCACGGGAATTACCCGACCAATCTGATAATGGTCTTCCATAGTACACTCATCCTTTCACATTTTGCGAAGTTATTCTACACATTTTAGTAAGATGTATTTTAGATGGAAAGGTTTATTAGTACCTAACCCTAATTTACTAATACTACCCTGTAATTTGGTGAATAAAATAGCGCAGTCGGATCGTAGATCATATCGCGTTTCATGTGTTTAGTGAGTATTTGGTGGCCCATTGGACACCTCCAAAACGAAAAGGAGGACATCGCCTCTATATAACAATGTACGGATGTCTATGAGTGTTGGTAGTCGTCAAAAGGCTCCGATTGCACTTTGCTCCCATGACATACCAAAATATGGGTAGCCCGTCACACAAACATCTTCACGACAGTACGCTAATAGTGTGCGCACCCTATTAGAGCCATATAACATCTGCTTTACTTCCTCTATATAGACATTTTTTATAGAAAGATTTATTAGTAGCACAAATTTACTAATACTGCCCCATAGTGTATTGTAGTTTGGTAAATAATTTGACGTAACGTAGTGCAAACGCAGCTGTAGCTTTCAGCCGGTACAAATGGCAGCACTAGAAGCTAGTATTGTGGACACCATTAAAATACGCCTAACAATGTAAATTCAGTGCTAAACGCTTTTGAAACTATTACTTTCGAGTAATAAATTCACAAAACAAAATAATGCATTAGTTACTTCGATTATTTCGGTCAACTAAGTGACCAACCATAGGCGACCTTTAGTGATATTTTAAGTTCACATGTGATTGTCGTAGCGTATATAAATGTGGCGCTATGGGGAGGCCTATATCCAGCAGAGGACGTCGTCCGGATGATGATGATGATGATATAGATGTGTAACTAAATACAAGAACGTGATGGTTTCACCCAATACGTGACTAAATTCCAGGATAATCTTAAAAAGTATTAGCTGTCCCGACAGACGTTGTTCTGTCATAAATTGTATTAGTTGTCATTGTGGCGTGTAAATATAAGAACAAGTGTTAATGGTGAACAACACTTATCAGTCAGGGGTACAAAAATAGATAGTACATTCTAGTACCTACTAAATGTGCATATAAAATTTGCTAGAAATCAGTAAAGCCGTTTCGAAGGATTAAGGTGACTAACATTATGACACGAGAATTTTATACTTAGTCTGGCCATAAATACTGTTAATAATCATAATTATAATCATAATCATGATATTTATTTACATAAAACATGGTTACATAAAGGCGATACAATGGAGCTTGACGACATGTTGTGCTACATTACAGATAGCATGCAAACATTTTAAATATTCTAGAAAGTGTTCAATGTCTTTGTGTTATAAAAACCTTTATTCATTTAGTCAATTGTACAACTTTAATTGAAACATTTTCATATTTAACCATTTCAGTTCAATTAGTATTTTATTATATAAACGACACATATTTAAACAGCTTTTGCAAAATTTTGCTGTTTTGGGGTTCTCGTGTACTAGTTTAAAAGGATCACGCCGAATACGAGAATTAATATCGTCTGCCAGTAGAAGTGAATGTTTGTTTCCGCACAAACTTGCATAACTCGTAGAAATAAAGTGACGGTAGGGGTAATATTCCTAGTTTTTAAATGCTGGTTGACAACATTCATACGGTCTGAGGCTATATATTGACAAAAAAATACATTTTTTTGTGCACCAAATGAGCTATCATTATCGGTACTGTTGCCCCATATTGCATATGTAAGCCCATATCGTAGAAATTGACTCTATGTATGACCGGTAGGACAAAACTACTGTTTTTTGGCTAGTTACTCTTTTTATTTGTTTCGGAGCATACACATTTATTACCGAGAAACATAGAGTTACTGTGGTAATTATTAATAGAGATGATTTCTTCTGGTATAGTGGGTGTGTGTAGGGTTTACAAAATAATTATTAAAGGAAGTAGCTATTTTCAGGGGATTTGATATCTTTTTAACATTAATCAAAATATTATCTATATTTCTTTTAGGGCTTGAGTTTCCTAATTCCTTTTTAATTACGCTCCAGATAGCTTTGCTTTTATTATCATTTTTATTTATGAATCTTATGTTAGCCTTCTTTTTAAAGTTGAGAATGTATTTTTTAAAAGGTTAGATTGTGTTAAATGAGTTTTTATTTTTATAATATAGAAATTGTAACATTCTCCTAGTTTTGCAACTTATTTTAAGGGTCTTTTTTTGTTGACGTGGGGAAACGCATTTACGCGCCTTCGCCGGCCCTGGGTGGGGTCCAGTGGTTTGTGGGACTCGCGGGACATAATAGTGCCGAATACCCACAAAAACCACCGCAAGTGCCATCAGTGCCGCCCTTGGTGAGGTACCCCGAAACAAAAATCATCAGGGCACCTCGACGGCTAGTCAGCCCCCTAAGGGATCAACTCTACCTCCATAGATGGGGTTGCCAAGCACTACTGGACAACCCCACCGACTTTGGGACAGTGCAACGGGGTGAGGTTCCCATCCTGATCCCTTGCCCCTTGCGCAAAAGCGCCACCTCCTGTTGCTCTTAGGTCCCCTCTTCTTGTAAGAGGGGTACCGATAGCGATTTCTTCTCCCGATCTTTAAGCCCCTTCTTCTTAAAAGGGTGCAAAGATCCCCCTCGGTTCAATTGGCTTCGCCTGGATTCACCTCAGGCTACTAAGCCCCGCGCCACGACAAGGCTTGAACCATGGTGGGGAACTTGTTTTAAGACCTCTGCTAATCCAATTTAGCTTTATTTTACTATATGATTTGGGAAGCAGACATTATAATTTATTTTGTTTACAAAATAAGTCATGAAAATTCTCGAATGTTATATTAGCATAATCTTCCTTCAACATATCTGACCACGATATTTTTTGTAAGCATTCCTTAAGTTTTTAAATATTTTCTCTGTTAAAGTCTCTATTGTATATATAATAGTATGAAGCATGCTTTGATGGAACGGATTTAAAAGAAAAAGTTAGCAGTTGCGTTGTGTCGTGACCGGAGACAGCGGTAAAACTGTTCCAGCTGCGCCTGGAATATTGCTAAGAATATGATCAATACAGGACGTCTTTCGCGTTGGTTCATTAATATGGATCTTTAAATTATAGTTAGGACAAATAAGTTATAATTAAAAATGAAAAATACTACATTTGAATTTGGAAGCTGTCATTTTATACGACTCTTCGGTGTTTTGTCATTTTGGCGTCAAGACATTGTACAATATTTTGCGATACTACAACGGAGTAGGGTGATAAGGAGAACAGAATCACTGTGATTGCACTACAAAAAGTAAGAATGAAACCAAATGTAATGTGTAAAACTCTCCATGCACTTGGTATTAGTCAAATGTACCGGGCTATTAATAGGTACAACGAGACCTTCTCTGTTTGTGACACAGAAAGATCTTGCCGACCACGTAATGTTCGTATGGAAAAGGTGGTCCAAACAGTAGGGGAACGAATTCGAAGAAATCCTGTCCGAAAGCAAAAGATTTTATCTCGGGAATTGAAGATAGCACCTAGAATGTTGTCGAGTATTTTAAGAGATGACTTTGGAATTGCAGCCTGTAAGTCACGCACTGGTCAATTCTTAACTGATAAATGAAAGATGATTAGGGTGGTAAGAATTGAAACAAATACTGAAGCGGTACGCAAAGTGAGGCGACAGAAAAAAATTGTTTATTGATGAGAACAATTTTACAATTTAGCAACATTTCAACAAACAAAATGACCTTTTTCATGCTCAGAGCTCTAAGGAAGCTTCCCAGTTAGTCAACAGAATGCAACGTGGGCGTTATACGACTTCAGTGATGGTTTGTTGGGATGTTAGCAATGAAGGAGTAACTGAGCCATATTTTGTGTAAAAGGTATCAAAACACCGCCACTACAATGCCTTAACCATGGTGGGGGTCTAACGCGGCACCTGCCTCATCCCAAATTATGGAACAGTGACGTCAACGGGACTGATGTCACTGATACCATCATTGACTCGTCAAAGTGCAAATAAATAGAATACAAATGAATCACAACATTGTTTTATTTAGCTTAACGTTCATAGTACCTTGTGTAATACTCAATCACAATAACAGCGTTATGACAACTGAATTATGTATTTAACGAATCTTAGAAATTACCAAAAGCTGTAACAAAAGAAAATCTAGGAATCACAATGAATTAATGCTTATCAATGTGTCTCTCAACTCTGGAGACTCATAGTAAAAAAGAGAGCTTAATTTGCCGTTATATCAGTTCGCGCGCCAATTTCACTTGTCAACCAAATGTATCAAGGCGGTACAAGGCGGTACAAATGTATCAAGGTACCACTCTTCACACTAACAAGAGATCACACCAGAAGGCAGCTAAGCCTCTATTATTAAGTATGGAACGTCCAGTAAGACTCGGCTCCGGGTCATAAAGCTCGTTCCACGTAGGCTACGTGGAACGAGCTTTATGATTGTTTGAAAGCAAACATCTCACTCCATTATCATTTATATCATTATTATAGAGAGTACAACTTGATCTCGACATGATAATTTGGAGTCCCTAAAACAATCCATACGATTGGCAGTGACGAATTTCCTCATGGTAAGAGTGCGTACTTAAGTTAATAACTGGCGTCGATGTTTAAGAGTCTGTATTGCAGCCAAAGGAGATCACTTCGAATAAGCTTTTTGTATATTGTTGTGTCGCTTTAACGGATTTTATCGCGTTTCTTTAGATTTTCTTGTGGAATGAGATATTTATTTATTATTATATATATTTATTATCATATTTATTATATATATATTCTAATCTATTTATTATTTCTAACTCATACAATTTTTTACAATTATTGTATAATAGGACAGTACAAGGATTTGGCATATTCGTTCATGACGGTGATTCTGTCTCATTCCACAAGAAAATCTAAAGAAACGCGATAAAATCCGTTAAAGAGACACAACAATGAATAACATTCGCGTAAATATACGAAAACAATAAGCTTATTATATTTCTAATTGTATTATATTTGTGTAGTAATCTTATACATTGTAGAAGTAATAAATGTTATTTGCAGTAAAAGAAACGGGAGTACCAATATAAAAGGATGGCTTATATAAATAGCTAATTCCGTGGGTACAAAGTCCGGTAGGTCTATGTAGTCTATTCTATACGGGATCAAAGAGCTGAGGATATTATTATTACTCTATTAGAAAGGCGGGATCCTATTACCATCCAAATATGAAGCTTAGTAGATTGGATCGAACAGCTGGAAGATGACCTCTTTTGATTACGTACAAAGATAGCTTTTATTTGACGAAATTTTGTGGTTTCTTTTAATTTTAAAGATTTTGTTTTCAGTTATGCTATGTTTTCGTAAACAAAAATAATTTCAATAATTTAAAGAGTCACTCAAATTTAGTGCAGGAATTTTTACTAAAACTAAAACATTGAATAATATAAAAAATATATATTTAGAGTTGTTAATGTAATAAATGTATATTTTTCATGACATTCAAGAAATGCTGCAAGAAAATCTTCCAGAAGTGATATTGAACATAAGTCCAAGTGAAATTGTTACAATATGTCTGTAAAAGCGATCTTCATATTTCCCACCGTCTTGATGTTTCGTCACAGGCCAAGTTGAGACCATTTCTTGCCAGATTATCTGCTCAATGGATACCACTTCGAATTATCTTTTATATTCTTTTAGTTGTTTTACGTTAGTGTGTCAAAATAAAATACTGTAGAAGTAACAAATATTATTTGCAACGATCTCCGAGCAGTAATCGGTCAGGGATGGATGCGAGTAGCAGGAGATCGGTCGTCTTGGCCTTCATTGAGAGAGGCCTTTGTCAGTTATATATTGCGACATTTAATCCGGTCTCAGTTTTATATCAATTATCAATTTCACATATCTAGGACATCATTTGTCATTTTGATTTTTATTCAGAACCTGAAAGATGGTAAGAAGATATACTCATATTGTTTGTGAGCACAAAACTACATTCGTAACCCATTACGTATCCATTACAACCCATTACATCATAATAAGTACATTATGTATTTTACATAGTTAATTTACTAGAGGTATTTGTACAGAACTAGCACATAACTTGTGTTACGCGTATTATCATAAATTTGCAGATGGAATACACAGAGAATTTTGATAAAGGTAAATCATGTATGATGTGCGACGCCAAAACCCGCCAAATCTGTTATGTGGTAAGGGTAACTCCCAGTGGGCATTATTTTATGCTTTTGAACCTGGATATTTGCCAATGTATATTTTGGTATTTGTTTACCAACCTTATTGTTGTGCAGTTTATTTGTGTAGATTTCAATTATCATAGTAGAAATAGTAGATTAAATTAGTGTCCCTCACCACCCAAACACATTTGTATCTATATATTTTATATCTGTATTAATATTATAAGAGGCAGCTTTGATTGTTCGTTTGTTTTTTCGTATTGAATAGACTCTGAAACTACTGAACCGATTTAAAAAATGATTTTACCATTAAAATGCTACTATTATCTCTGGTGGATACAGATTATACGCAATTTCTAAAACGTTATATATCATAATGATAACTTTTATAATTTAACCAAAGAAGGCATTCAAAAGATATCAAAGTAAATCCTTTAATAGCTGCAGAAATTATTGACAATTGGCTGCATACGTTTTCTGTTATACGTTGGATTTGTTGTCATGATAGTGTGTAAAGCTTCGACATATATTAGATCAGCAACTAATCAGACAAGCATACTTTGCACAATGTCAATCAATAATTACTTATAGCATTACATATTGAGGAGCGGTGGGGAACACTGCTACTAACCATTGAGAAGGTACAGAGAGCAGTAATTACATTTTGCCGTCCGTTTCTTTTCCCAACGAACCAACTTTATAAGTCATTTAATGTATTAAACGTTCGCCAATTGTTTATATTGAATGAAGTACTAAAGCAACATTCATCTCTACCCTACCACTGAAAATATAGTGGTAAAAAACGGAAAGATATTATTTGCCCATTAAAATCTGACACAAAACACAAATTTGCTAAAAAAAATTATATACTTTTAGGACCACTGCTGTATAATAGAATTAATGCAATAACTAACACATATTCACTTAAACACTTTAAGTGTAAAATGAGTCTTAAAATCTGTCTGAAAAAAATGACTTAAGAGGATACAGAGAATTTTTTATTAGTTTTACAACTACAAATTACCCGCGTCCTAATAAACAATATATTTGAAACGGACACCGCGTGTCTACTTAGAAATAATAGTACAATACAATGAACTACTATTAAACATTTTTTGTTTTGTCAAGTAAAATCATTGTTTGATTTTAATTGTCAAATTTCCCATATTTGACATACATATAATATATACTGCTCAAAACAAAATAAGAGCTACTAAGATTTTTTGATGTATCATGAAAATAATAAAGACATTAACCTGTTTAACTCATGTAACTGCAAAATAATGTTATTGATTATAATATAGGCTAACAATTGCTTAAAATAATGAAATGTTTTTTGTTCATAAAAAAATTTTGAATGAAAAACATGAACTAAAAAAAAATCACACGACTATGTCCTCCTCTCTTAGCAATACACTCCAGATGCCTCGTATGCATACTCTGGATTAAATTCCTCACGTTTTCATCTGGAATCTCCTCCCGAGCATCTTTTAAAGCGTCAGTCAGCTGCTGTTGGTTGTAGAACCCTTGCTTATTCTCTCTAGCTCTTCGTTTCGATTGATCCCACAATTGCTCGATCGGATTTAAGTCCGGACTGTTAGCTGGCCATGGTAATACCTCAATATGAGACCCTTCTAGGACAGTTTGGGTTGATCGAGCTGTGTGTGCACGGGCATTATCTTCCATCAGGGTGAATCCAGGCCCCGCTCGCTGTGCAAATGAGATCACTTGAGGCCTGATGATGTCCTCGATGTAACGTTCTGC
>JAFELO010010421.1:125998-146902 GCA_017140195.1 Eumaeus atala | reverse complement strand
ATGTTACGGGGTGAGGGTTTTTAAAAGAGAAAACTTGAATTTACTCCCTTTAATTTATCATGAAAATAGAATTTGTAGTTAAAACTAAGTGACCACAACGAAGTCTAAGCACGATTTATTCTACAATTGAGTCATTGTATAAAAAAAAGATATTACATCATTCGCAACAATACACCTTCTATCAACCAGGTTGGCTACTCAGCGATATTATTTATATGGAAAAACAGGCAAGCTTTATCATAATGGTACCTCCTCGGTCGTGCCGAATGCTACATGGCACTACGTTTAGTAAAAGCTAATTTTAGTAAGACGTAGGTATTGTTTGTCGATAACAATTATCACACAATGATGTATATACTCGTACATATTTTAAGTTTTATTAGGAAGTGGTGCCTTGCAAGATTGCAGCCGAATTGGTCCGGCACGGCCGGGTCGACCCCCTTAGATCACGCCGCCGCGCGGTTTGTGAGTGGCGTCTCACTGGAGTGGAGGAGGAATGGAGGATATATAGACACCCGTATGAGAATGATGTGGATGTCTATGGGCGTCGGTAGTCGTCAGGGGGCATCGATTACTAGTTTGGCTCCCTATACTATATAAAATTATATATTTCCTGCACACCTACTGCCTTAAAATGAGACCGTAACAGTTTTTTATTAGCTGTATCGCCATATAATCACCGGGACCAAAATCAACTGACATTATCACTATAAAATTATATTCTGTAATTACGGCAGTTGAAAGCTCTGAATGTTCGATATTATTTAAAGAGACAGTTATTAGGTATATTCGTAACATTAATTACATTTTTTAGTTAGTCTTAAGACATCGATGCCGTTTAAATAGGTATCTAACATTCATAGGTATTCAATGTTAGGCTAGGTACATATAAATTCCCCACCATGGTACAAGCCCTGTCGTGCCGGTGGGGTTTAGTAGTCTGGGGTGAACCCAGACACCTTGGGCGGAGCCAATTGAGCCCAGAGGGGGCCGCTCTGTGTACTCCCTCTTATAAGAAGAGGGGGCTAAAGAGTAAGAAGAAGAGGTAACTTTGCGCACGGGGCAAGCAGCGGGGATGGGAACCCCACAACATTGCTCTGTCCTACAGTTGGCAGGGTTTTCCTGTGGTACGAAACATCCCCTCTGTGGGGGTGGTGTCGATCTCTTAAAGGACTGAATAGGCGTTGAGGTGCCCTGATGATTTGTAGTTTTGTGGCATCTCATCAATGGTGGCATTCTCGGTGGTTTTATTCGGCACGTTGCCGCGAGTCCCACACTGCACTAATTTGTGTTAAATATAAGATTTTGGCATAAATTAAATAATATGTAAGCTGTGTTTAACCCTCATTTGTGAGCAAAAATATTCAATCATATTTGTTTTGTGTACAGTGTATATTGGCATGATTTTTTAATTAGTTTCAATTAATATTTTCCCCTGTACATTCTTTAATAAAAATATTATTAAAAGCAGATTCTCATTTCATTTCATAAGTTTCGACTCATCCTGTTATATCACACTTGTTCAGAACTTATGGATATTAATAGTATATTTTAGTACACGTGTAAGACACTGCATCTGTATATCATTACGACGTTATTATGACATTATGACGTTAGCTTAGCCTTGTGACAAGTACCTTAAGGACTTGTGTTACAGGTATCATTTAACAGAAATATCTACTATATATTTGCTATATTTTATTATAGAAATACATATACGTATGGGACCGGCACGACCGAGGCTCACACGATACCGCTGTAAAAAAGAAGGAAAAAAACAAGTTCGTATTTTTTTACGAGATTAATTAACTTCTTTGGTTGATTTATTTTTTCTGTTTCATGTTGATACGGAATTTTCACTTCAAAGTCGGACTGCAATAATATATTCTATTATCTTATCTTATTTGATAGATATATAAAACTTTATTTGAAACCACAAGCTACGCAATTTGTGAAGCTAGAGTATGAAAATAATTTAATTTCCGTGGAAGCCAAATTGTATAGGATGCGATTTTTGTCCTTTAAATCGTCGTAAACTACAACAATAGTCAATTCATGCCTAACCATTTTAACTTATTATTTAGACCTAGGCTTTTTGTGTCCGATACTACTTTAGTGGTTACTCTGACAATAGAACTTCCTTATCTAATTTTATGTGTTAAGTTTCTTTATCCAAGGCTTAATCCAAGAAATATCTACACTATATTAAAATTTTATGTGACTAATGTTCGGGCCGTTAAATTACACAAGGACAAGTTCCACAA
This sequence comes from Eumaeus atala, assembly GCA_017140195.1. Classification (NCBI taxonomy): domain Eukaryota; kingdom Metazoa; phylum Arthropoda; class Insecta; order Lepidoptera; family Lycaenidae; genus Eumaeus; species Eumaeus atala. Next base: position 144,638 of record JAFELO010010421.1, on the reverse strand, counting down.
GATTGTTCGAGGATTTATTACTGACCCGACCCAAGCTCGTAATAATAATCTTAAAAGTTAATTTTACTGTGACTGGGTATAATGTAACAGAGCAGAGCCTTGTAACTCGTACCCTCGCAACCTTTCACGGTGTAGGCTTACAGCAAAGTTAACTGAACGCTACACATATTTTATACTAAGAGCCATGCAACCTTGTCATTACATTAAATTAAATTGATTGTGATACATTGCAACATATATTAACTTTAGAATAGAGGATGAGATTTGATAATGAAGCGATTTTTGTACTTTTTCTAGAGAGAAGTTTACGTCTCTTGTACAACGTTCATTTCACAATCATGTTCGTTCTAGTGAGCTTCAGTCACGTATCGGAGGTGATCCATGGCAAACACATTTTTTTAGGTCTTCATCATGTTATTGGAAGGGACCCGATCATAAAACGTATATATTATGATCAATTAAAATTATAGAAAATACTAGTAATATGATTAATGTAAAAAAAATATTACGTATACAATTGCATGATTATGTAGATTTAGATAAAAAGAAACTAGCATTGGCTTAGCAGGAAAGTGTCTCCGTGTTCGTGCTTTAAGCACTGTATGAAGATGGGGGACAGGGTATCTGAAAATAAGTCCACATTTCTTAGCGTACGTGTAGTATGCAGATCGGCAGCCTGGTTCCTAGACATTGAGTTGCTATTCATATGTTGATATCAATGGCTCGAAAGCGAATCGAGGGTTTTCTGTACGAGAGCTATACAAAAACCATGATTTAGAGCTTTAATTCGAGCTAGTCTAGTATAGTAGCCAAACCACTAAGATACCTTCCTAAAAGTGATGGCTATGGTGTCACATTTCGCTAGCTTAGTAGCCGGCGGAAAATAGGGAAGCTAGGAGTCAATGAGCATCGGTCCCCAAATGGCCCTAATCGCTCTTTTGGCCCCCGAATATATGAAGAGAATTGTATTCCGGCTTTACTCAATTTTATGTTGAAGTACACGCCGCGCATATAACGTCAAGAATTTTAGAAATACATACTTATTTCAAAATTAAATTGAGTAAAGCCGGTCGTGACGTTCGCACGTCAACTAGCATGTACCAATATATAGTACTCAAAACAAAATAAGAGCCACTAGTTTATTTATATTTAAGTGCAATTAGTAAACTGAAAGTAACTGATAAGTAGCATTATAATCATATTACAAACTCTTTGGTTTTTGATCTCTTTTATGACTTTTTTATTTTATGTGTTAAAGAAAAAAATAATTGGATGTTATTCTTATGTTTTTCTTTGATTGTCTTCTTAACTTGTTTCGGTTATATTAGGAAAAAAGTATTACCTTTCCTATTTTAATTGCAAGGCACATGGATACAATTATAGCAACCAAAGCCATAACTATGATTCAAGAAGGACGTTCTCAGCGTTACGTGGGTTTGCAGTTGGATTTTTCTCGAAGAGCAGTCCAAAATGTATGGAATCGCTTCCAAGACACTGGCAGTGTTGCCAGGAGACCTGGTTCAAGTAGAGTTCGCATAACAACGACTCGTGAGGATCGGTACAACTAACTAAGTGCTCGTCGTGATCGTACAGTAACGGCCCGTAAGTACAACACCACCTACGGCTGACGACGGGTACCCGTGTCAGTGATCAAACTATACGTAAACGATTGCACAAAGACCAACAAACGTCAAGACGATGAGTTGTTCGAATTCCTCTGAGCAGTGTTCAACGTGCAAACCGATTAAAATTCTTCCGTCAGTATTTGAACTGGGTTAATCAGTGGGGCAAGGATCTTTTTACAGACGAGTGCAAAGTAAAATTTCTTAATGATGATCGGCGTGTAAGAGTGTGGAGACGACGCGGCGAGCAGTTTTCGGAGTCCTGCATTCACGAATCGACGACCACGAAGTAATGGTTTGGGGTGGGATTAGTTTTCACGGTTAAACAGAGCTCACCATTTTAAATTCGGGTACCGTAACTGCAGAACGTTACATCGAGGACATCATCAGGCCTCAAATGATCCTATTTGCACAGCGAGCGGGGCCTGGATTCACCCTGATGGAAGATAATGCCCGTGCACACACAGCTCGATCAACCCAAACTGTCCTAGAAGGGTCTCATATTGAGGTATTACCATGGCCAGCTAACAGTCCGGACTTAAATCCGATCGAGCAATTGTGGGATCAATCGAAACGAAGTCCTAGAGAGAATAAGCAAGGGTTCTACAACCAACAGCAGCTGACTGACGCTTTAAAAGATGCTTGGGAGGAGATTCTAGATGAAAACGTGAGGAATTTAATCCAGAGTATGCATACGATGCTTCTGGAGTGTATTGCTAAGAGAGGAGGACATAATCGTTATTAAAAAGAAGGAACAAGTGACAAGAACAGTAGTTTGTCCTTTTCCGGTTATTTCTTTTGTTCATGTTTTTCAATCAAAATGGCCAATTTTATTATGAACAAAAAAAAAAAAAAAAAAACAATTCATTATCATTATTTTAAGCAATTGTTGGCCTATGTTATATTCAATAACATTATTTTGCATTTACATAAGTTAAAAAGGTTAGTGTCTTCATTATATTTATGATACAACAAAAAATCTTAGAGGCCCCTATATTGTTTTGAGTAGTAGTAGTATATATATATATACGCAAACGTTGTTTCACGGGGATGGTTGAACAAACCTTATCACTCAGGGATATAATAAATGTGCATATAAAATTTGGTAAAAAATCGGTATTGTATCGTGTCGTGTCACAATGTGAGTTACCTTACTCCTCCGATGCGGGTTTACCGATTTTTTATATGTATAGCACGAGAAAGGTTCTAGGAACGTAACTCCAAAACCTGTTACACAAGTCACGACGACGTATCATCAAGTGTAATAAAACTTGATGATGATAACTGCAACATATTTTCATGCAGGCTTGTAAGTTGCTAATTACGCAAGGTGTCACCTTCGTACTTGACACCCAAGTAAGCGTCGAGGCAGGAGTTTTTGCGACACACGACACTAACACCTGGTTTCATCCCTATGTCGCAGGGGTGGGGATGTGGGGTGTGTGTATAATGTAAGGGTAAAGTTACTTTGTAACTAATGGATATTTTAACCGAATTCACAAAAATGAGAACAGATTTTTTAAATTGTTCTTGCATGGGAAAGGTTTCGTATCGTAAAGTACTCCCGAGCTAGCCCAGTCGTTACAAGACAAGACCTGAGGAAGGGACTCCAAAATAATGTCGTACTAAATGGTTAAAGTAAACTTTTTATTACATTTTCAAAAGCCGTAGTTCTATGCTGCATTACAATGGAATTAGGCCGGCATGACCAGAGAATTACCACTGGTACACATGATACCGGCGTAAAATGAGACCTTCGGTGTCGCGTTTCGTGCGGTTTGTGAGTAGGCGGTGGTCTGGAGGGGGGGGGGGGAGATGAAAAGAAGCCAATGCATCGGTACTACACTATAAAAAATAATTGTATTGGATAATATTTGTTCATCTAAATATATACTTTTAAAAATTTACGTAATATTATGTTTGACCGAGTCGGTTGCAACGCTGTGTTCTTGTATTGTTGTCGCGTAATTTGCCAAGAACAGCCAACCCTACTATCTTGCCACCGACTTTAAGCATACTAAAGCATCTAATATTAACAAAAAGTCTGAGATGCCCCGAAAAAAATTATATATTCTAGTACTTTTAATATCTTATATATTAAAAGTACTAGAAGATATCATTTTTTTAAATTTTTTATAGTACAGGTGGCAGTTGGGCCACTTGATAATAAGTGATCACCAACGTTAGTACTACTAAGTTCGTGGTAGCCCGACGGGCTATTGGACGTGCTATGTTGGGTGTTTCTTTATCCAATAGAATTCGTAACGATGTCATAAGGCAGAGATCTAAAGTTCCCGATATCAGGCGTAGAATAAGCTCGCTGAAGTGGCAATGGGCTGGTCACACACACACAGCCGCGTTTAGGAAAACGAAGTGTTGGTCGACCGTTCACCAGGTGGGAAGACGATCTCCGTGCAGTGGCCGGTCCGGGATAGATGCCTGTAGCAGGAGATCGGTCGTCGTGGCTTTCATTGAAAGAGGCCTATTTCGAGTGGACCGATAAGGGCTGATAATGATGTTGTTGATATCGCCCTTTAATCATTGGGACCAAAATCAACTTGCACTATTACAATAATATTATCTTACATACCTCCAGCAGTTGAAAGTTCCAAACGCTCGATATTTTTTAAAGATACAGACTTTAGGTATAATCATAACATTAATTATATGATGATGATAATCACGAACGTCCACAGACATCCGCGACACCAGAGGTCATGCGTTGCCAGCTTTTTAGAGACAAGTAGTCTCTTTTCTTGGGCTCTATGCCGTTTTGTTCCGGAAATAAAAAGCTACAAAGGGGGTAGCTGATTCCATAAAGAAGTAGTGCGCGGGAAAAAAATCTATCAAAAGTTGTTCTGAATAACGCAGAAATACATATTGTATCTTCATGTAATACGTTTCCTTGTTAATGGTGCCAAATAATTGCCTGGTATACACAATTAAAGCAATATCGTGTTTGAATGGTTGCTGTAATACATCTATATCCTATAGAGATTTCAGATTGCATTACATCCAAAAGCTAAAAGGAGAAATATAAGAAAAATCAGCTCTAAAATACAGCGAATTGATACGTATCTTTTTCGAAATAAATTGTAAAAACATTTTTTATTTCTGCACTTTAAAATGGTAAAAAATGGGGTCGTTACAATATTCATCAAAATATAAAACATTGCAATTATCTTTGGGACACATAGAAACTGATCAGAGACCAAATCGTATAGTAATTATTCAGAACTGATACTAAATCACTCAGTGATACTGAATCAAAAACACGAGCCTACTCACAGGAAAATACATTAGTATAACACTAAAGCGGATAAAGTATATTTGTTACAATATAAGCTATAAGAGGTTATGAAATATAAAGACATACTAGTATAATACAAATATAGTAGTAGACAATTTATCTTGGCACATATCATTGAGCAAGGAAAAGCGGGTCCCACAAATATATAATCCCATTCTATATTGTCTAGTGGCTTAATCATCGTTAGAAATATCTATCATGAAATGATTATAACGCATGCAAGTAAATGCTATCTTTCATTTACATGCGCGATAATACCAAATATCTTTTTACTTGTGTGTTATATGATACCGGCGTAAAGTGACATCTTCAGGGTCGGGTTTCGTAAGTATCCGGTGGCCCATTTGTGGGGAGAATTAGAGGAGCGCAAGACAATAATTGTGTGGATATTATTGGCGTTGGTGGTCGTATAAAACTCTGATTTACCGTTTTACTTCCCTAAAATAGCACCACCTCCACGCCACTTCCCTATTGGGATATGCAACGGGACAGGAACACCACATATCACGTTATTTTCAAAAGAAATAGAGTTAAATATTAATATTTTAATTGGTAATAGTCACGACGAGTACCTCTCGCATCTTCGTTCCGCCAACGATATTGTTGTGTTGGCCGAATCGTTGGAGAGCTTGCTGGAAATATTGCACAGCCTAAATGAATCCTCCCGACGTATTGGCCTTAGGATGACCTTGGACAAGACAAAGGTGTTCAACGGACTCGTTCTCCCTAGGCTGGTCAACGTAGATGGTGTTATTCTCGGAGTCTTAGACGAATACGTCTACCTCGGGCAACTATGGCAATTAGGTAGATATAACTTGGAAAGGAAGCCGATAGAAGGATTCAGTTGGGTTGGGCAGCATCCCGGAAGCTTCGACACATTCTCACGTCGCCTATACCGCCCATACTTCTTTATAGCGGGGCATTTTATACCATGCAAGCGATTCCAGGTGCTACGTGTGCTAGTGTTCCTTTTGTAATTTTTATTTCAATGTCTTAATGTGATTGGTGTTACAGGGAATGTAAAACGTTTTTTTCCAGCTGCGAACTCCTTCCTTTGTTATAATGAGACTGAATTCGCCGCTCCCCATTGCATATTAATGCACATTCAAATCTCTCGATATAATTTAATATAAAATGAAATCCGAGGTAGGCCTTGGTCATGTTTTGAACTGCAGGATGAAATGTTAAAAAAAATATTATAAAATCAGAACAAATCTTGCACGTGCGGCATGTTTTATGTACTATATTTCAATTGATATTTTAGTTCTAAATAAAATTTTCCAGTTTCTTTGACAATATCTAGAAACAGTTGATGTCATAATAATAACAGACCTTTGTTTTTAATTTAATGAACGCGTTATTCAAAATACAATGGCTTAGATTACATGTAAATCAAACATAAATATATTTTGTTTTTATTGTCTCTCTTTGTTCTACCAAACATGTTTATAGCGAACAAAGTGTATAGTGACCGTAAATAAGTATTAACATATTCTCATATTCGCTACTTTGCTAAATCTATTATGTTCCAGGACATTGGTAATAAATGGAAAAATAATAGAGGGATTGTTTTGACAGGAGATATAAATTGTGGCTTATATTACATTATACTTGGATGAGCTAATGCCATTTACCGATTATGGATGTGTTCTGTTACAAGAGCTTCCAGAATGTAGGATAAGTTTTGATTGGTAGGTAACTCTCAAGGTATACGTTTGAGTTACAACGTAATATTACTGATAAACAGTAATGCGAAAGTACGTCGTCATGCTTTGAGCAGTTCTTGAGCTTCACAGTGTTAAGTCATGCGCATTACGTAGTGTAGACAAGTATTTTCGCACACAAATGTGATAAACATAAAGATCCTGAAAATCTCAATATAGGCATACTTAGAGAGAATTCGATTGGCTGAATCGAGCCCCTCTATGATCCCATCACTCTCAGGCCAGTGGCAGTGCGTAGATGTATTTCTCAAAGAGCAGGAATGTTCAAACAATGGGAATGTGGTACTCAGACTATTAGGCGAGGCGATCCTATATATCCGCCCGTGGGGGAGCCAAATTGGCATACGACTGCGACCCCACCGGTGGATGCCCTTGAGGTCGCTCGGGGAGTAGTGTTATGATTAATAGGTCAATAAAAAGAAGTGGGATTTTTTACAGTCGGAAAGGGATTCTCGACGCTATCGAAAGAATTTAATTCCAAATCGGTTTATAAGTGTTAATAACGATTACAGCCAATGAGATATAGATTGACATACATATACGCAAAATGGTGAGACGCCCGATTTGCCTCTCATATCGTCTCTTTCCCTTTAGGCAATGGAGACATATAGGTAAACCTATATAGAAAGAAAGCGGTACGTGTTTATTTTTAGCATCTAATGCCAATTATTAATTAAATATGTATTTACATTCCGTACGTTAAACAGAAAAATAAGGTTCGTTAGTGCAAATAATAGAATAATTCTATAATAGTAATAAATATTAAGGATTATTAAGAGGTAGTGCCATGCTGCCTTGCAACGGAATTGTGCCGGTGTGCTCGCTCGTTTGATACCGCATATATATATATATATATATATATATATATATATATATAATTATTGTTTACAGTATTAATAAATATAAAAGTTATTCACGTTGACCATAGATTTATAACATATGCTTCCATGATTTTTTAGTGCATATTCCCTTCATCCCATTAAAAATCTTCACAGCTTTTACTGTGTACAGGTTAGTTAATCATCAGCATTCTGCCAGCTGTTTGTGCACTGTTATTTTCAACTTTATCCTACAGTTGGGGCAATTTAATAGTAATAATTGTTAAGAATTATTAAGAGGTAGAGCTAACACGGCTATCTCGCAAATAAATATATTATTATGTGGATAGATTTTGCAGCCAAGTTGAACCGGCAATACTTGGACTTGAGGTAACTCTCTCAGTATTCACTGATTGGAGGACGGATGAGGACAAGGAAGACATCGCATTCGCGAAGTCATTATCCATACGGATATTGATTGGCGTCGGTAGTTACCTCATGACTCCAAGCGTTCTTTTAACCTCTACAACAAAAAGTTATGAGTAGGTAAACGGATTACTTTCTCGAATATACGTATGTACAATAGGATCAGCCATGTAAAAATAATATTGTCTTTCCAGCCGAATTTCGGCTAATGCGACTGTCTCTATAGAGGCTAGCCAAGTGCGCGGAAGTCTCTGATATTCATTCGCTACTGCGATGGGACGGCAGCACGACATCACCGAAGAAAAATCAGGCGCAGAACTGACGGCTTACTGTCCGTATAAACGAACGAATAGATGGATCCATCCACGGCCGTTTTCAACCATACCCCATAAGAAACTTATGGTGTCAGTCTTAAGGTGTGGGTGAATGAAGAGTAATGCCTGTGGAAGATGCAACCCTACCTCGGTCCTTAGAACGTGATATTTGGCACTCCGTCATCACTGCCGTCATTAGGGAGCTGGCGTGAAGATGTGTTGTTGTTATTATAGTGTACAAATTAAAGACTTTTTGTAATATTTGGGAAATATCCGTTTTAAGCTGGGATAAAGCTAGCATAAAATATTGAAATAGGTGTGTTGACAGTTCTCATACGTTTTTTTGTTGTTGTTATTTAAATATGACGTAATCATGTACACGTTTGCTTAATTCGAATCAATAAGGGAGACGTGTGTACGCATCCTCATTTTAAAATGTAAACATTTGATTCGTAATAAATTAAAAGTTCCTACTGTTATTTTTATTTATTTTTTTAACGTCAAGAAAGCTTTTATGCCCCATCAGCACACCCTGGGTGGGTTGTCGACTAGTATGGGGATGCTGACCTCCCTAATAGAAGAACCCTACCCCACTAAAACCTCACGGAAGCCCACATGCACCTTATGTGGATGAGGTGAACTTTGATCTGTTAAGAACAGTTTGACCTCAGCGACTGGATGGGCCCTTATTACGGGACTCAGACTAGTATACTACCACAGTCCACCGGCTAGACCTCTGAGGAACCCGCCAACGTTGCGATCGTGCAATGGGAAGGGCGCCCAACTTGTCCCTGGTCCGAATCACGGATCCTGTAGGTGAGTCTACTTCTCCAGCGATCTACCCAGGTCGTGGCGATGCACAGTCCACCTGAAGTGGGTGCTGGACAGAGTCCTCCGTAACTTCAATTTGGCGGCATCCTGTATTTCTTATCCTTACTACATACTGTATTCTATTAATATAATAAATTTGAAAATTTGTATATTTTGTTTTTTTGTATATTTTATTTGTATATATTGTCGGATGATACCGCGGTGCATAGCAATTATTTGCTGACAATTGCCATAAAACCAGGAGGCCGGCCTACACGTTCATGCTCGTGAGATTACATCGCGAATTAAGTATAATGATAATTTTGAATATAGGAATTCCAACCACAAACAAAAAAAAATTAAAAAAAACAAGGAGTTAGATTCACCGACACCGATTTTTAGTGATATCCAATGATTTCAATCAACGATAGCATTCATAGACGTATTCAGATGTAGCTTCGTGTCTGTATCAAGTAAAGGACATAGCGTGACTCGCTCTTTTAGAACATAGTTTCTGTTACAATTGTTTTACAAATTTAACAGAACTTGCTCAATTGCAAACAAATTCGGTTTAACAGAATGTGGATGGCTAAGACTAACTTTGTTGTTTAGGAGTTTCAATTCTGGTTGTGTCAGATTATTTGTATATATACGATACTGTAGATTTTAACTTTGATTAACTCGTGTTCAGACCATTCGCCCCAAAATAAAAACGGAAACCACTCCGGTGTCACTGCGAAAATGAATTTAACGGCCAAAAAAGTAAACATAAACATAACTTTTTACAAAAGTTGACAAATTTAGTAAGAGGCAGTGCCATGCTCCATCGCATCCAAAAAAGGCCGGCTCGACCGAGGTGGAGGGGGGAGGGTGCCTCTCACTCACATAGCACCGCACTAAAGTGACTGGTAGCATACCAGTCACTTTAGTGTCTTTTTTCGTTCGATTTGTGAGCAGCCAGTGGCCAAAATGTTTAATGAATGTTGCATAAGAAGAACATCCAAACTACTAATTACACATTGAAGTGCATTATTAAGTCAATTCTGACACGTAGTTGCATAAACTTTTCCTTCAGGTTTTTGAGCTGACAAGCAGATCATCAGTTCAAACCACAAGGCCTACAATGCTGTGAGTAAAATAGGCAAAGCGATATACTGGTGTAGATACAGTTCTTGCAACTCTGTATAGTCTTTGTTCAGATTGTAATACTGTATTACCTGTCAATTCTTTAATCATTTCCTTTCATATTATTAACAGATTGCTAGAGCCGAATTATATTATATTAGAACCATATACGATCCAGATGCGTATGTAGCGACGCTTCAGAAAACGCTGGGTGTAAAAATGTCATGTACATGAAATGTAATTAATCGATGCGATATATTATGATAGATGTACGTACTATAAACATTTAAGAAAAACGAATACACTTACACGTATTCGTTCGTTTTTACACTTTAAACAGCACAGCAGATGAATGTTAGGTTGTGTTCTTCAGTAAGATTTTGATAAAGTGCTCAAGTGTAATGTTGAAGATGTAATACAGATGCTAAATTGAAGCTTTATTTAGCTGAAGTGAAAACGGATGTACACCATTCATATAATTTTAGCAGGTCATAAAATCACATTACGATCCAACGTGAACCTAGTCACGAGTGACTAATAACGGCATATCGCGCTTGATAATATCGTTCCCCTCTTGTATATTGAGTGCAAATATATGAGTCGCTACGGTTGATCGTGGAGAGTACTTCATGTTGTTCTGCTGGGGGGTTCAAAGTTTCATGATTAAATTGACAAAATAATGTGGCTTTACTCTAATTACTACCTAGTCGCGTCGTAGCGTAATCAACAGTATTGTGCGCGAAATTAACATTTTCAAAACTCATTAAGACTGTTCATATTCAATAGAATAAATTAAAATTTAATTAAAAGTTCGGTGATACGGTTAGTTAATATCTCATAAGAATAAAATTATGTCATTAATACAAGCCGTACCAAAAAGACACATATATCTAAAAGAACGACTGCATTTTAAATGCGTTTCACAAAAATTCAAGATGTTTAAAATTTAAAAATCAGATATTTCATGGGTGGTGTTTCATTTGCCTATAAACTTCATCTTTATTAATTTAACCATTAGTTTAATGCCTTATTTACTTTGAAAGTAGATTGTGTAATCGCTCGCCAGCGAGCGACGAAGTCACATGCAGATGGAAAAATTCAGGAACCCAGTAATTTTTTTATTTTGCATTAGAGCAGTTGGCCCACATGAGGTAAGTGGTCACCAACGCTCCTAGCCATTCGCAACACCAGACGTCTTGCAGATACGCTGCCGGCCTTTTCAAAGTAGGTAAGATTTTTTCTTCGAGATCTTTAAGTCGTGTCGGTTCGGAAAAACTGAAGGAGTTTAGAGGTAAGAACTATAATGTATATTGGTAATGCATAAAAGAGACACAAATTTACTAACACTTATTAATATTTTTTTAATAGAATTTTCATAGAATTGTTATTACGTAAATTTTGTGTTGCCGTGGCCGAAAACCAGTTAGACCGACATTATCATTAGCGAAGACACATGAATCAAGTCAAGGGATCCTTTCTATCGTCTTCAAAATAAGAGGACGTTTACAATGGACTATGCACACAGCTGCAACCATGAGTTACTTCCCAGGCACTCAAAGTGAAGTGTAAAATTTTAAATAAATGCTTTATTTTTCGTAGTGTAGAGCGAGAGTCATAAACTAGTTAAAAAATCCTTTATCCTTAAAAATTCGGCAGCATATTAAAGTGTCGGTTGTTACTAATTTGCTTGGATAAGCGACGACATGCATTACGTTGCACGTTCTCAACGTGAATCATTTTATATGCATTGGTTATTTCAGGGCGAGCGGCAAACGAACAAGACGAAGATATGAGATAAAATACTCGTAGGAACTGCAGTGATGGTAGGAAGTAAATTTCTCGAGAACATGTTTGATTTATTTTCTATATTGATACTTCTGAATAGAGATATTTTTTATAACAGTAAGGACAACAGTATATTTTATAGTAATTTATAACATGAAAACTACGAAGTCAAACGACTAACGTAAAATACAAGTTTATTTCACTTTAGTTTACCACACCAGACATATTTTACTACCCACAATTTCGGTTAAATACAATAATTATTAACATACAGATTTCACTATTCCGATGGGATTGCTACCAAACAACACTGAGAAGTCAGCAGTACAATTTATATAATGTATATCCGAGGTAGGATGGAGTTGCGTGAGATTTGTGTTTTATAAATACTTAGTGTGACATTGTCAAAATTCGCAATTTGTGGATGAATATCCTCATCTTCAACTAGGTAAGACGTGTAATTCCATGCAAAATTACAATTTTAATATTATTTTATCACTAATTATACAAATACGGAGGATATCGACCGCAAACATTTAAATTTAATATATTGGAAGACTGCCTTGAGGTATAGTGGTGAGAATGTTCCACCTCCTTTTCAGCTTGATCAATTCAGTTCAGTCACAATTCAGTCAAATCAATTATGCTTTCATAGATAAGACTCTTACATCGATCCTTCTTGGCGATGTACCAACAATCTCCCATCGGCGTAATTGTAGATAGACTGATCTGACGATCAGAAAAGGGAGTCCAACAAACGAAGCACTACATTTGAGTGGCAGTCATCGGGGGTGGGCGAAGGCGAGGCTGCTCGTACACTCATGGCGATGCACTATCGACAGCAAGCCGCTGACAGGGCAGTTGCCGAGGTCAAGACGCCGTGGCATGACCTTATTGAGGCCTTTCGTACCACTGTAAATAAATTAAATAATTCTATTCTTTTAACGAGCTGGTTTTATGATTAAAATCGAAGCTCGGAAATGTTATATTGCTTATTATTGAGAGTCTACATTAATTTTAAATTTAATTTAAATACGTCAATGGAAAAAAATCTCATTCAAGCAACATGAGACACCAGTTTTATTATCAATAATATATTTGCGCTAAAGTCCTTTAAAAATAAGTTCAGGTTACTAATAATTTTTATTTAGAATTTGCATAAAGTTGTGTAACACTGACATTAAACATGAGAGTATGTTTACATCACGAGCTGTAATCAATCAAGCGCCCCAATGTCTCAGACGCCAGTTAGTCGCCACCACACCCTACGCCCAAACACTTCACTACGACAGCGAAACCATGAAAAAGTGAACAATCCCAACGTCATGAATGTGAGGGTTTATTTTTTGTGAACGTAAATTAGCTCTTCAACTCAAAGCAACTGACGATAGCACGTCAGTAACTTTGCAATAGAATTTTCCTATCGATTAAGACAATGATTTTGTAGTGAGATATATACTGTGTTCCAACACAAGAAAAGAAAAGTGAGAGATATTTGGGAGCAAGAGCCGCTGTTGTCTGATATGACATAGGACGACAACACCACTTACTGTTTTGAATGTTGCATGATTATATACCAAGTGTATGATCAGTCTTTTAATTCCTCAGGCCTTTGCCTAAAATGAGTTAATATTCAAATACTTTCATTTGATTGGCTAATTTTATATATTCAACGTTCAAAGCTGGAAACATATGGCTATGGTCATGAAATAAATGAAATTGGTATGTGTATCGTATTCATGTAGTCGTGATATTTCCATACCTCGATACGTAGTTTTATTAACGTCAAATGAAACGGTAGATTTTACCCGCTTGTATGATTCGTATATATTATATGAACAGACGAAATTAACAGGTGAAGTCCGATCGATATTATATTATATTATTACGCTTCAGTCGAAGATGTAGCAACACTTTTTTACGCATGACTTAAAAATAATTTATTCAAAGTTGTACGTTGTGAAGTTTTGTGTTTAAAGTATCACTTATAAAAACATTTGTTTCGCTGGGGAATGTCTTTGATCATGCCCCGAGGACGGCTAAACGCTGAGGTGTATGTGGAACTAGGGAGAGATAAATTCTTTTCGGTTAAAATCAGACGATTAATATATTTTAATTAAAATTTATTTGACATGTATTGGAACTAGGACGGATTAAGTATGTAAGTAGAAGCCACTTGAATGACACCAGAAGGAGCTGTAATGGAGGTCAACGATGTGATTATTTGGTCATTCTATAGAATTTATATAAACTTTTCTAGTCATTTACCATTAGGTGAACCGATTGCTCGTTTAACACTAAAGCACACACATGCAAATCTACGCACCACTACCACTATTACTAAAGGGATGGGAGAACGGAGCGCCTCATATCAAAATCGTTACATACCTGCCTTGCCTCATCCACATTCATTACTCTCTTCAAACAGACAATCCGGTTGCGAAGGCACTTGGATTATTTGAATTACGATTAACGCAGGAAGTGCTTGTAGAAAGTATTTTTCGAAGTTTGCTCTCATTATATATGTCGAGTAGGAAAAACTAGTCCAATCATTGCCGAGGCAGTGGGGCTCAGTTGCCGGGGTTGTTCAACCACTAGACACCGTGTGCGAAGCCAATCGAACTGCCCAAAGTTATTGTCCTATATTGCGAGACAAGCTGTGAAGACGGTGTCGGACTAAACTAGCCGTTGAGGTACCCTGAGGACTTATACTTACGGGGTAGCTCACCAAAGGCGGCGCTACTGGTCTTAGTGGATATTCGACGATATAACGTTCCAGCACACAATATGGGATGGGATCTGCGTGAGCATGGGCTGGCGGGCGCAACTGCTTCGCCCTACTGATTACACCCATCATCTTGGAGGCTAATTTAGTATTGTAGACATACTCGCCTGGGTGTCCCGTTGCTAACATTTTCAGGAAACCACGGTATAAACAGCAAACGTTAGCCACAGATTTTTACGAGTGATCAGCTTATTTGTGAGCATCACACACTCATCGGATACCATCCAATCCTTTGAAGCTTTACACCATAAGATTTACACTATTCTATTATGCGGTGTTATATAGCATTTTCCACCTTGAATAAACAGTTATCTAGCGATGTCACATTTCTTAGTGTACACACAACAATTATACACAAAAATACAAAATAAGGATGTTGTTGACCTAAAATATGATTTAAGTGTATTCTCTGAAATCGGATAATTACTGAGTTACTTAATGTTAGGTGATTCATCTAGTTCGTTGAAAAGAACAGAAAAAATATTTAGCAGACATACACACAATATTTTACACTCCTAAAGGTTATAAATTCCAGCACTATCAAATTTACAATTTTTTTTACCCAGAGCATAGAATTCAACTATAAAAAAAAATACATGGCATTCGAAATATCCATTCCAAACTTTACATTGCTATCTAAGATCGTTATAACAATCGCATGAATGCACATGCCTATAAAAAATGTTTGAAATAAATAAAGCCCCTGGAGGACTATATCAAATAACAAAACGGGCCTAAGGCAAAAAGTCAGCATTCCAAAACAACTAGTTTTATTGATATCGAATATCAAACGCCGAAATTAGTTTCGGAAGTAGTTCGAGATCTATTGGTGGTCCGTGCTTTTCACATTAAAACCTATCCCACACAATATTTTCTTTTAGTATATACTATTCATATATATATACCTTTGATAATTCGTCATTTGCTCGTCTTTCGTCCTTCCCTCTATAATATCATTTCATCATAATCACATTTCTTAATAAAAATGCCTAAATGTAGCACCCAGGATAAAATTGAGAATTATTGTGCAAAAATTAAAAAACTACAAAGCCGCAAGTGTAGTAAGTAGTTTCTATCGTCATAGAATATTGTATTTACCATCTGATTCTGAGGACAATGTGGGTAAGCCTACAAAACATTTTATGATTTACAATTAAGCAAAGTGATATGGTGATTACCTATTTTTACATCTGTACATCCGATTAATTGCAGATTAACATGAGGGTTGAAAAAGTTGTACGTGTAAAGTATAACATATTGATGTCTTAAGTTTACGCGAATATTACTAATTAAAATGAAACTACGAATTTTATCGCGGTTTATTAAATTATTTATATAGCCCGACGTTTCAGAAGCTTTACAGCAACCATAGTCACCCATGACCAGGACTTTAACACAATTTTTTATTACAAATTAATTAACATACGTTAGACGCCTTGGGCGAAACTACAGATAAAGCCCCGGTCTATGGCTCAGACATACACCTACAAGCCACCTAAATCTAAGCAGAAACGGCGGGCACACTACGCGGCGACTTGGGAACACCGCCTCTCCCAGGCCGCCGAGGACTTGCCGTCTGTACACCGCCTCTGCCGACAACTCGCCGGCAGCAAGAAGCCCATCCGTCCGCTAATACACGAGGACGGGGACCAACGTTACCGTGCAAAAGACGGAGCCGATATCCATGCCAGGTACCTCATACAGTTCTTTACACCACTGGTCACCGCCGCGACTGACCGCGAGGATGAAGTGGTCGCACAGGTAAGGGAGTACTTCGCCCGCGAGGGTTCCCCCTCTCTACCAGCTTAGGAGACCGCTACCGGCACAGCACCCGCCTTCTTCCTGTCGCCGAGCCAGGTCCGTCGCGCCCTCCTCAGGGTTAATCCCAGGAAAGCCCCAGGCGCCGACCAGATCCCCAACTCGGCTCTTCGACTTGCCTCTCCCAGGACAGCAGCCGCCATTGCTCGGCTATTTAATGTAATATTCCGCACGGGCCATTTTCCAACTCTATGGAAGACGGGGGAGGTAATCTTGATCCCCAAGAAGGGGAAGAGCCTCCGGTCTCCCGCCGACTACAGGCCCATCACGTTGCAGCCCGCGCTCTCCAAGGTGTTCGAGCGATTCCTCCTCGAACGCCTCACCCCTTACCTGCCGACTCGGGCCGATCAGTTCGGCTCCAGGACCGAGCACTCGACCACCCACCAACTCATCCACGCCCTACATTACATCACCAACGCCGCCAACAAGAGGGAATCAGTCGCGGCGCTCTAAGGGATAAGTAAAGTAATTAATTCTTATAATTACCATTTCTCACCTTGCTTCTCACACTTCATTTATGCTACTTCTCACATTGATTCTCACTCATCAACCATTGCTTACCTTTTAAGAATTCATCATCACGCTTCCAAACTCACACGCTTATTAACTCCTCACGCTCTCACCATTCATGCTTCCATTCTTCTAACCCAATCACGCTTTCACTATTCTTGCTTCTAATGCCACGCTTCCTGTTTCCCTTACTGAATCCTATACCCTTTTGCTCCCTTGTATTTAAGTCCCCGTAGTGGGGTTCCTATCAGTAAATACGGTACGGGAATAGCTTCCTTCCCCCTTTTCCCCTTCTTTCTAGAAAGCCGTGGGGCTCACGCGCGCGCTTAATCAGCGGGCATCCCGTCCTTGGTCGCTGGCTGCCACTCGCTGGGCCTTCGCCGGGATTACCGGCGATCTCACCCGGTGGGGGTAGACCGCCCAAGACAACCCCGCTGCGAGGACGAGCGCACAGGCCCCACTGGCAAGCGCCCCCTTAACGAGACCTGCACAGGTCTCCCCAATGATCGCTCCATATTGATGGAGTGAGACCCCGCTGCCGCCGGAAGAGGACCACAGTCCTGATACGGCTCCCTCTACCCCCTTGCGGGGGCATGAGATGACCCACTCGCTCAGAACCGGCGCAACCTGTCATCGACAGCAGCGGCGCCACCGGCGACGACTTCAGCGAGCCACAAGCGCGACAAAAAAACAGCTAGCGCAGGTACATGCCGGTCGTCCAGATCATTTTTATGCATGTCACGACGTATGACACAAAATCATATGGTGTTGAATTGAATATGTAACGGCTATGAAATTCCTTTTACTCACGAAATAACACAAAGCATTGTACCTCGCAAACAGCCTGTCCAATATAAGGGATAAGTAAAGTAAGGTTATAGCTATCAAAAATCTTAAAGATTTAGGAGAAATGTCTGTATGTAAGCCTCAAATAGATCAATTCATTTCTAATATATTCCGAGCACCAAAATCGACTTTTGGTTACAGATTTATCCGGAATCTTAAATAATTAAATAAATATGTTAGTCCATCTCATTTCAAGATGGAGGACCATAAAACAGCAGCCAAGTCAATACCTAGACAGGGCTGCAACCAGCCTATTTTAAAACCTCGAAAAAAATACATACGATTTCAATACGAAAACGAAATGTTGTTTACTTATGCATATGAATTTAATGCACTTCCATACGGTTTGTCCTCTATCCCACGAACTTTTACAAAAATCATGAGAGAAGTAGTTTCTTATTTAAGACGCCGCGGATTTAAAGATGTGTTGTACTTAGATGACATATTATGTATAGGCGATGCCTATATTCTATGCATAGAAAATATTAATGAAACTATTAAACTGTATAGGTTTTATTATTAATTATAACTAGAGTTCACTCATGACATGTCTATATGCCTATTTGTACTAGACATGAGTTTGTGCATCTAATTGGCGTTCTTACCGCAGCCTGACCTGCCATGAAATTTAGTTAGGTATATACTAAGAAAATAGAAAGACAAAAGTATCTTGTCTTACAGACACATCATAATTACAGAAAAAAAATTAGGCCATCTGCAGATATTTTGCCAGACTTAACATGGCGG
>JAFELO010010421.1:114153-125627 GCA_017140195.1 Eumaeus atala | reverse complement strand
TCCAGGGGCTTTATTTATTTCAAATATTTTTATAGGCCTGTGCATTCATGCGATTGTTATAACGATCATAGATAGCAATGTAAAGTTTGGAAAGGATATTTCGAATGCCATGTATTTTTTTTGTAGTTGAATTCTATACTCTGGGTAAAGAAAAATCTATAGATTTGATAGTGCTGGAATTTATAAGCTTTAGGAGTGTAAAATATTGTGTGTATGTCTGCGAAATATTTTTTATGTTCTTTTCAACGAACTAGATGGATCACACATTAAGCAACTCAGTACTTATTCAATTTTAGAGAATTCACTTAAATCAAATTTTATCAACAAATAACCTTATTTTGTAATTTATTATATATTTTGACTTAAATGTCTTGTCCGAGACAAACGTAATTGTAATATTATGCGCGTTGACAATACAACGACCGTTAGCTATGTCAATGGAATGGGTGGAGTCCAATTTTCGCACTTAAATGACTTAACTTGAAGCATATGGCAGTGGTGCGAGGAGAAAAACATATGGTTTTTCGCATCATATATTAATACCAAGGATAATACAGCGGCTGACCACGAGTCTAGGAGAATAAATACAGATATTTAGTTGCAGCTCTTCGATTCGGAGTTTCAATTAATTGGTAATTCCTTCGTTAAACCAGAAATAGACCTTTTCGCTTCTCGTACCAACGAAAAGTGAGCAACTTATGTTTCTTGGAAGCAGGACCCGGACGCACTTATTGCAAACGCATTCACCTTAAATTGGCATTAGTAATGAAATACTTACAGAAGATTTGTAATGATAAAGCAAGGGGCATATTAGTAGTCCCCTATTGGTCATCACAACTCTGGTTTCCATTACTAAAACAAATGGTCAAGGGAGATATCATTGTATTTAATCCAGGTCTCAAAACTCCTTCCTTTTCTTCCAGGCACGACCCGACAAGTCAATTTACCCTGGGCAGCTCTGCTATCAAGATCGCGTTCTCAGCTAGGGGAACACCTGACTCAGCTATGGACTTAATTGTGTCATCACTTTCCAAGAACACTATCATGCAGTACAATGTAACTTATAAGCTTTGGTGGCAGTCCAGTTATAAACGCAATGTAAATCCCTTGCAAGCGTGTCTCTCATCTATAATGTTATTCTTAACTGAACAATTTTATAAAGGTGCTGCTTACGGGTCTTTAAACAATCACCATTCCGCCTTTTCATTGTTATTACGTAGTAAGGTTACTTCTGACGATCAAGTCAGAAAGCTTCTCAAAGGCGTTTACAAATAGAGGCCTGGGACCCACAGATAGTTCTAAATTTTGTTCAAGACTGGGTTCCCAATAGAAGCCTTCTACTAGAAAATCTAACCAAGAAACTGGTTTTTTTTTTGGCGTTATGCTCAGCTCATAGAGTACAAACTTTTGCCTTAATTAAATTAGATAACATTAAAATAGGTCCTCATGGGATAAAAATAGGAATTTCTGACATAATCAAGACTTTTGCTATTGGACGCGAGCAACCAGTATTAGATTTACCATATTTTAAACCCAATACAGCAATATGTCCCACAGCTACACTGGAGGATTATATATTTGTCACAAAGGGTTTGAGACCCAAGTCAATGTTATACTAACGCATAAGGGCCACATAAGTCAATGTTATACTAACGCATAAGGGCCACATAAGTCAATGTTATACTAACGCATAAGGGCCACATAAGCCTGCGTGCTCTCAGTCCATTAGTGGATGGATAAAACAAGTGATGGGTGCGAGTGGGATTGATGTTACGACATTTAGCTCCCATAGTACTCGCCATACCGCAATATTTCTGCGGCTCATTCTTCCGGCCTGTTTGAAAGTTATTAGGAAAACCGCCTCTTGGACTATTTCATCTCAAACTTTTGCAAAATTTTACCACCGTCAAGTTATTGGAGCTAACGAATGTAACTTTGCTAGTTCAACATTAGCTAATAAGACTTAAATTTAATAAGTTAATTGTCTCTTTAATGATTATGATTATACATCTAGTATAATTCAATAAGTTTTTCTCTTATGTACTTTGATAGCAAATAAAGATTTAATTAATTACTGGTGAGAAAACGTTCATTTGTTTTCAATTATTTTTTGTTGTCTCTGAACATCTACTTGTGTTGCTATATCTGAAGAATGAAGCGACGCAACATAGTATATGATCAAACGAACTTAACAAATGAAGTTCGATCGATACTATGTTAGTACCCTTAATTCGAAGACATAGGCACCCAGCCCTCCCACATAAATCCAGTGACAAAACATAAATAAATAAATATGTATATACCTATATTATATGTATACATACACGTATACACAATTACCTACTCTAAAGAATGACTTTATGGAGGGAAGGAACGAATGAACGAGCGAATGACGAATTATCAAAAGTCGAGCCAATCAACTTTTTTGACAACAATTTTACATAAGTCCAAGATCACCGGTAATAATCTACAGCCTCCGATTGCTCATTTCTACAATATACTATATAAAATATAATTAGGTGCTCTGTGCATGTGGACGGAAAATGAACATAACCAAAATATGGACCAAGTATCGTATTTCAGAGGATTGTGAGCGTCCGTTTGTCCCGACGGGAAAAGAGAGAGTAACATCATATGTTATATTTGAACTTTCCGCGATAATTATAAATTTTTAAATCATTGTAATTGGCTCCGATCCGATGCTTTGAATTATGTAGAAGTTTACCTGCGTTTGCAGGTTCTTATATAGTTGCTTCATTATTATATAAACCTGATTCAATCTAATCAAGGATATGTACAATATTTCATCGTCAGTGGATTTGTTTTGGATGAAACAGATGAGTCTTATTTACGAAATTGCTAGTCATATATAACCTTCGCTACAATAACCATCACGAAAATGTTCCGAGCAATAATTCTTATTCTTGAAATGTGTTCTCGAAAAAGAGATAGAGACGAATGTATATGCATATTATGTATTCAGCCTAGTGAGCTAGTGCCATGATGCATAAGGGGAGATAGTGACATGCATGGTGTATGACACTACATCCTCCTATGCAACGGAATGGGTAGGCACTACCGAGGAGTTACCTCTCGCTCACATCATGCCGCCAAAAACTAACATCTTCAGTGTTGCGTTTGGTGTGGTTTGTGAGTAGCCGGTGGCCCAATTGAGGTCATCACATCGGAATGGTAATTGTGTGTATGTGCATGGGCGTCCGTGGTCGTAAATGGGCTCCGGCTTCATTAGGACATTGTGCAAATGGTAAACTTTACTGCCGTAGCAGTGTGCTTTCATAAGCACATGTCGTATGCACTCAGAGAAAATTTGTGTTGCATATCATTTCACGTACCTAAAAGTGGTTGCAAGTACCCCTTATATTTTAAATCTTGAATTGTTTTGAATACTATTATGGATTTAAATAAATAATTTACTGTACAGAAAATTATTAAGGAAATATTTTTTTAATAAAAATAAGCCCGTTCTAGTTTCTAGATGTACGGCATGCGGCTGAACATGTTTGATACTGGACCAAATTGTTTGCCAGTGATTGTATATTAAGCAGCTTGACAGATTGGCTATATTCTAAATGTACTACAAAGTAGGCTTCCTGAATTAGTGACTCACAAATCAACGCACTGTTAAAACTAATAGACCGATCGAGCTTCAATTAAGTATACAGGTTCTGTGACCCCAGATACCACAAATAATGGATACTTTATTCCTACGTGGTTGGAATAGGGGCTAAAAATTTGTATAAAAGCCACTGTTTGTTAGAAGTTAGAAACTTGAAAATTCATTTTTTAACTTTTGTATAAAAAATATTAAATTAAAACATTGCTCATCATCAATTCCACAGGAAAGTAGGCGGAGTTGCGACAGTTTGGCCAGTATCTACAGGGGACAGCAGATTTGTGGAGAACCTTAATGGGGCTGCCCTTATAAGTTCAGTAATAACACCAAGTTTCTACAAAAGGTATGTTAAAGATACTTTTACAATTTATAAAGTAATCATATTCCTTAACCATCTAAATAGTATAAACTCAAAAGTTCTATTTGCATTGGAGTTAGACGCAAATAATTCTTTGGATCTCTTAGATAATTCGATCATCCGTAATCCCAACAACACCTTAGATCATGCACCTTAACAAAAAGCATGGGTGTACAGATAGGTACTTAAGGCGCAATTCTCATCACCATCCAACACAATTATCTACTGTGGGACCGAACTTCAACATGTCAAGTAAGTTTTGCGAGACAACAAGTTTACTGTTCACCGTCTGCTCCACAGGAGCCGAGTGAAACCAGCCACCGTCGAGCGCTTACCTGTAATCTTATCATATTTAAAAGGGTACACTGCCAAGATTGGCTATATTCTTAAGCAAGCTACGAAGAAAACATATTTCAAGCTGCCAAAGAAAGTTAGTCAGTTCTTACCATCAGTGAAATGCTACACCTCTCTAAAGAATGCAGGAGTGTACAAACTCGATTGTGACTGTGTACTTTCTCATATAGGACAAACTAATGGATCTACAAAAACTCGCGTCAAAGAACATGCAGCTTAAAACACATGGCTTATAACGAATATGTTTACGTCACAGAGCTGATGTGAAACACCGACGTGTGACAAAATCTGCGTTCTCTGAGCTTACTTGAGGTTGGTCCCTGCCATTATTTTAGATTGGATAAAGCGCAAATCCTGACTAGGGAAGACCGATTCCTTCCAAGGAAGTTTCGTGAGGCTATTGAAGTAAAAAAAAAAACGGTTTCTGCGGGGTAAAATCGAAAAGCCATTTTATTCCCGCCAAATTGCAAAGTTATCTTTTACAACAGTTATATTAAATAACATATGTAAATAATAGGGGGCTTAAGAGCAATCGCCATTTGGTCACTACTGCACATATTCATGTGCGATGCTTCATTCCATCCCCACGATTTATTCTCAGGTACATACATACACCGCACGGAACCCGAAGGCTCAGCTGTCACTTTTAGGTGACAATCATGTGGGCAAGAGATACCTCTTCGGTCATGCCATACTCCTTTCTAAATTTTATTCCTTCCTTTTGTTACAATGCTATAAAAACATTAAGTGAGAGCTCGTGCGATACTGATTGCAGTTGAATTGGTCCGGCACGACCTGGGAGGTAACTCGCGCTCACATAACACCGCCGTAAAAAATTTGCTGCTGTTGCCTTTTTCACGCTTTATGAGTAGCCGGGGGCCGGAAAAATTGCCACCTGCTCACGTAACATAATGTAAATGACTGAATAACTAAGCGCCATATCAGAATGGACGGTGACGAAATTGAGGATCGAAAGACGCCGCTCAATCCAATAAATTTTAGGAAGATGTAGTGCCATGCTGCATAGGGGGATGTAGTGCCATGCTGCATAGGGGGATGTAGTGCCATGAATAGTGCATGACACTACATCATCCTATGCCACGGAATTGTGGCAGCACGACTGGGGAAGTACCTCTCACTTACTTGATGTCGACGTAAGGTGATAACCTCGTCGCTTTTCGTGCGATTTGTGAGCAGCCGGTGGCCCATTGGGGCGGGGGCTAAATAATCATACGAATGGCCATGGCTATCGGTAGTCATCAAAAGGCACCGATTTCTCGTTTGCCTCCTTATGCTATACAAGAAAACCAACGTAAATCCGAATCGTCTTATCATTAGATCCCGTAAAACACAGATGGACCACCCCCAGGAGAGCACAAATAATATTTCCTCTCTGTAGCCATTTAGAAAAATCGACAATCATGGGTTCTAATGTACACATATCTAAACTATATCGAAATATTTTTGGAATAAATTCTCAGTATCACATTTATGTTTGAGGAACGTATTTATTTCACAAACATTCCGAGGATTGCTTTATAATTCGTCAGGCCTATCGGATTTTCCGCACTAGTTGGTTTTCAAAATCAATGTCAAACATTGTATTCGCTCTCTGTACATTTCGCACTAGTACCAGTCGTAAAATGTATAGAAATACTTTATCTTACTGCCATTAGTAGTATAAGCATGATATTTTGTCTGTATAACCCAGCTGCATCGTATATAATTTCCTATGTAATAAGTATTTAGGAAGATATGCGTGTAAGAACAAAAAACAGGGTCTTTCATCTTTGGGTTCGATCCGGCCGTCGTGCGTAAATCGGCGACAAGAATAAAAAAATGCAGTTAAATATAATCCCCCCTAACTGCTTTATTTTATTAAGTAAGTCTAAGTTGAGACTTAGACTTACTTAATAATTTATTTAGTGCTACCTAGTAGTCACAGGCGTACAAATTGAAAACTGGGTTTCCTTCTACTCAACAATATTTCATGACATAAATTATCAATTTTTGTGTTTTTATTTTGTACTAAATGTCCGATCCAACGATACCTGTATGATGTAAATCTGATATATCACCAGTTATGAGCTAAATTAGAGTAATAAATAAAATATAAGCGTGAATATTCAGCTGCATATGCCCCTTCAGAAGCTCTAATATTATAAATTTACTGCAACAAAAAGTAACTAATTACGGAACATGCAATAATATGCTAACAAGAATGATGTAAAGAAAAACATTTCGCTCGCTTTAACAACGCTCTAATTTAAAAAGTATTTTCAGCAAAAGTTCGATGTTTTATCAAATTTCATATAAAAAATGTCGGATAAAAGTGTCTAAAACGCTAAGCGAGTCGGATGGTCCATTAGCCTAATTGCCGAGTAGTGAGTCGGCAAAAGGAGATTAGGCTATACACTGTTAATAATTGGCAATGGAGGCTTTTATATTGATTTGGAAATCACAACACAACATAATATTGGGCAATTTTGTGCTTAATTGTTGTCAGATTTGTGTATCAGTTCACTCAAACATTTCAAACGGTGCGTTGTCAAATAAACAGGTTAACATTCTAAAAAGCTCAGAACGTCTATTAACCCCACGAAGCCCTACCCAAATTCCATGTTCAGACTTTCGACCCTCTTTAGCTACTATACGTATGTCGTAGATATTTGTATAAAAATGCGTACTTAGCCATGGTAAATAGCTAATAATATAAATGGATTTAATTATTACTTTTTCATCAGACTCAAAAGTTTGAAAATTGTAACTCCATTAAATATTTCCTTACATAAAGACAAACCTCTTTATTATATTATATTTATATAAGTTTGCGAATATGTGTATTTTATCACGCTATTAGACAAACAGCAAAAATGTAATCTTGAAGGTTAAACTTTTGTTGCTGCAAACAGTAAGATAATATGATGGCTGATCTAAAATCATTCTCGTAACAACAACTTAATTAAATAAATGTTAGCTCAAGAAATCATAATTAATAATACATTTGTCAGTGTTCGTCGACCGTTCACGGGGAGGGAAGACGATCTCCATGCAGTAGTTGGTCCGGGATGGAAGCGAGTAGCAGGAGATCGGTTGTCTTTTCTTTCATTGAACGAGGCCTATGTCTAGCAGTGGACCGATAAGGGCTGATAATGATGAGGATGATGATTAATACATTATTCCTCGGTGCTAACAATTTCATATATCAGACACATATATAAGCGAGACATATTACAAGTATACATACATGTAATATGTCTCACTTTAATGAATACGTATCTATTACGTGTTTAAATGTTTGTTTTTAAATAATGCATTTATTGTAAAATATATATAGTAAAATGAAAAATCACACAATCTGTTTTTATGGAATTTTTTTAAAGGTTTAAAATTTTTGCCCTTCTATGTCTTAGACGCTTTTTTATTCTAAATTCTGTTTAATGTATTATAACACTGTTTATGTACCTATTCCAAATTTCAATATGTTACCAATTTATCTGGTAACCCTGTATATATACATATAAATAAAATATACTCATAAATTCACATTAGCACAAAAGCTGAAATTTTTAGGTTATTTAAAAAAATTCTACATTCCATTTCCCCCCGTCATACTGAATCATGTATACGTTACTAGAATGCGGAAAGGTGGTTAGGTGCTATAGTAATATTTCACGTTACATAATTTTTGCCTTAACGTAAGATGTTCGGGATTTGCTACCGTGTAAAGGATCAAAGAAACTCGAGCGGAATCGGAAATTTCCCCAGCCCTCTACGACTTTATTGCACACTTAGGAGGTGCCGCAATCTTATATGCTCGTAATTGTATATGCTAAAATACAGGTACTTTTAGCAAATCATTGGTTATTTATTTAATAAGTCCTTACTGATTATTGTTACACGGTCTGAAATAACATTTTTTAATTATACGAGGGTGAATCTAAAAGTTCTAAGCCCGACCAAGAAAATGAAAGAAAATTGGATATAAATTTATTTTTATTTTTCGACATTGTCTCCATCTAGTTCAACACACTTCTTCCACCTGACCTGCAACTTGTTTATCCCCTCAAAAAAAAAAAAAAACATTTCGGAAGGTCGGCGAAATAATCCTTTACAGCTACTATACCTCATCTTTGGTCGAAAATTTCGAGCCACCCAAATGTTTTTTCGAATTTGGAAATAAATGATAATCCGAGGGGGCGAATAAGGTGGGTGGGGCAGCAATTCGTAGCCACAATCATGGATTACAGACATTGTTTCAACAGAAGTGTGAACACGTGCATTGTCTTGATGAAACAAAACTTTCTTACGCAACATTCCCGGTCTTTTTCTTTAATTTCTTCCCGGAGTCTTCCTTAAAGGTTACAGTAATAACTAGAATTTACAGTTTGACCTTTCGGTAAATAATCTACAAATATAATGCCCTTCGCATCCCGAAAAAGCAGAAGCCATGACTTTGTTTGTCGACAAAACGACCTTTGCCTTTTTCGGTGTAGGAGAGTCTAATCTTTTCCACTATTTGGATTATTGATTCAGGAGAATAGTGGTGAACCCAGCTTTCACCCGTGGTAACAAATCTAGACAAAAAGTCCTCGGGATCAGTCTCAAAATGTTCCAAACAGTCTCGCGAAATTGTGTATCGAACTCGTTTTTGTTCAGCTGAAAGCAACCTCGGGATCCAGCGAGCAGAACCTTATGGTACCCCAACTCTTCCGTTATTATGTGTTGCACCTAGCCATAGCTAATGTTTGTTATCTCAGCTATCTTACCAATGGTCGAACGTCGGTCACCCAGTACGAGATCACAAATTTTATCGATGTTTTCTTTCGTGGTAGAGGATGTGGGCCTTCCACTCCTAGGATCATCTTTAATGCTCTCACGACCGCGCTTAAACTCAGCTACCCACTTCTTGACACTGGAATACGATGGAGCAGACTCCTCCAAAGTGCTCACCATATCTTGATGGATGTCTTTTGGTGATAGGCCTTTTTTATTGAGGTACTTAATGGCTGCACGGAGTTCAATTTTCTCCATTATTGAAAATTGCGTCAGATTGCTTCAAAAACATAATCACAGAAAATTTATATTGTGCAGTATCGGAATGAAACTGCGCACAAAAATCAATATTACACATACTAACAAATGACGGTAGATTTAAAAAGATGTCATAGCGCCATGTAGGTTAGGCCACGAACTTTTAGATCCGACCTAGTAGGATATATATGGTGGAATTAATATTCTATAATATTTTTTTTGCACAAAGAGCCTAGTACTTTTATAGTTCGGTTCATCGTTTTGCTCAAATTGTGAGCTACCTATAAAGGAAAAGGTAGAATTGTACGTACTCGTGTACAAAAATAAAGATATTATTATTATAGTGACGATACAATACTTCATATAAGTTCAAAGACACTGCAAATAATAATAAAATGTATCCTAAAATGAAATCGGTCCTGCTCAAAGAGCCAGCGAACATCTTGTTAAGAAAAGCCTAAAATAACGAATCCTTCTTAAAATAATAAGAATATATAAAGTGCCTTAATAATGATCATTAAGTATAAGTATTGGGTTGAGTTTCCCTACAGAATTTCCCTTCTGCTTTGTAAAAGGTGACGTGATCCGATTTGCAATGCTTTCATTACGACACAAAAGGTTTCTTATAATCGAATTTGTTACAAATTGGAATCGATTCGGCGTATCCCGTGAGGAGTGGCCGAACAGAGCGTTGAGCATCGTTATCACGCCAAGGTTCTACGCTTTAACATTTTTGTGTAACATCGAAATGTCTAGAACTATTTTAAGAATCCCCATGATACAGCAAGGGTACTTTACGAAAGATAAATATTTTTCAAATTCAATACGCAAAATGCGCCATTACTAAACTTGTATGACACCATATTTTATTACAGAATTGTTGACAATCATTGGTTTACCAATATATGTATATGGTACTAGACATATGATAAAAATATAAATACAATTCTATATATACATATACAAGAAATCTATTATTCATTAGTTTAAAGTAAAATAATATATTAAGTCTTGTAGACTTGACAACATATGAATTATTGTAGCATAGCTACAAATATTATTGTAGCATAGCTACAAATATTCGTATGTTGTAGGATTCGTACGGCCTTAAATATTTTAAGATCCGCAATGTAAGAAACAACAAAAACAACACCTCTTCATGCCAATTCCTTAATGGGGTTGGTAGAGAAAATTGAGTGCCACATGTCACATTCCTTACATACCTGCCTTGCCTCCTCCACATTCATTATTCCCTTCATACAAATACACCGATTGCGAAGAATCCTGACATCACGTTCGGATATGTGATCGTGGTATGTCTGTTTTGATCTTCTCAGTACCAACATCCCTCCACATTCGGATTGAATATCTGTTTTGTTAACCTTTCATGAGCGAAAAATCATGATAAATTAAATAGTGCGGGACATTAGCACTGAACACAATGATCAAACACTACTTCTGTTTTCTTATAACTTATTTACCTTTGAAATCGTTTGCTTCTCTACTGAATCATTGGGCTTTCAAGTTATTAGTGTTCCATGCGTTATCAAAAATGTACGATTGTATTGGAATTCGAATATCTCACACTACCTTTTTTTTTTTGTAAGAGGTAGCGCTATGCTATATAGGAGTAATTGCATGACATTACATCCTCCTATGCAACGGAATTGGGCCGGCACGACCGATAAGGTACCTCTCGCTCACTTGATACCGCTATAAAGTAGTCGCATTTCTTGCGGTTTGTGTGTGTCCGATGGCCCATCGGGGGGCAGGAAAAGGAGGACAACGCATCGGCATAGTAATTATGATGTTCATGGACGTCGGTAGTCATAAAAAGGTTTCTCGTCTGCGCCCTTATTCTACAAGAAAAATACACGACACTATGACTGGACATCCACGCATATCAATCACTTACCTTCACTGAACCAGAATGACGAATGGTTCCGGCCGTATATTCAGTTCTTGTGTACGTGACACGAAAACGAAACTGTATGTAATTTATAAATAATGTAGTTGACGTAACACATAGTCATTTGTTATAACGAAACATAATAAATTGTAAGGAATACCGGGGCGCACTATCAGCTGAGGGGG
>JAFELO010010421.1:80977-106587 GCA_017140195.1 Eumaeus atala | reverse complement strand
GTGCCTGTATTTGATCACGAGTACAATGATGTGCCTTCTGAATGTTACATCGGGCGAACTTTGTAAACAATTCAAATTATTAGCCCCATGAAACAAAACAGAAGATTTGTAAAAGTATGAGGAATAAAAATCAAGTCACGGGAATTTAATTAGTAGATCATGAATAAGCTCAAAATAACTGACTGCAACGTATTGCGCCAGTTTCTTGTTTTATATACAGCATATCATGATTGGGGAAAAACAATTGTACAGTTTTTTGATGAAACGTTATATCGGGAGTGTCAAATATGCATGTCAATATGTATAATCTTCAATTTAAAATAAAATGTAATTATTCTATTAGACTTAACACATTTCCTTTATTACCTGCTATAAATAAATGAGATATCTATTTTGATTCGATGCTAAACAGTTTTTTTGGATATTTTTTGAACTACCCTCATGTTAATTGTTCTATGCCTGATGATGAATTACTAGAAACGGTCGTAATATGTTTATGTTAAATCAAAAAAATTTTATTACTTAAATATTTAAGTTACAAACAAGATTTATTACATTATGTTCTATCACCTTTTCGAAAATAGAACGCCAAATTTGAATTCATTCGTGGGGATAGAAATTGTGTGTAAAATCTCTGCCGTAAATTCTCTCAACAATGGAAAGAAACTAAATTCGTGCGGTGATAAAGTTTTACGTATTAAAAGCAACCCAGATTAAAGTCAAGTTTGACAGTGGTTTAGTTAATACTGTTCCTGTATTGAGTACAATTCACACCTGGTTAACTGATTTTTAGCATGGGTGACAGAGCCGCGAAGACACCAATAGGTCTGGCCGTCCAAATGAAGTCGCCAATCCGGACATGATCAAAAATATTCAAAAAATAGTTTTGAATATCGCGGCTCTTAAAGTTGCGTCAGATAGCAGTAATGGTAAGCATTTCCTCTGATCGTATTTTTAACAGTTTACACCAACATTTGCGAATGAAAAAGATTTGCACGCGATGGGTGCCGCGTTTGCTCACTGTAAACCAAAAGCAACGTCGAGTGGACGATTCGTCGGAGTGTTTGGCGCTGTTCAAGCGTAATACTAATGACTGATGCGTTATGTGACAGTAAATGAAACATACATACATCAAATACATACATAAAAAAGCAGGAACGGTTTTGTCAGCCGGCAAAGTTATGGCGACTGTTTCTTGGGATGCTCGAGGGATCCCTTTAGTGGATTATTTGCAAGGAGGAAAAACAATAAATGGAGTGTATTATCCAAGCCTGTTGAAAATTTTTGTGAAGAAATCTGAAAGAAACGGCCTCATTTATTTAGTATCCAGCCAAGAAGAAAGTTTTATTCCACCACGATAACGTCAGGTGCACTCGTCAAGGTTTGCATTTGCCGAACTCCATGAATTGCGGTTCAGATTGTTACCGCATCCCCCCTATTCCCCAGATCTGGTCCCGTGTGACTTCCACTTATTCTCGAATCTCAAGAGATGGTTAGTTGGCCGAAGATTTGCATCAAATGATGAAGTCATTGTCGCCGCAGACAAGTATTTTGAGGGGTTAGAGACAACATTTTATCAAACTGGTGTACGTAAATGTATTATATACTTTTTGAAGCATTGTAACTTATGCGTTACAATGCCTATGTACGTAATTTGTCAATGATTAACTCACATATAATTAACGGTTCCACTCTTATATCACATTTGATGAACAAAGTGTACAATATTAAACCAATTTAACGGCGATTTACCGCAAGCAAATGGAGATATAGCATTTAGAGTATCGAAAACAAATGCCCCTGTCTCAGGTAAAGGGGTAATATTTCATCATAATCATCATTATCAGCCCTTCTCGCGTAACGTTCTAGTTAAATATTTCCAACCTTAAATCTAGTATAATTAATAGAAACTAGTTATCTACAAATAAATCAAAACCAATGCAATGCGACATTTACATTTCTGTTCTCGCGATTTTGTTCAAACCAGCTTTTGCGAAGCATCGTATATGTAGTCGATTCATTTGCACTTGGGGAGTCCATCGTACGCTGCAATAAGATAATGTGAGCAAACGTGTGCGATGTGCTCACGGATTAGATATGATCGGACGGATCGGATTTGATACTCGCGCGTACACGCAAATTAAAAGAATTTCAAATTTTATAAAATTGAATTTTCTGCAGCAGCGGATAGTTTTAAAACCCTCGACATATTCGAGGATTATTTTGGAACCCAAGTAAAGGATAAGTGACACTTTACACCCCACCTCGGTAAGTACAACATGTTGAACGCTAATAATTTTTATTGTAATTAGTAATTCGTTTCAACCATTCACTAAAACCGTTATTGTCATAGATGATCACCTTCTTTAATTTTAATTTCATTATGTTTTTCTCCGTTTAGTTAATTCCTTTGTTCTTTCTTATCATATTTAAAATGAAGGTAGTTATATTAATTATTTGAAAAGCACGAGACCACCCGTCGCTGTCACTTCACAGGTGGGTCTTACAGTCATCGCAGGAGAGCCATCGCTTCACCAGTACAACAGGATCATCGCAACTAGGCCGCCGCTTGGCTCACCATCCTGCGACCAGCCAGGGGAGTGATCGGGCAACGTGGCAAAGTTAGATCCTTGCGTAGGGCATAGACACACCGACCCACGCCTTTTTTTAGTAAATTATTTTTTTGTTGACTTGCGGTTCTTATTATTTATAAAATAATCACAACATCATAAACGGGCCACTGCTAGACATAGGCCTCTTTCAATGAACGCCAAGACTCTCGCATTGACGGATACGGTTTGGTTCCAGCTAATGTCTCGAAGTTACATTCTACAGACACTATTCTACACAAGTGCTGTTAAATGTTCAAGCATAACTGTTTCGGATATATTCGAAATATCTTTTGTTGCAGTACAGAGGGATGTATTAGGCGCCGAGCATAGAAATTGTTACAATATTGTATTTTATCCACAACGAACCACATATGCATTTAGGGTGAGGTTGTCTGTTCGCGGAAAAAAATTATGCCATTTGTCTCTTCAATTTGGTTGGAGCTTTCAATAATGGGTTCGTGATTTTTGTGTTATGGCATTTACTCACTTGGTTGCGCTGTAGTATTATCTGGGCCCATTTAGATGTGTTAAGTATTCAGTCACTTTTGTATGGTTGATTAGTGAGGTTCCACAAACCTGAAATACGGTGGTACTTAACCACCGTACTTCCTGTAGGAGGCACTGTATCAAGATATGTTATTTTAGCTAATATGTTTAAAAAAATCCACTGCAATAGATTACGGCTGTTCTGTATTTTGTGGTGATACAGAAACTCAAAAAATTGTATAAAAGAACGATTGAACCGCCACTACAGATTTATTATGTAATTAGATGACGATAATCCTCTAATGGATAGTGTCAAATCCAGATTAGAATTATCATTTGGTCCGTTGGACTGGCTTACCTTTCGTGAAAGAGTGGAATATTTTTTAAACGTCAGGACCTTTTCAATAAAAAGTCATAAAAAATTACACACTCTTTATTTCATGAACATACAAAACACCGTTTGTGGGGAGTGGTTGTTAAATTTTAAATTGTAATAGTGTCGTAAGCCTATTTCTAAGAAGAAAAGCTAAAGAAGTTAAAGAAGTTTTTCCTTCAATGTCATGGCAACTGATTTTTACATGAATAGATACTACCTGCAAACTTCACTCAACATCTTCAACTTCACAACTCTACTTGATTTATAGGATACGAACGCCACGTATTAAACGAAGGCCATGTCATCAATAATTTCATCATCAATAACAATATTTTATTTAATGTTTTGGAATTTATATCCATACACATCTTTTGTACCCAGTTTAGTACTTATGTACAAGTTTTACAACTCCCTTTTCCAAGTCTTTATTTCTACATGCCAGGACAACAAATGCCAGGAAAACATGTTAAATATATTTATAAACATATTATCGTAACAAAATATCCACACCCACATATATTAATTAGTAAAGGACTAAAAGTATGTTAGTAATAACAGAATGACAATAGCTCCTCGTTTTAGCAGGGTTTGTCGCAGTATTCTGATACCACCTGCCTCTTACTCCTGCCCATCGCCTTCGCTCTGTGCCGGGTCATCCACAGCTAGAACTGGACTTGCTCAACTCCCTCACCAGCGGACTCTGGTGATCAGCTCTGTTTACCAATATTCATGTCGCACATGGTGGCTATGGCGAGGTTCCTGCCGCAGTGGCTTTGATTCTGAGTGGCGAGTACCACGAAGTACGCAACTATGAACAGAACTGGCGTGGCCTTCTTGGTTCGAGTATCTGGAAACGTATGTGCCGGAGGGAACCTTTTCAAGCTCCTATATATATATATATATATATATATATATATATATGATATATATGCTGGTTCAAGTGGAGTAATGTAAACTGATTGTGTCGAGGGCAGACGTGGAACTTGATTACGGATAGGTGAAGAGGTGGGTCACGCATTGGAACATTTAATTTGGTTCTTAAAGTGGATATAAATACTTTAGATTAACATAGTAAGTAGGTGCAAATATCAACATCTTTTAGGAAATAAAAAAATGTATGCATGTCAGATCCGAAACGCCGCTGAAATTATTCTTATTGGCTCAACTTGTGCAAGTACAAAACTTGTACAAAAGCATAAAGCGTTACGCTGAGCGTGAAATTTGTCACAAAACTTAACCGCTCATATTTCAAAAGGTTATTAACATGCAGCATAGAGGGTCAAACGACCGAGCTATAGGAGCAATTTCGCGACTACTGACGTCCAGTTTAGTGGACATCGTCATTGGCGAGGAATAACATTTAAAATTCGTAAAATAAAACAATTTCAATATTGGGCGTCTTATATATTTTTTTTTCTCCAAAACCAATACATCTCTATAAATTAGTTATACGCCTATTAAATGTATATCACGTTTTCTGATATGATCATAATTATCATCATCAAACGGACGACGTCCACTGCTGGATCGCCTATAGAGCGCCACAGGTAACGGCCACGAGCCATTTGCATCCGGTCGCTCTCCGCAACTTTAACCAAGCCATCAGTCCTCTGGGAAGTAGGCATTCAAATACTCCGCCTTCCAGGTCGGGGTCGCCACTCGTAAACTTTTTTCCCCAACGGCAATAGACTCACAGAGCTATGTAATATACTACAATACAAATATGTATTATTTGTGTATCATGACTCGTGGCTTAGCTGGCGACGCCCTCGGGAAATTACATCTAAAAGGAAAAACGGAGCTAGACCGCTATGTTTTCAATTTATCTCGGAACATCTATTTACTTCTGCCTTAAGTGGCAAGTAGATAATTTGTAAGATTAATGAACACTATCAGTAATATAAACAGGAACAATATGAATGGGCACGATGATTAATGTCCTGCAAATATCACGATAATATTATGCAGTCAACTATAAACTATATTCTCTGCTGAATTTCTGTTCTTATCAAATCGATCGATCGACGATTTAGGATTGTTCTAAAGGCAATGAAAACTTGGTTTAAGTCTGTTTCTACTATCCGGTCTATGAAAAATGATATTAACATGCTACACACATATCCATAGTAATTATTGAATTAATTATTTGAACATGTTATTATTATTTTAGTTTTAAATACTTTAGTTAGTTTAGTTAGTTGAGCTTAATTAGTATTTGTGTTTGTACTAATGAGTAACGAGTAATTTTGATGCTTGATTGTTTCCTTTTGATGATGCATGTTAAGTTTAAAACACATTTAGTGTATATGTATCCTAATGAAGCTTATAAAACAGGCGATCCAACCTTTCCTCTAGGAAGTAAATGTGCATACTGGAGGTACATAAAGTTATTGCTTTGATTGGAGGTGAATTGTTGTAAATTTAATGTGAAAAGTAGATGATCCCACCGTCGGTAACCGGTTTGCAAAATAAATCACGTCTATTGTTACTAACATGGTTTACGAGGGAGCAATAAATGATACATACGCCCTGTGACACTTTGGGCTTGTTTTTTTAAACTATAAATGACATTCTTGTTCTATTCCAAAACTTATATACAGTAATGGTTAGATTGATTAAAATCAGTGCATAGTACTCCTTTTTATTGCATTAACTTAATGCCTTCAAGGTCAATCAATGTGTATTGGTGAGTGACTACCAAAAGCAAACCAGAATTACGTAAATGTATTATCGTTGGATTATACTTTTTCAAGCAATACGTGTTTCATTTATACGGTCACGGACCACCATATTTTCCTACCGCTACTTCTCCTGTGTCTCCAGGATCCATAGCGTCCACCACGTGTGACCCTTTGATATGATCGCAGGGAGCCCAAGGGAATGCTAAAAACTGCTTCAGTTCCCGCAACGAATTTAATCAGAAGAAAATATGAGGAGTAGGAAATGTGTCCAGATTCCCTCCCCACTGTAGCGGAGACAGTACGGGATTGCAATGACGTAAATAGACAAAAAAGAGACGGCAGCCAGGTGAAGCCCGGATGCTATGCACCACGGATATATAAATGCCTTACTCATATTGACAACACATTATATTTAATTATCAACTGGTGCTTATTTCATAACATTATATGCTGCCAGTAATATTTATGACAAAATTGTTTGGAAACGAGGTCACTATAGTGAATTTCTCCCGTAACATTTCCAATGTTTAAGCATTATATTTCGCACCTTCTACCAAAGACGACGCTCCCACAGTATGTGATGTGCGGTTTGTTCATATTTCTCAGCCTCGACCGAGCAGTCACAAAGAGGTGATGGTAGTAGTTGGAAACCAAATAGTTTACTTCTAAAAAGCAATACGTCTTATGATATGTATTTCCTTTTTTTTGTGACGCGGGGAAAAGCATTTCACCGGCCCTGGGTGGGGTCCAGCGGTGTGTGGGACTCGCAACACATGTCACAAAAAACCACCGCGAGTGCCATCAGTGCCGCCCTTGGTGAGGTGCCCCGGAACAACAATCATCAGGGCACCTTGACGGCTAGTCAGCCCCCTAAGGGACCAACTCCACCTCCACAGATGGGGTTGCCCAGCACAACAGGACAACCCCAACGGCTTTGGGACAGTGCAATGGGGTGAGGTTCCCATCCTCGCCCCTTGCCCCGTGCGCAGAAGCGCCACCTCCTGTTGCTATTAGGTCCCCCCTTCTTATAAGAGGGGTACCGAGAACGGATTCCTCCTCCTGATCTTGAAGCCGAGGGGGCTTCTTATAAGAGGGGTGCAAAGATCCCCCTCGGTTCAACTGGATTCGCCTGGGTTCACCCCAGGGTACTAGGCCCCACCGCCACGACAAGGCTTGAACCATGGTGGGGATGATATGTAATTCCTGTGTTGATTAGGTTATGTGTACACTAATAGTGTAACCAAAAACTCGGAGTTAATCACTGAAATATTGTCTGTGCCTAGCTCACACATAACTCTTCTAGGTCTTCTCGTATCTCATGTTTGATGATCATACTAAACCAATTTATAGGCGATTTACCGCGAGACGCTGAACACGAAAACGGCATTTAGTGCATCGAAGACAAATATCCCTGTCTCTAGTAAGTGGGCATGGTTTGGTTGCAGCTAATATGCCAAACGTATATTCTACAGAAACACAAGTGCTGTTAAATGTTCGAACAAGATTTATTGAGATGTATTCGAAAGATTTTTTGTTCCCGTATAGAAGAATGAATATAGAGTCAAACGTAAACCTAATTACACTACTGTATTTTTACCCACGACGAGACGACATTTGCGTTTAGAGTGATGTTGTGTGTCTATGGAAGCCAATGTCGCGGTAATACGAGGGTGGATCTAAAAGTTCATGGCCTAACCTACATGGCGCGATGACATCTTTTTAAATCTACCGTCATTTGTTAGTATGTGTCATATTGATTTTTGTGCGTAGTTTCATTCCGATACTGCACAATATAAATTTTCTGTGATTATTTGTTTGAAGCAATCTGACGCAATTTTCAATAATGGAGAAAATTGAACACCGTGCAGTCATTAAGTACCTCAATAAAAAAGGCCTATCACCAAAAGATATCCATCAAGATATGGTGAGCACTTTGGGGGAGTCTGCTCCATCGTATTCTAGTGTCAAGAAGTGGGTAGCTGAGTTTAAGCGCGGTCGTGAGAGCATTAAAGATGATCCTAGGAGTGGAAGGCCTACATCGTCTAAGAAACAGACTCTAAGAAAACATCGATAAAATTTGTGATCTCGTACTGGTTGAACGACGTTTGACCATTGGTAAGATAGCTGTGATAACAAACATTAGTTATGGCCTGGTGCAACACATAATAACGGAAGAGTTGGGGTTCCATAAGGTTTCTGCTCGCTGGGTCCCCAGGCTGGGTTACCATGGAAGAAAGCTGGGCTCACCACCATTCCTGAATCAAAGTAACAATCCAAACAGTGGTAAAGATCAGACTCTCCTACACCGAAAAAGGCTAAGGTCGTTTGATCGACTAACAAAGTCATGGCTTCTGCTTTTTTGGGATGCGAAGGGCATTATTTTTGTAGATTATTTACCGAAAGGTCAAACTAAAAATTCCAGTTATTATTGTAACCTTTTACGAAGACTCCGGGAAGAAATAAAAGAAAAAAGGCCAGGAATGTTGCGTAAGAAAGTTTCGTTTCATCAAGACAATGCATGTGTTCACACTTCGGTTGAAACAATGTCTGTAATCCATTATTGTGGCCACGAATTGCTGCCCCACCCACCTTATTCGCCGGACTTAGCCCCCTAGGATTATCATTTATTTCCAAATTTAAAAAAACATTTGGGTGGCTCGAAATTTTCGACCAAAGATGAGGTGATAGTCGCAGTAAACGATTATTTCGCCGACCTTCCGGAATCTTTTTTTTCGAGGGGATAAACAAGTTGCAGGTCAGGTGGAAGAAGTGTGTTGAACTAGATGGAGACCATGTCGAAAAATAAAAATAAATTTAGATCCACTTTTCTTTCATTTCCTTGGTCGGGCTTAGAACTTTTAGATCCACCCTCGTATAATCTGACATTACGGTCCTAAGCGTGCGGTAGACCTGCCCGCCTCAAGTAATTTATTTACATTTACCTACTTGAGGTTATTTCAGTCATGTCATTGTTCATATTATTGCGACAATATGAGCGTTTAGGGTGGAGTTGTGAGTTCGCATCAATGATGCACTTTATCTCTGAAATTGATACTCTTGTTTGGATGTGGTTATCAATAGTGGGTCTGTGATTTCATGGGTCTGAGGTTCTCGGCAGCAATTTTCTTGATGGCGCTTAAGTAAAATCTAGTACAATTCAGATTAATACCTCTTTAATCATTTCATTAAATATTATCTTCATTCTTTATTATTATTTTTATGATTGCGGATTTCAAAAAACTTTGATTTGAATGTAATATAGTTCAGGGAAATTTGGATGAAGCGCAGAAGAGGGCATAAGTTTCACTTGGTTAAATTATGTTCGGTATATTGTTCACATTTTAATATAATATAGCACATTATAGCCTACTACTCGTCGCCATGTCACTGTGTACTTCAATTAAAAACACCGCTAGAAAATCCTTTACATCCTTTCGCCACTGCGGCAGAATCGCACCCCTTGCATGCTAAATGTATACTTAGTTCGAGACGCGTAGGTATAAAGCGAGTTGTGTTGCGTTTGTATGGAGAAAGAATACTGTTAAATTATATTAACGTGTCAATGGTGCCATTGATCTCAATAATTACTAATCATTTTGGATAGGGTTGTCAATAAACTTGTTGGTATTGCAATAATGTCTAGTGCAATTTTGGTAATGCATATTTTGGATTAGTGAATTTTCATAAACATATTTCATATACAAAGCTATAACACTTCACAGAGGTACAAACCCAAGGTATCCTCATGTCATGACCTTTGGAGCTGTACTCTATATTGTATCTACTTAACACCTGTCATCATAATACAGACTATGTAAATATCTTGACAGATATGCAACACTACCCTTTTTATAATGAACAATTCACGACTGACTGACATGGACCGATGATGGTGATGAATGTGCATCTGAGGCTGCGCGATATGATGCTTCATACAGGACATACATGTGATCGGCCATAGCCATGTTTCCTTACATGAAACCGGTTTTCTACTCGCTTACAACATTTGTCAAGAGATATAACGATGTCACCGCAGGAATTTATGGATTTTACTATCTACCAAGACTGAAAATATTATAAAATATGGACTACAACTTCCTTGAGATCCATAACGCAAGCACATGGTAATACTGTATGTGATATTGTCAATGAATATTGTATACGATAAGGTCCATCGTAAATCCTGGATCAGCCCAATATGCTCTTACTTCAACACAACAGTAACAGATCTTATTGAGGTACTGAAAAGGTGGAGGAATTACTGTGATGAGCTATATCGGGAAAGGGAGGGCTCGAAGTCCACAGGAGGTGAACGATGACAGTGAAGACTCCAAGTCAGAAAACTTTAATACTGAGAGAGGTGTACGGCAAGGTTGCATACTATCACCTAAATTATTCAACCTGTAAGGCGAATGAATACATAATGAGGAGAGCGCTGGAAGGCGGAAGCGGCGGAGCAATAGTGGGCGGCGAAAATCTTACGAACCACAGATATATCCTGCGAAGAGGAAATGGCGGAAATATTTATATAAATTGGGGATTAAAGTCTTAAATACGGTGTTAAGATCAACCAATGAAAGACCAAAATCATGGTGGTGGACAGAGGACAAGTACTCCAGCCGTCAAAGGCCAACGAGGAGGTGAATGAATTTGTGTATCAGGGTTCGATGTTGAGTAGCAATGGCAGCTGTTCTAAAGAGCTGAACCGTCGTGTTGCCACAGCCAAGAATGCGATGACTAGCCTGGAAAGGATCGGGAAAAACAGAAATATTCGCCGCATAACAAAGTCCGGCCAAGTTTACACTTAAAGTGTACTCTCGTGTTCTCGATCTTCATATCCGGTGCAGAAACCTGGTGCTTGAAAGGCCATGAATGCAGTATGATTGATACGTTTGAAATGTGATATTGAAGAAGGCTCCTTAGAATCCCGCGGACCGCCATGTGAACGAACGTTTCCATTTTAAGTGAGCAGAACATCACCAAACGTCACTTGACCATTTGCCGAGAGTGAACCCTCAGTTTCTTCGGTCACATTATGCGTTCATCTAGGCATCGACAGGAGGAACTGATAATACTGGGTCAAATGGAAGGCAAACGCGTTAGAGGCCGTGCTCCAATAAGATGGTCAGATAAAATTAGAGGGAAAAAACAATAAGTATATAATTTATTTAATTATTCAAAATAGATTAATCATAGGATAGATAAACCACGATAACAATAAACATGCATTACTTGAACTTGTACAAATTACACAGATTATTAATTTTTTAAAACTTTTTAAGCTAACACGATTAGAGACATAATTCCTTATTTTTAATTATAACTTCTAGTTTACTTCTGGCTCTTCATTATACACTTACGTGTGTGACCATCATAAGAGATGGACTCTAAGTGAGGAGCATTACGTGTGTAATTTCAAGCGATAATACATCACAGAGATAGACACCTAAGGTGTCCTCATCTCATGGCCTTTGGGGCCGTGCTGGATAGTGTACGTGTCCATACTGTATGTGTCCAATACAGACATCAGCTGTCACAGCTGTCATCACAAGACAGACTATGTAAATATCTTGACAGATATGTAACATTCACTTACAGGATATAAATGCCACATCGGAGATGAAGACGATGCTATCAGTTAAGGAAAAATAATAATATAATCATCACACAGATAATTGTTCATGAGAAATCATTTCAAATTTAGTACCTGTACTCATCTCTTGTATCTAGTTTGGAACGTTATACAACTTTCATTTCCAACTATTTCTTTCTAGATGCTTAGAAAAATTATGTGAAAATATATCTATACATATTTTATCGAAGACATAATATTCACAGCTGAAGTGGTAATTTTTAACCGACTTGAAAATAAGTTAATAATCACAGTAGGATAACAACTCTTCATTGGAGCAGGGTTTCTCGCAGCACTCTGCCACCACCTGCCTCTTACTCCTGGCCATCGCCTTTGCTCTGTGCCGGGTCATTCTTGGCCAGAACTGGACTTGCTCCAACTCCGTCACCAGCGGACTCCGGTGATCGGCTCTCTTCACCATATTCATGTCACACATGGTGGCTAAGGCTATGGCGAGATTCCTGCCACAGTAGCTTTGATTCTGAGTGGTGAGTACCACGAAATACGTAACGATGAACAGGACTAGTGTGATCTTCATGGTTCCAGTGCCTGTAAGCGTGTGTGCCGGAGGGAATCCTTACGAGTCTATATACAAGATTCTCATTATTATACACAGGTGCTTAATCAAGTGGAGTAATGCGAGCTGATTGTGCCGTGGGCTGACGTCGAACTTGATGACGGATGGTGAGGAGGCAGGTCACGTGTTTCCACGTTTATTTTGGATCTGAGGCAGTCTGTAAATAGTCTCCATTAACATGGCAATTTGGTAGAACTTTAGAAACATGTATGGCATTCTGCATAGGAGGAGGTAGTGCCGTGCACGGTGCGTGACACTACATCCTCCTATGCAACGCAATTGGGTCCACACGACCGGGAAAATACCTCTCGGTCACTTGATGCCGACTTAAAGTGGCAGCGTCACCGTCGCGTTTCTTGCTGTCTGTGAGTAGTCGGTCGCCCATTAGGGGTAGGTGTGAAAGGAGGGCAACGCATCTGCGTAAC
Source organism: Eumaeus atala (assembly GCA_017140195.1). NCBI lineage: Eukaryota > Metazoa > Arthropoda > Insecta > Lepidoptera > Lycaenidae > Eumaeus > Eumaeus atala. The sequence goes on along the minus strand of JAFELO010010421.1, from coordinate 93,798 downwards.
AATCATTTGAATGTCCATGAGCGTCTATAGTCATGAGAAGGCTCCGATTTCTCGTTTGCCCCCTTTCGCTATTAAAAAAGGTCCAAATTGATATTTGGACCTTTTTTTTTTGGCATTAAGAAAAAACAATATAATTAACACATACTATGTATATATATGTAAAACACTTTTAGCATATTTGATATACATTTACATATGATAGGCAAATCACAACAAATTCCATTCACTGATTAATCACGAAATATCAGCACACACCCACAAACTTAAAATTGGGTGAGCGTCTTTTTGGGTGTAAACATCCGCTAAGAGCGAATTTTACAAAATTCCGACTCAAAAGGTGTGTTTCCGGGGTGGAGTACGTGAGTGTCACGCCGTGGTACCTAGAAATTTTAAACTTGCGACTTCAAATAAACAAAAATAAAGTACTTGTATTAGATGCTACAGCCGCAGCTAAGAAGAAAAAGAGATGGCGTTACATCCGACTTAACATATAAATAATACTTGCCTTAGCACATGTCCATATGCATATTAATATATGCATATGGACATGACATCAAAGATGATCGTCTATGTGTTTATTTCAAGTACTTATTACGTTTGTCTTAATATATACATAATGTCGCCCTCGCCGAATATCGGCTACAGCGGCCATCTCACTATTTCTATATTTTCTATACAGCAACTATAGTGCAAGCGTTTGCGCAAGTACAAATCACTCTGTATTCTCTTATTCATATGGGACGGCGTCTAGAGAGAAATCGGACGAAAGACCGACGGCTTAACGCGCTCTCGTGCACCGAGGCCGCACCATCGCCAACTTCCTAACAACACACTGCTATGAGAGCCCGGGATCTGCACGTCTGTGGCTGAACATGCCTATCACGATATCACAAGGAGGATACAAATGATTAGTCTAGTAGCATCCACGGGTGAATTTACTTACCTACAAAACACTTTGGTATTCGGTAACATTTAAGATCACTTTAATTCACGAAGTTATTCTACATTCTCAATCATTTTGTAAACTTTTGTGAAATGCTTAGTCAATCATTCTGTGAACTTCATTTAAATCATTCACCCACCTGCTAGTTTGTGAAAGATGAAGCAATTTATCCGGCACGCCCGTCAATATGCGAAACAGATAAATCACATGCGTTCACGTACTGAGGACTTTCGATGTTAAAAATATATTTAAGTTTTACCTAGACTGTACCGTTATCATTATAATGATAAACGGTGTCAGTGTTCAAACTTTAGTAGTATAATATTACCAAAGAGTTTTAGTATTAAAATGCATTTTTTTAGATTGGATCAGATAATAAATCTTTCTCTGTTTTGACGGCTAGTACGTTGTATTTAGTCTCAACCGGCTGTGGCCCGCTGCATCGTGTGCGTGGATTATAGTCGAAACTACCTGCTAAAGTTAAATCTGGAGATAAACGACTCACCAAATTTGTTCAGGATGATAATCAGCTTCTGTTGATATATATAAATTACAAATCTGGAACACCCGCATCATTATACCGAATTTAGAACCGGGTAGACAGCCAAACTGTAAGACAAACCGAAAGTCCAGAAGTTAAATTTCTTACTTCATAATAACATATGCTAGCAGTACTTCTACCTGGTGAAGGCGATAATAGTTAAAATCTAATTTGAAACGACGGCTGAAGATTCAAATGATTGACGTAGTATGTCTTAAGGCTTATGATATTTCGACAATTTACTTACGGTATCGGGTCCGATAACGCGTGGTCACTTAGATGTACTTAGATGCACAAGAATGTAAAAATTGTTTGTCTATGCGTTAAATATATTTCTAAATTATAATAATATAAATTCACACAAAGATATTCGAAATCACCAATAGACTACAACTCAATATTTATTTTTTATTTTATCTGTATATCTGTTTATTTGTACACGCCAATCTTTGAGGTTACGGAACAGAGTTTAATGATTATTTTTTGATTTGAAGCACCCTATACGCTATTATATATAATATATATAATTTAATTTCGTGGCTGATCTCTGCCTATAGAACACGATGATATGGTATAAATTATATAGAATGGTGCTTTAGGAAAACATGTTGAGCTTAGTAAATACTTTGTGTTAACGTATATAATTCAAACGTTTACAACATTTGACGTAGAAACCTAACGAATTAAAAGCCCAGTCCATTTAATCAGCCTAAAAATGTTAAGAAAAAAAAGAAAAAAAAAATAAAAATATTAAGAAATAAAAGGAAGCAATTGGAATTGCAGCGTCATGTCATATTTAAACTAAACAGTCTAAGGGGACCAGGGGTGAAGCTCCGATAGGATCTGGGGTAAGGGGGGGGCCCTGTTTTGAATTGTAAAATACAAGCCGATTATTACCGCGTATCGTCTACAAAAGTCAGGAAGCGATTGGTATTGCATCGTTATAATATGATAATATAACATTATTGTTATATAACAATATTATATTATATTATTTCAAACTTAACAAATCAAGGAACGCGGGGTGTAGATCCGGTGGGCCTGGGGGGAGCGTAGCCCCTCCTTCTTTACTAATAGTTTAGATTTTGGTTTTAGGTGGTGCTATGTGAAATGTACTACAGTTTACTGAAGTATATATAGCATTATGGATACAGAATAATATGTTAATTAATAATATCGTGTAGGATTCATACGAATATTTAATCGGCTTAACGTTAATTGAAAGGTTTAGCTGCAGACTGATAAAAGCCGATAGTGATAAAGAGAATAAATAACCTGATAGCGTATATTAATTACATGAAAGTGAAAACCAACATTGAAAAAAGCAATAAACATAATGGCTCCGTTTATGAAAACTTTTATACATCTGTGCATGCTATGGAGGCAAATTCTCGAAGATGGTAGCCTTAATGATAGCCGACCTCCGTTAGGAGATTTCACCTCAAGAAGAAGATGCATGCATTATCCATGGTGGTTCTTTCCTATTGTTTTCTAAATTACAGCTTCAACGTGCTTTATGAGGGGTAGCCCAACAGATTTTGTTCGAATATCTAGAGGCATTGTGAATTACCTGCACCGACCTAACCTACTTGTGAGTATATATAAACAGGCTAAGACTATATTTTGCATTTGGTGGTGGTCTCATAATTTATACAAGAATATTATATTGAAGATACAAAATATTTAAACTAGTGATACCTCATTTCGAAAAGGATGGAACGTCTGGGGAAGTAGCTCACGCTAAAAGAACACAGCCATGGGGAGCACACAAAGTCCGTTCAAATAGAGCTTCGAAAAGAGCGCTTTGTGCCAAACCCGATCAAAGGCCTTCGCTACATCCAGACTAATTGTCGATCCCCCTCCCGTGGTTTGTGATATTTGATATGTCATATGATTTTGAATGAATGAATGAAATATTCTTTATTGTACACATTGAAGAAATCAACAAACAAGGGAATAGGTATGTACGAAACATCAATATAAATGCACACAAAGGCGGCCTTATACTTTAGAGTAATTTCTTCCAGGCAACCTTCACAATAGAAAAAAATAAAGTAGATGGAGGTAGTGCACAGTCGAACTTTTACAGTAAATCTGTTACGCAAACTTTTCAGGTTGAATGATAACTTTACAGTGTTTTCTTCTGACATAACCAGGAATCGTATGAATTTAACGTTATTCATGTCTTCAACAGTCCCGCAACGGAATAATTTCCGCCGGTGGAGTCCAGTGGATAGTAGCTGCGCCCCGCCGTTTCACCTGCGTAATTACCATCCATAGCCGTATTTACGATGGTAAAATCATTTGGGGGTATAAAATCAGATAGTAACCTACTCTCAGACCTACGAATGTGCATATAAAATTTGGTAAAAATCGGTAAAGCGTTGGATGAAATATTTTATCTAACCCCTCAAAGTACTCGTCTACGGCAACAATGACTTCATCATTTGATGAAAATCTGCCATCTAACCATTTCTTGAGAATCGAGAATAAGTGGTAGTTCCATGGGATCAGATCTGGGGAATAGGGGGCATGCAGTAACAACTTGACGAGTGTACAGGTGCGTTGTCATGGTGGAATAAAACTTTCTTTTCGGTTAAATGAGGCCGTCCTCTTCGGATTCCTTCACAAATTTTTTGCCGCTAGCTTGTATAATACTCTCCATTTATTGCTTTTCCTCTTTGCAAATAATCCACTAAATTAATCCCTCGAGCGTCCAAAGAAACAGTCGCAATCACTTTGCCCGTCGACGAAACCGTCTTTGCTTTCTCCGGCGCAGGTTTCCCGTTCTCAGTTCACTGCTTAGATCGTTTTTTCTTTATTTTAAGAGTATAATGACGTATCCATGTTCCATATTCTGTCACGTAACGCAGCAAACACTCGTAGTATTATGTTTGAACAGCGCCAAACACTCCGACGAATTGTCCACTCCACTTGCTCTTGGTTAACGGTGAGCAAACGCGGCACCCATCGCGAGCAAAGTCTTTTCATTCCCAAATGTTAGCGTAAAATGTTAAAAACGCGTTCAAAAGAAAAGCTTACCACCTTCGCTCTTTGCTGCAAATAATAGAGCTTGTGACGACGCTAACGGAGTAGAAGTATCGAAAAAGACGCGTCAATTTCGGTGTTAACTTCGGAGCACATATCCACAGCACAATCGGCGCTATGCCATCGGGCCCACTCGACTAGTGGATGTTCGAGGATTGGATGTTTGTAGCGTTTTGCGCACATAACTTTGCCGAAACTTAATATCCGGCATCGAGTGCTCACACTGCTGGATAGTAGGCGGTGGAGTTCCAATAGTAATATACTCCGTATATACGTTGAACAGGAGTGGAGAAGTATGCATCCCTGTCGAACTCCAGCATGTGTCGGAAAACCTTTCAATTCGATATTATCTCTTCGAACAATCACACTCTTTCACATGGGAGTGTCATATGAAAGAGTAGCTCCCATAGCTTATGCCATTTCACAGTATGCAAAGCTTTGTGAAAGTCGACATTGAATCGACATGTAGGAGTACTTTGCTGGCGTGTGAGATTAAGGATATCAGCCAGTAGTTGTTACATTTCTGTGTCCATCCTTTCTTGTGCAGCGGTATGAGTACCGAGTGTGCCCAATCTTGTGGCCATTTCCTTGTTTTCCAGATACTGTACTGTCTGTCTGTACTGTAGTGTCTTACAGATATTGCAGATTACATGCAGAATTTCAACTCCGTTTTAATCTCTAAGCTGAATTTATTAGAGTTTCCTAACTAAACGATGGTACTATACGGTTATTGGTGACAAGTTGCTTGCAGTATTCTTTCCACACCACCTATAATATACCTTATTTTCGTCACACGTGTAGTAACCATTTGCATCCTCAATTGCCTAGGTTCGTGGTTAGATTTGACAAGTTACGAAACGAGTATTCTTATAGAAATCTTTGGTTTCGTGGCGAACTGTGTTTCTTTCCAACTCTATACAAATGTTTCTGAGATAGTTGTTATGATCTCTGTGTGTGCGCTTATGTAATTCAAATCCTGATCTGTAAGACACTATAGTACAGACAGACAGTACAGTATCTGGAAAACAGGGAAATGGCCACAAGATTGGGCACACTCGGTACTCATACCGCTGCACAAGAAAGGATGGACACAGAAATGTAACAACTACTGGCTGATATCCTTAATCTCACACGCCAGCAAAGTACTCCTACATGTCGATTCAATGTCGACTTTCACAAAGCTTTGCATACTGTGAAATGGCATAAGCTATGGGAGCTACTCTTTCATATGACACTCCCATGTGAAAGAGTGTGATTGTTCGAAGAGATAATATCGAATTGAAAGGTTTTCCGACACATGCTGGAGTTCGACAGGGATGCATACTTCTCCACTCCTGTTCAACGTATATACGGAGTATATTACTATTGGAACTCCACCGCCTACTATCCAGCAGTGTGAGCACTCGATGCCGGATATTAAGTTTCGGCAAAGTTATGTGCGCAAAACGCTACAAACATCCAATCCTCGAACATCCACAAGTCGAGTGGGCCCGATGGCATAGCGCCGATTGTGCTGTGGATATGTGCTCCGAAGTTGTCACCGAAATTGACGCGTCTTTTTCGATACTTCTACTCCGTTAGCGTCGTCGCAAGCTCTATTATTTGCAGCAAAGAGCGAAGGTGGTAAGCTTTTCTTTTGAACGCGTTTTTAACATTTTACGCTAACATTTGGGAATGAAAAGGCTTTGCTCGCGATGGGTGCCGCGTTTGCTCACCGTTAACCAAGAGCAAGTGGAGTAGACGATTCATCGGAGTGTTTGGCGCTGTTCAAGCATAATACTACGAGTGTTTGCTGCGTTACGTGACAGAATATGGAACATGAATACGTCATTATACTCTTAAAATAAAAAAAAAAACGATCTAAGCAGTGAACTGAGAACGGGAAACCTGCGCCGGAGAAATTTTTGAGACTGTTTCTACCACTTTGTAACGTCCAGTTTTTATAGGATAGGGGGGCAAGCTAGCAATCAGAGCTTTTGGACGATTACTAACGCCCACAAAAATTCCCATTAATGTAGTCATAAGGTAAGTAAGTAAGGTTTTGGAGTGGTGTACGCGTTTAGGAAAGCGAATGGTTGGTCGACCGTTCACCAGGTGGGAAGAGGATCTCCATGCAGTAGCAGGCCCGGGTCGGATCCGAGTAGCGGGAAATCGGTCGTCTTGGCGTTTGGAGCAGGCCTATGTCCAGCAGTGGACCGATAAGGGCTGATAATGATAATGAAGATGAATATAGTCATGCGAAGGCGTTGCCTTTACTTCTTCACTGACTACTCACAAAACGCACAATACGCGACAGCATAGCATTATTTCTTACAAAATTATAAACAAAAAAACATCATCAAGTTATTGAACATCTTGTGACAATCTATATGACAAAGCTCAATTATGCTTGAGTTCTAAAGAACACAAAATATCGGTACTAAATAGTTAAATGATGGTGATACACTTTTATTAAATATTAATATTATAAAAAGAGTGAAAGTTCGGTAACATTTACATAACACGGATTCACAGAAACAAGTTCGGAAATGATATTGTGCCGGAATTAGATTTGTTTTATCTGGTTTTATGCAAAAACTTTTGCGCTTACCGCATTCGAACACGTTTGCAACACAAACAAGGGATATACGCGGTCGAAAATTGCTTGGCTTTATTACTGGGGCAACAAGGTTTTGTAAAAGTTTTCCTCTAGCATCGTATACTCTTTGGCGAAAATCTGTAATTTGAAAAATGTATGCATTCTCCTACACAATTTCATAGCTATTCTGTGTGGATTTTGGTAGATAAATTGATGTTTGGAATTTTTTTGCAATAGCGAACAAAACTTGTCCATTATTACTAAAAACCATAAAGTTTCTACGTTGAAACGAGTAACATCTATCAGTAATTTAGGTTCACCCTTATAACTTTTGAACTCGATTTTCTGAGAATAAGCCATTATTGATGAATTGAATTTAAATTGATGTCTTAAGTTTACGTGAGTGTTACTAAAACTACTAGGTGCTGTGATGGTGGTGTATCCACTCGTGACCATGTTTGTTGTAAGGCTTCTGAAACGCCGGACCATTTAGATAATTAAATAAACCCCGATAAAATCTGTAAAAGCAGTTTTATTGTGGTAATGGCTAAGTTTAAATTCCCAGAAAAGGTGCGCTAAAATCCTATTAGTACAATGGTTAAAAAAAAAAATTGAAAAATCTTTAGTGAATCTTTCTATGGTAGCTATCTGGTTTCATATTCAAATTAAATTTGTCTAATAAGAGTGTTATTAACAAATTTGATCCTCTGTGTATTATAATGTGTATGCATATTTGTAATCCTTTATCGCAAATACTACATTACTATGACTCGGAACGGTGCTATGACGTTATATTATTTCGTTGCTAGTAAAGTTACTAGCTTTATTGAATATGTTGCTAGCTGGATGTTGATGACGTCAACCCTATCTATTTATAAGACGTTACCACATTAAAAACGTTGTCTTTGACATTCGAAGTTATTAGCCAAATTTAATTAAAAATGCCTTTAAGTATTGACCGAGTATATGTATTTCTATGTCCTGCTGTGGACTACGTCCGACTGCTGCTGAAGGTGATGATGATAATGTATTTCTCAAAGATAGTTTTTTACATTTTATTAAGATATTGACTTTTGTTTTTTGTTACTTTTCTAATTAAATTATGTTAAATTAGACCGTGATTTTGGATTGGGGCGCAATTTTATTAATGTCATAAACTGAAGAGTATGAGAAAGAAATTATTATTTAATAAATGGAGTTTTTCTGGGCAAAACCGCAGCCACTATAATTATCGATACACTAACGTCCACGGTAAGATATTTTAAAATGCTTTTTTAAGAACTATCTGAAAAAAAAATGGGCTCTGTTTAGTGTTTCTAATCTAAAATAGTTTTTTTATATAAGTGGAAATATATTACTCTTCAAATGTATTAAGTGTCAGAAACAAATTATTAACGTCAAAATTGCATGTTATTGAAAACTCAGCTACATTTAATAGCTCCTCATTTAGTATTAGTTAAGACGACAATTTACATACAACTTCCTATGAATATATAAGCGACTATGCAATTAATGTAGTGCAGGCATAGGAAGCTTAAGGTTGTTCGCCAAATGTGCAGTGAAAATTAAAGTCGGTTTTACCTATCATTCTAACCTTAGCATAAGAATGCTTTGAATAATATGCTAAGTAAACTAACTGAAGCGAGCGCAAAATGACTCATAAGGGAAAAGTGTTAGACAACAAAAGACAAACATTAATTTTAAGTACATTTTATTTTTATGCCATCTGTTTTACATATCCCAAGTGAATTTACTTTAGTAGCTTCATACAAATGTTGTAAGGTCGTACATTATTAAAATGATATTGTGTGTTTAGGTTTGGGATCCGGGCGGTTAAATGCAGGTGGCCTATATGAGACGTTATCTTAAACAAGTGCATTCACCACAGTGATAAGTAATAGTAATAAGTTATACTTTAAATTTACGGTTCACTAGTTCGTATGATAACGCACAATAATATTGACTGTATAAAGTCACAGTATAATGTTTTTTAATAACTCCGGAGACTAAGCATGGCTAGGCAGCCAAGTGCATGTGGAACGACGAGAGTTGTTTTTTTAGTGCTTGTATTGACGAGTAGGGCAAGAATGTTGCGCGTCCAATTACAAAATGTAATAATAATTCCTTGCATTCTTTATTTTTTATTGTTACGATCATATAGGTTAACACACTACACACACACTCACGCGAGCACACACACATACACACAGAAGGATCAGAGACGTAGGAACCGTATACCCAATTAAACCCCTGTCAAATGATCTTAGCGTAGACATTGTCCTATCCATGCTTGACTTAGGACAAATGACAGCAGAAACTACACCGCCGCAGGATAAATACAAATCATATTACTTATGTATATACACGTTTCCACCTCTGTGGCCTACTAGAGGCGACCGATTACACCGAGGTACATGGCTTGAATCTATTCAATTCTATTCTCCATTCAAATTTAGGCTACAGAGACCATCTCAATCGTGTAGAGTGGTCTGCGCAGGAATCCTATAGTGCACAAGTATTTACGCAGATACTTGTACAATTACTCACTAGAGTCACTCATTCTAATATTTCTATAATTATATATTCTATAAGAAATTTGATATGACTGGAGAGAAATCAGGCGCAAGACTGACGGCTGCTCTCCGAAGCACGGTGGGGCGGTGTTACCTCAACTCCTTGAATTAGGACTGATATTAGAAATTGAAAAACCTTAATAAAACTTTTCAAAACGTTCCAACAGGAATTCGAACTCGGGATCTAACATCTGTGGCTGCACATGCACCACTAGACCTCCAGGCATATTTGTATAAAATAATTATACAGGTAATGTTATTCTTGTATAACCAAAATCAACAGTTTCCCAACTGAAGTGTTTGTTTTATTTTCTAATTAATTAATTATTCTGCTATCGCCTCGGATTCTGTATTGTTTGAATTGCCGTATCTGTATCTATCAAGGATATAAAGTTTAATTTCAAGAAGGAGCCGACATGAATCGTAAATCCGCTACGTTCTGTTTTGCTTACGCGTGACATTCTAAAGACATGCAAATTTTCACCTCCCGCAGTCAAAATCGCAGCTGGAATACTCGAGCAGGCACAGACACAACGTGTATGATCCAGAATATTAAGGATGTTTCGAGGATAATACTAAAATATTGAGAAACAATTTACTTTTCCACTCTTTCAATGATCGTGATTTCCGTTCAAATTCACGTAGAGTGTATAATTATAATAATGCCATTTAGGTACAAGTAGTTTGATATTTTGCTTGCACATCAAGATTTTTTCAACAAAAAGGACACTGAGCTTTGTTGATATTAACAGCAGCAGCACAACATGGTGTCAGCTTTTACTAACTGTATGTACTAAAATAAATAGAAAGAAAGAAACAAAGATTTTTTTATTTGTCAAAATAAGTTGGGTTTGGGACATATGTTTTTTTTTCTCTCGTGGCGGTGGCTTGATACGGTTGATAAATAACACGTGCCTAGACCATATTATGAAAATTAAATAGTAAAAGTTTTTTATTCGCTACGCGCATCAATTAATTAGATGAATAACAGTACAATTTATCGGCACAAGTGTTTGTAGAAATAAATTCACAGAGACTTTTACAATTTTTCGTTCTAATAGAACCATTCGCAATCAGCTGTTTGTGTTGTGTAGTGAACCTTCTTATTGTTAATAAACTGTGCTTATGTCTAACAATTCTGCCACCGAGTTTAATTTAAGGTAACAGTGTGACTTTAATAAAATAAAAGACCTAACCGGTGTATTAAAAATAAAAGTTAAAATTAATTTAAATATAATTTACATCGAAGTAAGTGCAACGTCGGTCTACATTTGTTAACACTGAACTACTTGATATAGTATTTTTAATTTGATACTATACATCATCAGCAGCCATAATAGGTCTTCTGCTTGACAAGGCCTGATACGACACAATGGCTACTTCACATCCACTGTAGACGGAATGAAATGTAAGCGTTGCTGCCTTGTATTCCATCGTGGGTGCTTAGTGAACGTCAGTCCCAGTTACACGTCGGCCCCAAAGTTTATCTGTAAGGGCTGTAAAGCAAATGATGGCAACACGGACACATTTGTGGATGCCAACAGCAGCAGCGGTTACGTCGCTCTGGATTAACTGCCTCTACAAAGGATATGTCTTTGTTTACAATCATAAGAGCGATATTGGTGGACTTCAAAAGTCGTATGGACGCCTTTGACGAGCGACTGCTGAGGCTAGAAAAAAAAGGAGAACACCGTCGAGACCACCAATGATACGATAGGCGAGCTGCGTGCGGAACTTAACGACAGGGATCAAGACCTTCTTCAGAATGACATCGAGATCACTGGCATATCGGAGCGCGACGGTGAAAACTTGTCGCATGTGGTTGCGCTCATATCTGATAAGCTGGGTGTAGCGCTTGACGAGCGTGCATCGTGCTGCACAGCGGCGCGCGCGAGCGCAGACTACATCAGAGCCGCCGCCCGCTCGCGCCATCTGTGAGCAAGGAGGACAACGCATCTGCATAACTGTTGTATGGATGTTTGTGGGCATTAGTAGTTATCAAAAGGCTCCGATTGCTCGTCAGAACCCTTTAATATAAAATTAAAGTGTTATATTTATGTAAATCTTTCGGAATATTTTTTCAAAATAATACTGAATGCTTATCTTTGGAATTACACAACGCGTTTAGAATCTGTTGCATGGTGTCAGAGAAGATAACTTAGAAACAGACAGACAGAGAAGGAGAGCCGCTTTATTTTATATCTATGTAGTAAATAGATTACATCCTTATAAAATAATTGATTATACTAATAATAATAATGAGATTCTTGTGGTTAATCATATCAATATTATCAAATTTATGGTCCTTGGTGTGGTGATAAACATGTTCAACTGCAGCCGTGTGGTCCTGGGTTCGAGTCCTGAGTCGGGCCAAAGTGTTTTGGGGTTTTTCGATTTGTAGCAACCGTCCGAAGTCGAATAGTTGACGGTGTTACAGCACCGTACCTCCGAGAGCACGTTACGCCATTCGGCCCCACATCAGATTTCTTAGAGGTCGTGTCGGATTGCGCTCCCTTCGGTATAGAAATACGAGGGAGCCAGGGCGTGCACTTGCGCCTGCGTACACACTTGTGCACTATAATATGTGCTGCGCAGTTGACTATTCTCTGTAGGAGTGGAAATTTGGCTAGGATGACATAATCATTATTATTATCATAAGTTCATGATAAGATTTTACGTAGTTTTATTGAGAAGTTTGTCTTATTAAAACTCCGTAAAACCTAATATCAAATAACTGGGGTTCACACTTTAGCGATATTAACAAATATATAGTGTAAAATCGTGTAGGCAAAGACAGGCCAAGTGTAACCCAAATGGGATCTCGACGTATCTAACCATGTCGAAAATCGCTTTCGTAGTGCATCCTCCAAGCTGTAGGAAAGGCCTAAATTGGCACACACTATTTTTTATTATTCTCTCAAGTAATTCTTACGCATTCGAACGTATAAAACGTACAACGACTGCAAAACGTCTGGAATAAGGTTATATATAATGAACATGATTATTGATGATCATAGGAATTAATGATGCAGGCTCGCTCCATTTACATTGCATTCAATTTGATATTTTCGGCACTGTTAAAACTATGTTTAGCTGAAAGTATAGGCAACTACCTTTTACCAACATGTTTTAGAAGAC
>JAFELO010010421.1:60302-80804 GCA_017140195.1 Eumaeus atala | reverse complement strand
TAAAAGTGATTGTGAGCGACTAGTGGTATTTCCCCGGTCGTGCCGACCCTATTACGTTATTAATGCATGGTGCATGACACTACATCCGCCTATGCAGAATGCTACTACCTCTTTCTAAAATTATACCTAATTACCATGTTAATTGAAAATATTTATAGACCGCCTGAGACCCAAATTAAACGTGATGACGTTACGACGCGTGCCCTGCCTCCTCACCATCCGTCATCATTCGACGTCAGCCCACGGCACAATCATCTCGCATTACGTCACTTGAACAAGCACCTTCGTATACTAATGAGGAGCTTGTATATAGGCTCGTAAGGATTCCCTCCGGCACACACGCTTCCAGACACTCGAACCATGAAGATCACACTAGTTCTGTTCATAGTTACGTACTTCGTGGTACTCACCACTCAGAATCAAAGCTACTGCGGCAGGAACCTCGCCATAGCCCTAGCCACCATGTGCGACTTGAATATGGTGAAGAGAGCCGATCACCAGAGTCTGCTGGATAGGGAGTTGGAGCAAGTCCAGTTCTGGCCGTGGATGACCCGGCACAGAGCAAAGGCGATGGGCAGGAGTAAGAGGCAGGTGGTATCGGAGTGCTGTGATAAGCCCTGCTCCAACGATGAGCTGTTAGCCTACTGTGACTATTAATTTTGAAATAATTCCGATAAAATATGTATAAATATACATTTATATTAGTCTCCTCTAGAAAAAAAAAAGTTATAAAAAAGAGATTTGCGACTTACACAAAAGTTCTAAGCTAGATACAAAATACGAGCATTAAATTCAAAAATATTCGAATAAACAATGTGTATGTATGATGATTATTTTGTTATCTCATCAGAAGCAATGGAAGGTACGCGTAATACTTTGCTTTGCGCATGGCGTTCATAACATTTAAACGAAGTGAAGCAAGCGCTACTTTCGGTATGGAGTTGGTTTACTAACCAATATTCATATAAATTTTTACTCGTTTCATTGTATAGAGTGTTTCATTGTAAAGCAGGCAAAACCTCTCTAAGTTGTTGCGCATTTTTTAAAATGGGAAAATATCATTGAACTCACGTTACTGTTACAGTTGCGTAACAACCTTTTTGTTTACACTCTTAAGCAAGACATTATTTTATTCTGTTATACAATTTTTAGACTTTTTATATAACCATATCAACAGAACAAATTAAACATACAACATTGTAATTACCTTTATGCTTCACACTATATACATCCTTCTATATTGCAACACAATATTACTAGAACACACACAAATAAATATTGTTTGAACACTTAACAGCAACTTGTGTTTCTGTCGAATATACGTTCGGGACATTACAACCAAACCACACCCATTTACTTGAGACAGGAGCCTTTGACTTAAATGCACTAAATGCTGTTTCTCCGTTTAGCGGCTAGCGGTAAATCGCCGTTATATATTGACACTTAGATCATCAAACGTGAGATATGAGCAGAATAATTAATTGTGTGAGAGTTATTCATGGACTAATTATATACTGTATTCATTTAATGTGCTTTTAGGCTGTAAGAAGAATATTGTACGATTATTCACTTGTACAAATACTGATTGAAATAAATATATTAAAAACTAAGATGTTCTATAATTAATTTTGTAATAATTGTTAATGTTATGTGAGTTACATGTTAGTATTGTATTCTTTTTCATATACCGGATAGATAAAATAAATAAGATTAAATAAAAATTCCAATCGTTTTACTGACTAAGAACACTTATTTTAACTTAGTTTTCATTGGCAGTGAAACAATTCAAAAACATAGGCACTAAAATGCAATTAGGTCAAGAAAATAAACACAGATGAAGATAAGGTTTATGGCTTTTTTTAAAAGATAGGAGGCAAACGAGGAAGTGGGTAGTGAGCACCGCCGCCCACAGATATCTGCAAGACTAGGCGTCTTACAGATACGCTGCCGACCTTTCCGACCTTTAAGGTGTGGGTGTGCTCTTTCCTTGAAGACCAAAGTCGTATCGGATCGGAAATACCGACGGAGGCAGCTGGTTCCACACTATAGGAGTGCGCGGTAAGAAGTGCCGTTTATCCGCACTGTTGTGGATTTACGGACATAAAAGTAAGGGGCGTGGAACTTAAAGTTCTGTCCCGATGTCTGAAGATGGAATTCTGCTTCTGATATTAAGCCCAACAATTCCTCCGAACACTCCTCATAGAAAGTACGATAAAAGACACACAGCGAACCGACACCTCTTCGTAGTACCCAAGAATCGAGCTGTCCCTAAAAAACTTCGTCGTCAACGATTGACTTGACTACATCTTATCATGATAGTTGTTACGTATTCAACATTGCGCTGTTGAATGCCTTGCAACTATCATGATAAGATGTAGTCCATTTATCTTGTTCCTAGCCTGTCCTTGCATATTACTGATATAATTCATCAATCTTGCAAATTGTCTATTTGCCGTGTAAGATAGAAGTAAATAAATATTCCGAGATAAATTTAAAAAATAGCGGTCTATCTCCGTAATTCCTTTCAAATGTAATTTCCCGAGGGCTTCGCCAGTTAAATACACATAATATAGTACATATTTGTATTGTATTATATCAAAATAGTGATACGTTATGAAGCAATACATTAGATTTTTATATAATAATACTAGTAATATCTGTGAATTAATCACACCACATTCACTGTGCTTTGTACAGTAAAGACTTGTATTACAGGTAGCAGACAACGGAAATATATTTAATTTAATGATAAATATATTTAATTTAATAATAAAATTAAATATTTTTATTTAAGATGTGTTAAGTTTACGCGAATGTTACTCATTGCAATAAATCTACTTTTAGGGACTTTATCGCGGTTTATTTAATTATTTAACTTGCCCAAAGTTTCAGAGGCTCCACAGCAACCATGGTCACGGTTGAAATGCTAGTTAAATAATTAAATAAACCGCGAAAAAACCATAAAAGTAGTTTTATTGTAATTGATTTCATATTTTTATAAAACTAAGAAAATGTATGTAATTCAAGTATTTGTTATATAAATACATCAGATATCCATAACCTAGGCAGAATTCGAACCCGCGACCTCCGGCTTAACCTGGTCTAACCGCCACGTTATCAACTGAGCCAGGTGGCCACCGAATCCAATGACATGATAAAACATGAAATTGCTTTGTTCCCCGGATTAAATATTTTACTGCACTAAACCATACTTATAAGAAAAAGAGATGTAAGCCAGTGACTTGGCTAAATATAAATGAATAAAAGAAAACATGCAGTGGCTTGTATATATCATCGGGAATAAGGCCTAACTTGGGTCGACAGACAATGATCAGCAGACAAAAATATGGAGGTTGTTTGCGAATTGCTATACTTTATCAACGGTTCTCAATAAATATTTGAATACGTCGTTATTTTGAGGATGAGTTATGGACATCCAGATACGTTACATAAATTAGTTTGTTCTGCCATCTGTCACGTGCATGGCGTTCCTCGCGAACCGCACTTAAGTGAAGATATAGTTGCTACTTCTTAAATAGAATATGGTCACACCACTGTTGTAACATAAAGTCTCATTGCTGCTGAATCGATTTGTCATGACCGGAGAGATTAATTTCGGTCTTATGGTATTGCCTAAAAAGTTATCGTTACACTACATGATTTCGTCTAGTTCCTGATTAGCCGGTGGACCAGTGCAGGAGAATGACGCATCTACATAATTATATTATTGGGCGGTCAGCTTTAACTGGGCGTCGGTAGTCACTAAATGGCTTCGATAGCTAGTTTGATCCCTATGGTACATATTAGACTTTATTGCTTAGTAAAGGCTTTTTAAGGCCCGCGGTATGAATGGATATTAGGGGTTAAATCTCGTGTAACATGAATATATATATTATACCTTATATGTAATACCACGTACATACACATAGTGAAGGGGGTAAAGAAATCGGAGCATTTTTATGACTATCGCTGTCCCAGGTCCCATGAACATCCCAACCACGGTCCAAGCCTTGTCATGGCGGTGGGGTAACCTGGGGCGAGCCCAGGCGAAGCCAATTAAACCGAAGGGGCTCTTTGCACCCCGCAAACAGCCTCTTCGGTTACTTATAAGAAAAGGGGGTTTAAGGATCAGGAGGAGTGATCCCTCTCGATACCCCACGTATAAGAAGAGGGGACCTAAGAGCAACAGGAGGTGGCTTTTTTGCGCACGGCTCAAGGGACGAGACCTCACCCTATTGCACTGTCCCAAAATCGGTGGGGTTGTTCGGTAGTGCTGGCCAACCCTATCTGTGGAGGTGGAGTTGGTCCTTTAGGGGGCTGACTAGCCGTCGAAGTGCCCTGATGATTATTGTTCCGGGGCACCTTACCAAGGGCGGCACTGATGACACTCGCGGTGGATTTTGAGAGTAATCGGCAATATCATGTACCGCGAGTCCCACACTCCACTGGATCCCACCCAGGGCGCGTGTGGTGAAGGCGCGTAAATGCGTTTTCTCGCGTCAACAAACAAAAACAAAAAAAATTACCCATGGACATCGCCTATTCACCATTTCAACGCTTTTATTGCGCTTCCATCTCTTGTGCTACTATCTCTTCAGAATAATTTTAGTGACGTGTCGGATATGCCAAACTATAAGCTAATATTTGCACCTACTTACAATGCTACTGAGTAGTATTTATGGACCGCCGGGTAACTTATACGGTCCCACGTGGTGACCAACCTCTTCACCTGTCCGGGATTAACTTCGACGTCTGTTCACGGCAGTATCAGCTCGCATTACTCCACTTGAACAAGCGGCTTCCTATATTAATGAGAAATTTGTATTCTGTAAGGATCTGTAAGTATTCCCATCAGCACACACGCTTCCAGATACTCTAACCATAAAGATCACACTAGGTCTGTTCATCGTTACGTACTTCATGGTACTCACCACTCGGAATCAAAGCTACTGCGGCAGGAACCTCGCCATAGCCTTAGCCACCATGTGTACCTCGAATATGGTAATGAGACCCGACCGCCAGTGTCCGCTGATGAGGGAGTTGGAGCAAGTCCAGTCCTGGCCGTGGATGACCCGGCACAGAGCGAAGGCGATGGGCAGGAGTATGATGCAGGGGGGTAACGGAGTGCTGCGATAAGCCCTGCTCCAACGATGAGCTGTTATCCTACTGTGATTATTAACGTATATTCAAGTCGGTTAAAAATAGTACAGCAGTTGTGTATATTATGTTTACGATAAAATGTGTATAGATATATTTTCACATTAGTTTTCGACGCATCTAGAAAAAATGAAAGCTGTCAACCGTATACATATGTACGAAACTAGGTTCAAAGTATGAGTATAGATATTAATTTAAAATGATTTTAATAAACAATTATTTATGTAATGATTCTATTATTATTGTACCTTAACTTATGGAATCGTCTACGTTTCACACGTGGCGTTTGTATCCTATGAACGAATGTTGCATATCTGTCAAGATATTTACATAATCTGGTGATGCCAGCTATGGCAGCAGATGCATGTACTAGACAGGTACAATATCATCCATGAGATGAGGACACCTCGGATGTGTACGTCTGTGATGTATTATAGCCTACCGTTGTACACGTACTGCTGCTCACTTGGAGTCCATCACTCTAGATGGTCACACCGCCCTCCATATGTCATCCAGACGTATCGCATCAACACGCATAAGTATATAACCAAGTGTCAGAAGTTAACTAAAGTCAGTAAAAAAGCACAGTAAAAAATTTCTGAAATTATGTGTCTAATCGTGTTAGCCTAAAAAGTATTCAAAAAATAATAATCTGCGTAATTTGTACAAGTTCAAGTAATACGTCTTGTTGTTAAAATAAGTTGGTCCATTCTCACCTTGTACACACAGTCAGATGATCCTGTGGCATGATCGGCGGACCTTTTAAAACGTTTACAACTCTCACATGTGGGTTTTAAGATGTCTAAGTCTTTTTTGGTACAGTTTGTACTACTATGTGAAATAGCACAATGAAAAGAGTTGGGATCATTTTCGCTGCAGTATTTAGATCATATTGCAGACAATTGGTGAACCGCATAAGCTCGACGTCATATACGGATAGACAGAGACCCAATCAATGGAGAGAGAGTCGGAAAATATCCAACTTAAGATAATCCGATGACACAACTCTTCCGACCCGCTCGATAAAAAATATGGAAGAACTGTTGACACGTCTAGAAACTCTTCTTCGGACTCGTAATACACAGAGATAAAACCAAGATGATGTTCGTAGACCGAGTTGAGCTAAACCAACCTGACATCCGCATGATTGGGAACTGTGGGATTGTCTTAAGTTACGTGTACCTCGACTCAACGATCATAAACACAGGAGGTTGTGACGATGGGATTGGAAGTTGTGCTATCACAAGATCTGCCGTTAATAAGCTGTAAAGAGTCTGGTGCAACCGCAACACCACTAGAACCACGAAAGTTCGTCTCATGAGAAACTTGGTCTTCCCTATATTTCTATATGGCGCTAAAACGTGGACGGTTCACCGGAAAAAAACAACGGAAAATTGATGCACATGAAACTTGGTGCTGGCGACGACTGCTGCGGATACCTTGGACGGCATTCCGGACCAATATCTCGATCTTGGGCGAGATCAAAGTTGAGGAGAGATTATCGGCCACTGTGCCGCCACATAGTACGAAACCAAAACTCCATGTCTTGTTGTACAAGCGTAAGTTCAAGTGAAACGGTCACGTGGTTGAGCACCTACGCGTTAGACAGACTAAAGGCTGCGAACGTCCATTGTCCAATGTTTCCGCCATCCTGAGGATCGTTAGGAGTAGAAAGGCATTACGACAGTTGGATTGTCCAGGGCAGACGGTCATAAAATCACGATCATTCTGTCAAGAGTGTACGACGGAGAAAAAGAATTTAATAACGATAGTGTTTCTTTTATAGCATAAGGGGTCAAAAGGGCAATTATAGCCTTTTGACGACTACCGCCGCCCATGGACACTCACCAGATTGTTACACAGATGCGTATCCCTCCTATCATCCCCATCCCGCAATGGGCCACCGCCTACTCACAAACTACACAAAACGCGAAACCCTCAACATTATCCCCTGGATGTCCAATACTAGAGCGAACGAGTGGATGCAACAGGGTATAATAAAATCTTTTTTAGAGTACCTTTTCATTTTTTGATAATGAGCTTTCCCACGTCAAGAGAATATACTCGTATGTTGCTCTCCTCTTTTCAGAGAAATGATAGGCACAAACATTTTACAAGGACTTAATCGATACAAGATAAGTTTAGCCCCGTCCTAGAACTAATATTGAGACCACGGAATTTAGAAAATTATGATTTAGTACACTGATCAATTCTAAAAAAATGCATTTTAACTCTTTTTTAATATTTTACTACTAAAGTTTGAACAATGACACCGTTTATTATTATAATGATAATAAAAAACGACACTGTCTACTACTAGACAAAACTTGGATATTTTTTAAGACGGATGTCCTTAGTTCGTGAACACATGTAATGTATCTTATTCGTATTTGACGTGCGTTCCAGATAAATTGCTTCACCTTTCACAAACTAGCAGGTGGGTGAATGATTTAAATGAGGTTCACAGAATGGTTGTGTAAGCATTTTCGATAATGTAGAGCAACTTCGTGAACTGAAGTATCTTAAATGTTATCGAATTCGAACGTGTTGTGAAGGTAAGTAAATTTACCGATGGATACTACTTGATTAATCATTTGTATCCTCCTGCTCGAGATAGGCATATTCAGCCACAGACGTACAGATCCCGGGCTCTAATAACAGTGTGATGTTAGGAAGTTGGCGAAGTTGCGACCTCGGTGCACGAGAGTGCGATAAGCCGTCTGGCTTTCATCCGATTTTTCTCTGGGCGCGCCGCCGTCCTATATGAATAAGAGAATAGGGAGAAATTTGTGCTTGCGCAAACACTTGCACTATAGTTCCTGTATAGAATATATATAAATAGTGAGATGGCCGCTGTAGCCGATATTCGGCGAGGGCGACGTTATGTATGTATTAAGACAAACGTAATAAGTACTTAAAACAAACACATAAGCGATCATCATTACAGTACACTATAAGTGTTTTACGGTACGACCTGGCAGGTGTTACTTTTATTGTTTTATTTCTTGATGCCTGATATTTGGACATTTTTAAATAGCAAAAGGGGGCAAACGAGAAATAGGAGCCTTCTGACGACTATCGATGCCCAAGGTCATTCGCATGATTGTTACGCAGATGCGTTGCCCTCTTGTCACACATCCCCCCAATGGGCCACCAGCTACGCACAAACCGCACGAAACGCGACAGCGACGCTGCCACTTTCCACCAGCATCAAATGGCCGAGAGTTATTTCCCCGGTAGTGCCGACCCAATTGCGGTGCATAGGAATATGTAGTGTCATGCAGCATGCACGGCACTACCTCCTCCTATGCAAAATGTCCTCTGTACTCTTTCAGTCTGTACCTCTTCCTAAAGTTAAACCTAATCATCATGATAATATAAACTATTTATAGACCGCCTGTGACCGAAATTATACGTTACGATGCGTGCCCTGCCTTCTCACCGTCCGTCATCAAGTTCAACGTCAGCCCACGGCACAATCAGCTCGCATTACTTCACTTGAACAAGCACCTGCGTATATTAATGAGGAGCTTGTATATAGGCTTGTAAGGATTCCCTCCAGCACACACGCTTCCAGACACTCGAACCATGAAGATCACACTAGTTCTGTTCATAGTTACGTACTTCGTGGTACTCACCACTCAGAATCAAAGCTACTGTGGCAGGAACCTCGCCATAGCCCTAACCACCATGTGCGACATGAATATGGTGAAGAGAGCAGATCACCAGAGTCCGCTGGTGTGGGAGTTGGAGCAAAACCAGTTCTGGCCGTGGATGACCCGGCAAAGAGCAAAGGCGATGGGCAGGAATAAGAGGCAGGTAGTGGCAGAGTGCTGCGAGAAACCCTGCTCCAACGATGAGCTGTTATCCTACTGTGATTATTAACATACTTCCACATCACTCAAATTCACACATCTGCTATGGATGCTATGTTTCCGATAAAATATGTATAAATATATTTCAATATTAGTCTACTCTAGGAAAAAAAATTGAAAAAGAGAGTTGTAACACGTATGGGTTCTAAACTATATATAAAAGATGAGTTTTAAATTCAAAAAGATTTTAATAAACAATTTGTATGTATGATTATTATATTATTATCTTATCTTAATCAATGGAAGGTGTGTAATGGAAGGTGTGGTATTACTTCCCTCCCTCCCTTTATTCCTTCACTCCTATGGGTCCATAGGAAGCTAACCCGCCTGTTGGGATTGTTTTAATATCGAAACTGTTCCATCAGATATTAGTGAGTATAAAATAACATTTTTTTGGTATATTTCTGTATAAACGGAACAAATTCGTCTGCTACGCATCACACATTTTGTGATGTGCGATAACTAAGTTTTAAATATAATTAATTTTTGAAGATTATTTCAAACAAAGTTATAAGTATACTTAAATAGCTACTTGGCGACACTTGAAAACGGAACACGCACCTCATTAAAATGAAGACGAGTGGGGAGGACGTACATTTTACGAGAAAATCACAATTAACGAGCTGGTTCTATAGTATTTATTTTATTATATTCCTTTTATGTAGTGTAGTGTACATGAATTTTCAATAAATAATACTGCTTTAATTAAACTCTACTGTACAAAGTATTTTATCGATGTTTCAGAGGCTTTACAGCTACTATGGTCACGGGTGGACTGAAACGACAAATGTCCCGATTGTATAAGCTATTAAAAGTACCCGAAGGTTTTATAAAATTAATTACTTGTTCCGATTAACGTAGAAAGCGCTTATTGTATCATGCGCATGTGAGGTGCTACGTTTGGATTTTAATTTGTGTTTATAGCTGGGCACCACCCTCTACTCTATTGATATTTCATCAGTATCAGTATTATCAGCCCCTATCGTCCACTGCTTTACATAAGCCTCTTTCAATGAACGCCAAGACCTGCAACTCGCGTCTATCCCAGACCGGCTACTGAATGGAGATCGCCTTCCCACCTGGTGAACGGTCGACAGAGACTTTGTTTCCCTAAACGCGGCATCCACTCCAGAACCTTACTGGTCCATCTGTCGTCGGTTCTTCTGAGTGTGTAGCCAGCCCATAGCCAGTTTAGCGAGCTTATTCGTCGCGTGATATCGGTTACTTTATTTCTCGGACTTATGATTCTGTTACTGATTCTGTCAAATAGAGAAACACCCAAAGTCAGGAAGTCAAACGTCAGGAGGATTCGTTTAGGCTGCGCACATTCCTGCGAGCTCTCCAACGAAGATATTTTATTAAATTATTTATTGAAATTTGGTTGTTTTTAATTTCAGAATAGGAACATCTTACGACAGAACCTGTTTTTCGCGAGGATTTGTGCCTTATCAAATCCAGTGTAAAGACAGGGGCCAATTTCAGTGTGTTCACAGATTCCAGATTTTTGAAGCGATGGTGTTTAATTTCTGCTATATGTACTTTGACGCGATTTTTGATTCATCGTTTTGCTTGTCCTATACAAGAGAGACCACAGTCCAATCATGTTCATACACTTCTGCATCTAGTAGGGGGATGTGACTGGTGATAAAAATTTACTGATCTCTTTTGATGACTTGAAATGTGTTTATATTAAAGCTCGCTTGGGGATGTAGCCAATTTTGTGAGTGACCTCTTTAATGTATGGTAGTATTACAGGCGCTCGATGGTTTCACATTTAGACTCGCAGAACTTGCTTCACGGATTGAGGTTAGGTGTGTAGGTGTTGGTCCTCACAGATACCTCGTGCTCTCTGACATAAACGGTATCTGAAATTTGCCCACGGTAGATGACTATGTATGTATTAAAAAGTTTGTATAAAAGTTTTTCTAAAGGAGAAAAATAATTATACAGCATATACCATTGTTATAGTAGCTTGATTCACAAGTTTATAGAAGTAAAAACATAAACTTTAAATAAGCAAACATAATTTGGTCAAGCAATTATTTACCCTAATTTAACCGTCTCGATCGCTTGGACT
The DNA here is from genome assembly GCA_017140195.1 of Eumaeus atala. Classification (NCBI taxonomy): domain Eukaryota; kingdom Metazoa; phylum Arthropoda; class Insecta; order Lepidoptera; family Lycaenidae; genus Eumaeus; species Eumaeus atala. Next base: position 69,695 of record JAFELO010010421.1, on the reverse strand, counting down.
TCTTTGGTGCAGTATGAATATTAGGTACACTCGAGTTATCGGATCCAGCTGAGATGCGTGTGGTTGCTGATACTGTAATGGACTTGAGTTCTGTCAAGGAAGTAATTCGGTCCTGGGATATATGTATCCCAGGACCGACGACCAACGATTTGTTTGAAAGAGCTAACATACCAAACTGTTCTATTTTATACTAGCTACTTACTATTTGTCAGCAATACACTTGGCGTATAGTAAATTATCTCTAAGAGAAGAATTATCTCAACGAGAAGATTACGTGGATGTCTGAGCGTAGGGCCTGCGGTTCTCGCCAATGTGCGAAGCAGCTCTCGACAGAACGTCATGCTTCAGCAGCTTTAAGAGGAAGTTTCTGTTATGTAGCCTCTAAATGTTGGAATGATATACCGCCGCCTATAAGTAAACTGCAGTATATTCAATTATTTCAGTTTGAACTTATTTATTACATAACATCACAAAAACGAGGAAGCGTGTTGGTCAGACACTAGTGCATTTTAACAACGTATAGTTAATGATATAATAATTTTCTCTGTTATTATCTGCTTGCAATACAAATCGGCTGTCAATGCCGCAAGTTTCCGTCTTATATGTTCAGAATATGCCTATATTTTTAATTTTACGAGTACAACGCGCATACTTGAAATAAAGTCTATGGTAAAGTTTTTTTCAAGTTTGTCTTAAAGGATGATAATTACGGGATAAATAATTATGGGATGGGTCTTACTGTATGTCTTTTTATGTTATTGTAATGTCTTCATTTAAAATTTTAGATTTAATGTTTATGGACCCAACGTGAGTGTCATTTATGTTTGTATAATGCTATCATGTATGTTAACATGCATTGTGAATGTTTTGTGTCTATGTGTTCACTTTACTCAGTGTATCCGCTTCATGGATTCACCAAATGGGCCCAAAGGAATGCTGAGTTGGGACCAATTTATGACACATACAGTCTATTTTATGAGTATGGCATCAAACGCGACTCCACCAGTGGTAATCTCTCGTCACTATAAGGTGTGCCGGAACACTCGGCTAACCGAACAAATCAGGTCTGGTTGAATGGGTGAAGAATTCCCCAAGCCGTCACCCATTGACCCACCCTAATGAGGCATGTTGCGGTGCGTGCATCTCGGACCACTCGAGGAAGACTACCAGACCACCTCCCATAAGCGATTCGCTTCCTTCTTTTTACGCATTACATGCGTAGCATAAGACTCGACCGCATTCCAACCATTCTAATTACTTTTTTTTGTTGACGCGGGGAAACGCATTTATGCACTTTCACCGGCCCTGGGTGGGGCACAGTGGGGTGTGGGACTCGCGGCACATGATAGTTCCGAATACCCACAACTACCACCGCGAGTGCCATCAGTGCCGCCCTTGGTGAGGTGCCCCGGAACAACAATCATCAAGGCACCTCGACGGCTAGTCAACACCCTATGGGACCAACTCCACCCCCACAGATGAGGTTGCCCAGCACTGCAGGACAACCCCACCGACTTTAGGACAGTGCAATGGGGTGAGTTTCCCATCCATGCCCCTGGCCCCGTGAGCAACCTCCTGTTGCTCTTATGTCCCCTCTTCTTATAAGAGGGATACCGAGAGCGATTCCTTCTCCTGATATTCAAGCCCCCTCTTCTCATAAGAGGGGTGCATAATCCACCTCGGTTCAATTGGTTTCGCCTGGGTTCATCCCAGGCTACTAAGCCCCACCGCTACGATATGGATTGAACCATGGTGGGGAACTATCTTAATTACCTAGCATGGCACGAATTAGTGATAATTAGTTTAGAGCTAGGGTGTGATCACCGCACACGTATAGCGGCTGAAAAAGCCATGTCCCGTCGAAATTTGAGTGAGTTGAAATGAGAGCGCTCCACCAGGGCGGTCTCACCAATCCTTGAACTTTGGATTGATAGCCGTCAATAGCTCTTCGCTTACGATTGGCGTCTCCAGCCTTTCCTCCCACAGCAGAATACAGTCATTTAGAGTTCCTCCATCTCCGTAACTGATCAGGCTTTTTTACCTCCAGGTCCTCAAGAATGGAACCCGACAGGACATCGTCGACGCCACATCCCTTGAGACTGTTCGATAGCCGCGAACAGCCCGTATAGCCATAGTTCGCTGACGACTACCCGGAGAAATCTGGTTGAATTGAATCTGGATGATTGGATGTACCCAGTGCTACGACTAAAGTGTATTCCGCGTAGCACAAGACGCTAGCTCCGCTGAGGATGTTGCCATGCATGTGAATCGAAACTGATGTTCCACAGAAGCGGACCCAGAGCGGACCCTTGTGGAACATCACATTAAATTTTCCTTTTCTTCCAGCGTCTGTCCTGAGTCGGATAACCGTCAGTAATCTAGAATCCTAGAGTTTGATCTAACCACACGCACCGAGGGGCCAATAATTTCGAAGAATTACAGCCGAATAAGCTTGGAATTATTTTCGATGTACCTTTCACTCACACATTATTGGAGTGAATATTTTATTGCATTTATGACCGTCAGTATGGTCCAAAGTAAAGTATTAGGTAAAATAATGCGACGCCGCATAAATTCCTAAGATCCGACTACTTTCCTCTACTTGTAAATTAAACAATAATATAAATAACTCTTGTTTAAATATTCACTTAAGATAACGCACCACAAACGTGCAGCGGATGATTATAATCCACAAGTGTAATCAATAATTTGTTACTTATATTATGTTATTTTCATGAATAATGTAGAGATTTCAATGTAATGTAAATATCGCAATATTATGTAGGTTATAAAGTTGTAACATAATTTATGATAGCTACATCAAACGGACCTTAAATATAATTCAAGTAAAAAGTCCCAATATACTTTCACGACATAAATATTCCGGTTCATTTGCTCTATATTTAAATAAGTGTAAATAATGAAAAAAAATATGTGACAACATATATTAATGAATTAACCAAAATTGCAGAACGTCTACGTATGCAGAACTTTTTTTAATAATTTTGTTTTTAAAGAACATAGTGATTAGACAAAGAGTTTTATTAACTTAAAACATTGATTGAAAACGTGACTTATTAACAAATTAATTACAATATGATCATGGTTGCTGAAAAGCTTCTGTGACGTCGGGCGAGATAAATAATTAAATAAACCGCGATAAAATCCGTAAAAGTAGTTTTGTTGTGATGACTAAACCAAGGACATATTTTAGCGTCCATACCAACTCTGTCCGTAGATCCTCATAATGTCCAAACAAAAGCGATTGGAATAAGCCATGACATGAATATTTGACAGAAAACTGAACAGACTTATCTGTTTTATTATTTTTCAAATAATAGTTCCACTGAAATCATCGTGTGTGTAAAGTGAATTACACTTTACACACACGATGATTTCAGTGGATTGGAACTTTGAAAGAATCGTGCAACGTTCGGAATATGAAAAATATTTACTGACAATTATCACGCGCTTGGATCATGCTTTGGTCGTTAAATACCAAATTGTATTCAGTATTGAATTGATAACATGTCAAGTCATGACTATGCATAATATGCAATTAATTGGCAGCTTTTATGGTAGTAAAATTTAGACCTTACATCGTCAGTGCCATATTCGGACAGCTTAACTAAAGCGAGCTTACGAGTCAGCAGAAGCACTAAAAAAGTAGGTACAATGCTCCCTTACTTTATACCTTCCCTTGACTACTACCGACTACGGTTTTCTTAACTTTCACGGCAATAGTTCAGATACGATAAAAAAGGATCGTACATAGCATTTAACCATACATACACAAAAATATTTTTTTCAAATACGACTGAGTGTTCCAGATAGCGTGTTCAAGTAAGCAAAACTCTTTTTCTTTATTATACTAGTACGAATATAGATATGTCGTCTTGAGTCACATTTGCGCTTAAAGTGGCAACGGTCTTGGAACAATTCTATTGTCTTGATGTCTTCTTGCTGTCACTTGCCTGTAATTTGCCGGTTTACAAGCTTGCGCTACGGCTGTCCTTATATTCTACGAACAATGAAATCTGCTTTAACAAAAGCGAATCAAGAAATATAAAAGGAGCGGACTGATCGTGTTTTAAAATGCACCAGTTTTATGAGGTCTTTTAGGATTCCGTAGCCTAACGATACAAATCTGAATAATTTTTATTTCGTCTTCCATCCATTCGTCTGTCATAGACGTTCCAATCGAAGATTATGTGTACTATACATGTTAAATTCATGTCACAAGGGCTTAATACATGCAACTGAAAGATTATTTAAATTAATTTATTATTAATGTCTTTCTATTTTGTTTAGTCATGTGTGATGTCACAATATACATATTTCTAAATGATATGGAGGTTTCTAAGGAAGTGTCTTGATTATGGAAATACTTTGTGTTCGTAATCCCTCCTAACCTATTTCTGGTTACAATCAAAAACACGCCACCAAGGCGGCATGTTTGAAAGCACCCCGGAATGCTGCGGTATGGTGTAATTGTATGAACAGTAGGAATGAGTTTCCTCTGATTGAAATGCTCAGCTGTTTGTCTCCAGCCCATTGCAACTTCCTGTAGAGGTATGGTGGACACTCGAACTTATTTATGTCTAATAGCAGTGTGCGAGGTGAAGATGACTTCGTCAATGTCAAATGCATCTTCAGTATGATAAACTTCACAAAAGCTTACTTTCAATGAAAAGATTATTTACATATTAATAAATGAAGATAGAATCTTATTGCGATGTTAGATGGAAATTTAATCTCCTAAATTTAAATGTGTTACATAGAATTAAAGTTCGCTTCATACCTGCATATTATTTACAACTTTGTTTCCAGTAAGGCAACAACTTTGAAGTGCTCGAGGCTATATTAGAGGTTTGCGCATTGTACAGAATATGAATTTCATATGCAGTCGAGTATCGCTTTATACTTTTGTTATTAAACTTTCTTCCTTCCAAGTAAATATACCACTTCCTGATACCGCTGGCGAGGGTTTTAGAATAGGGGGAATAAGGGTTATTTATTTGAAGCTATTACATTTTATTACATTTTATAATAAATAATTACTTGGTTCATAATAATAATAATATTATTAACCTTCCTATTATTGTGTTTACATTATGAAGACAAATTGGTGCAGTGGTAACGTATGCGGGTATACTACTTACGTCGTGCGGATGGATGATATTCATTGAACAATTTCTCTGTGATGCTTGTCATTTATGTTAATGTCTCACGTAATATAAATCTGTTTGTGACTCCCTCACACTACGATTCCACAGTACGTTGTTTGAGAATTATGTTGCTCATTTAATTACATGCCTTGGAGGATATGATTTGATATTTACTTTATCCGAATATTCTCTATCTAAATTCATATCGTGTAGGAAATCGGTTATGCATTCTTTTATAGTGTTGATGTCCTCAGATTATGGGGACCACACGCATAACGGTTTGACACAAACGTTTGAACGAAGCACGAGCTCCAGATAAGTCTTGTCAGACATAACCAAAACGTATATAACGATAATTTTATACCTGTGCAGGTACGGGTGAAGAATCGAATTTCTCGGAAAACTCCGTACGGTATATTTATGTTTGTGTGATGAATTTCGGTCGAATGTGCGGGTCGTGCTTTGTATTCAACGCCTATCAACTTCTACAGAAAATTGACCTACTTCTAAATCTTTTACAAATTTACGAAGAAAAAAAAACTGCACTCTATTCTCCCTACACAACGCATTAGGGAACTGGCGTGAAGATGTGTTACTGTTGTTGTTCATTAAAGTACATTTTAGTCCGTCCATTATTTGATATTGATTTAATTCTTCGCCTTCGTGTTGTATTGTCGTCTTAACGAAATGTCCTATTCTAATGTCTAACTGTCCAAATTCGGAAGGTCAGCGGTGTTATACCTTCGTGTCTGAAAGGGCACGTAAAGCCCTCGGTGCCACACCTGGTTTCTCTCCGGTCGTGTCGGTTTGCCGTTCCAAATTTATGAGAATAATGGAACAGGGAGTGCACCTGTGCACTATAACACATCCTGCGCAGTTGATTGTCTTGCCCATAGAGACGGCGGCCGTGGCCGAAGCCGGTTAGGACGATATTATAATTTTCACATTCGCTACCCTTCCGTAGGGAATTGACCTATGTATCAAACAAAATGATGCGCCACGTTCACTCGACAGCACGCCATAAAGCGACTGAATATGTTGCGCTCTGCGGGAACTGACCTACGGGGCTCAGTTTGTACCTGCACCGATATACATTTTTGTAAGGAATATTGCCATGCTGCATAGGAGGTGGTGGTTCCGTGCATGGTGCATTACGCTTCAACCTCCTATGCAACGGAATCGGGCCGGCACGACTGGGGAGGTGCCTCTCGCTCACCTGATGCCACCGTAAAGTGACACCTATGGTGCCGCGTTTCGTGCGGTTCGTGAGTGTCTGGTGGCCCATCGGGGGCAGGTAAAACGGAGGATAACGCATCGGCATACTCATGCTTATGTCCATGGGCATCCTTAGTCGTTGCTAGGCTCCGATTGCTCGTTTGTCCCTCTATACTATAAAGAATACATCAGCGCCCCACACGCAATATGGTCCACTGGTATATTCTATAAAGAATTACGAGTATGGCTGTTACATGATACCGGAACGGTACATACCGGAATAACATAACCTAAACAAGTTGTAGTAAACATAAGTTGACTTTTTAGTCTAAATATATGTATATAACGTAGCTTCCTATATTTATTTTATAGTATTATAAAACTAATTTTTATATGATAACTGTATTAATTATTTTACTGTCCTTGGATTTTATATAAAATGAATAAAATGTCACCAAGTAGCCCAATAACATAATTTTGTATACAATTACTTTTCAATCGCAAATTCAGGGCCTACTTCGACGGTTAACAACTGTCTTGGTAACACTTAGCTCGAAGTTACACCTGTTATTTACTTTCTAGGTTCTACCATAAATTTTAATACAAAAAAATAATTAATTAACAGCTAATTTTGACATTTTACGGTGACAACATCCCAAAGCGCGGTTCCACTAGTGTTAAACTCCTATCCCAAGGGAATCATTATTTTTATTCCGGGATAACAATATTCGCTATGTATTCCAGGCAATCTACAAAATTATATGTGTCAAATGTCATCCAAATTCTATGTGCATTTCTCGAATTTACGTGTATAATATTGGTAGGATTTAATCAGCATTAAACTATGAAAGATTCTGTAACATTATTTCTCATTTGAAACATATTTGCATACGATGTGGAATCCATGGAGGTGGGAATAACAAGGGTCGATATTGTTAATACAAAATTAAACATAAAAGCAAAACTCAAATAATGACGGCACATTTGCTAAACACACATCTAATCCTATCGATTCTAATTATTCGATTTAAAAAACACATTTGTCTATCGATTGTTTCGAATTTTATTTATCGAAAATTAATTGATAAAAAAAAAAAATACGGCGTCGTAAACATTACACGTTACAACTACAACAAATTAAATGTATGACAGAACAACTTCTGCCTGGACAGCTGTCAGTTGTCAATATTTTCAGCAGCCATAAGGTTGTTTTCTATGCCGAATATCTTCGAATATTTCATCATATCATAATAATCAAAAAGTTTTGTATAATGTTATATAGCCTATCTTTATCACAGATAACGTACGATTGTGAAGGTAAAAGAATATTTTAAATCGGTTCTGTATTTTCGGAGCCTATTCAATCAAACACATATACAAACAAATGTTTCCTTTTTGTAATATTAGTGTAGATACCATTGATCTTTGTTCCAAAGACATATCACATTGCCCAATATCAAGCGCCCTCATTCTTGAGAAACAAAAACTATCCATGAGACATGTAAAAGGTACATGTTAAAAACAAATAATTTAAAGATAAGTAAAACAAAATTATTTTTCATTCATATTTATTTTTAGATTTATTCTTAAAATAATGAATGTTCATTTTTACGTTTAATAATCAAATATATATACCAAGTACGTATAGATAACAGATCTACGCGCCCCAACCATGGCCGCCACTGACCTTCCTAATTGTCCTAAAGGTAACAAATACATTGCACAATATGCTATATATCGCTTAGATAGCAAGGCAAATTGAGACTACCCAATGGCCCTAAATCGGAACCCTTACTCAAGTGATATTGGTAGGGTAATATTCCTTTTAACTATGTATTTATTTCCTGTGATGCAAAAGAGCAGTTTTATCATAGCTACTCGTGGCTACCCAAGCCCGTGTACATTAGTACATAAAATTACAAACAGCCACCGGCTACTTACAAGACGCACAAAACGTGACACTGAAGATGTCGCTTTATGGCGGTATTATGTAAGCGGGCATTGGAGGAGCGAGTGTCATCTTCCTATGGAGTTGTGGGCTGCTGGTTTGTTGTAATATAAAAAATAATGTCCACGCCCATTGACAAATCTCTTGGCTTCAAAAGAGGAAAAAGTTTACACAGCGCTAAAATGTCAGCTAAAATACCAGTGTCCATTGTACAGGCCAATGGGTATGTAATTTTATATAGCGTTTTATCTATGTACATCGTTTTTATTTTTTAATTTGTATACTCCATCAGCTTCAGCTGATGTTTGATGGGAAAATAATTTGGTGTGCAAAATAATACGGACAAAGACACATTATATACACTCTCTCTACATGCGTCCTATATGTGGAACATATTCTATATTTCAGAAGAGTGCTTATCAGTGAAGAACGCTTAGCGAGCATATTAATAATAACATATTATGTAAGTATTGACAGTACTCAATTTATGATTACACCAATTTTAATGGACTAAACAGACAATAGCAAACGAATCAGGTACATATCATCTGCACATATATGTAATTTTGGGAAATACCGTCCACGGAAAATAAAAAGAACTCCACGAAAATTACGATATAAATGATAGTGATTATATTATTTATGTTGTCATTTTATATTGTGGTAGAAGGTAGAAATCTACCTACTACCACAATATTATAAATTTCTATTTAGAAATACATAAATATCCCCGTTAATGTTGTCATTCAGTTGTCCTACCCTCCTTTCCTTCTCCCTTTCAATGGACCACCGGCGCTACTAACAAACCGTACGAAATGCTACAGTGTAGTTTTCACTATACGGCAGTGCCATGTGTGCTTGAGGTACCTCCTTGGTCATAATAGATATTTCTTACATAAAATGATTAGTCGATACTCGCTCGAATTTGAAAGGGCCGAATAATATATGAGCTATCAACACGTACATGACGTATGCAGGATTATAGTAAGACGAACACTAGCCTAAGGCAATGTGCAATGCAAAATTTAATGTAATAGTTCGTAATAAATTGCTAAATGTATC
>JAFELO010010421.1:39438-51604 GCA_017140195.1 Eumaeus atala | reverse complement strand
TAATAACAAAATATAAATAAATATAGTACATATATACAAAAGATATCAACAAACAACTTCCAACAGTAGTAAACGGCATAAATTTGTAAGTGGTTTATTAGAAATAAGAGCATACTGATAGAACCAACACTTTTTTATATTATAATAGGGCCAACGAATACTTGGAGCTTGTAGAAGACTGAATATCCCGTTCTTTGCTCGTCCCCGACTGAGTATCCTAATACTCACAGGTGGAAAAGTACGATGTTATACTTGTATATTGAAGACATATTATTATTAGAGATTGAATGCTATATTTAAATTAGATAAAAATACAAAATTAAACAAAGAAGGGGCTATCGATTTGTCTGTATATTGACATATTTTGTGAGATATCCATACGAAGCCGGAACCGGCTGCTAGTAATTTAATAAAGTGAGTTAGTTAGAGGTGTGCTCTGCCGTAGATAGCTCCAGTACACCGGTGGCATCCTCAGAGTTTCAATGGATATTCGGTCCATCCGCAAGCCCCACACACCCATAGGATTCGACCTGGTTGCGGTGGGAGAGCATAAAAACATTTCGTCGCGAAACCATAAATAAGGTTAGGAGGGAAAACAAACACAAAGTATTTGCATCAACAAAACAGTTCCTTAGAAACCTCAATACTATTTAGAAATTTGTATCTTATTACATCCCAAACGACTAAGCTGTATAGAAAATAAAAACATCATTCTATTCCATGTATTACCCCTACATTACGTAGTAGCTATTTATATATAATATATTTATATGTATATATGTTCTAAAACATTGCAAACTTCACATGTACAGTACCTATAATCTTCGATTAAAACGTCTGTAACATACGGATGGATGGATGACGAAATTAAAAGTATTCCGATCTTTATCGGTAAGCTACGGAATCCTAAAAGACTTTATAAAACTGGTGCAGCGACCAGTCCGCTCCTTTTATATTTCTCGAATTTCGACATAAATTCGAATAAAGAAAAAGAGTTTTGCTTACTTGAACGCGCTATCTGGAACTCTAAGTTAAATGCTATATATGGTCCTTTTTATCGTACCTGAAATTTTGCCGTGGAAGCTAAGAAAACCTTAGTCAGCAGTAGTCAAGGGAATGTATGCGCTAACCAACATAATTATATACGTCTGCAGGCATTTTGTGTGAAACATACACGGCATACAATTAGGTAATAGTTTTTTCCTGTGATACAATTAATTATAGTTTATATAATTAATTTACAATTCTTGGCACTTATTTATTTAATTATGCTGGAAGTTCTCACTCTTTTTCAAATGCCATGCCATTTTATGTTAACAGTCGTTCATAGAGAATGACTTCAGTGACGGCTGTATACTCTAATTGTATATTCTTTATGATTTCTTCTGAGCTTCAATATAATAATACTGTTTATATCTGAACATAAATTTGGAAGAGTGCACAATGCTTTCGTTTATACAATTATTTCAAGTGGGAAGCAATAACTATTTTTCAAATCAAGTATTACTCGGGCATTATGCCTACTTTTTTAGTGCTTCTGCTGACTCGTGAGAACGCTTTAGTTAAGCTGTCCAGATATAGCACTGACGATGTAAGGTCTAACTTTTACTACCATAAAAGCTGCCAATTAATTGCACATTATGCATAGTCATGACTTGGTATGTTATCAATACAATACTGAATATATTTTGGTATTTAACGACCAAAGCAAGATCCAGACGCAAGATAATTGTCAGTAAATATTTCACATATTCCGAACGTTGCACGATTCTTTAAAAATTCACTTGACATACACGATGAATTCACTGAAACTATTATTTGAAAAGTAATAAAACAGATAAGTCTGTTCAGTAACTACTAAACTTCAAATGTTCATGTCAAGGATTGTTCCGATAGCTTTTGTTTGGACATTATGAGGATCTACGGACAGTGGTATGAACGCTAAAAAATATGTCCTTTGTTTAGTCATTACATAAAACTACTTTTACGGATTTTATCGCGGTTTGTTTGTTACTTTATCCAATCACTATGTTGTTTAGAAACTAATAAAATTAATATAAAAGTTGTTGTGTACGTAGACGTTGTGCAATTTTGGATAATTCATTAACTTACGTTATCACATAATTTTTTCCATTATTTACACTTATTTAAATATAGAGCAAATGAACCGGAATATTCGTGAAGTTATATTGGGAATTTTTACTTGAATTATATTTAACTTCCGTTTGATGTAGCTATCATAAATTATGTTACAGCTGCATAACCTAAATAATATTGCGATATTTACATTACATTGAAATCTCTACACTATTCATGAAAATAACATAATATAAGTAACAAATTATTGATTACACTTGTGGATTATAATCATCCGCTGCACGTTTGTGGTGCGTTATCTTAAGTGAATATTTAAACAAGAGTTATTTGTATTATTGTTTAATTTACAAGTAGAGGAAAGTAGTCGGATCTTAGGAATTTATGCGGAGTTGCATTTTTTTACCTAATAGTTTAGTTTGGGCCATACTGACGGTCATAAATGCAATGAAATATTCACTCCAGTAATATGTAAGTGAAAGGTACGTCGAAAATAATTCCAAGCTTAAATGGCTGTATTAATTGTTTGTTGTCAATAATTCTTCGAAATTATTGACCCCTCAGCGTGTGTGTTTAGATCAAACTCTAGGATTCTAGATTACTGACGGTTATCCGACTCGGGACAGATGCTGGAAGAAAAGGAAAATTGAATGTGATATTCCACAAGGGTCTGCTCTGTGTCCACTTCTGTGAAACATCGGTTTTGATTCACACGCATGGCAACATCCTCAGCGGAGCTAGCGTCGTGTGCTACGCGGAATACACCTTTTTCGTAGCACTGGGTACATCCAATCATCCAGATTCAATTCAACCAGATTTCTCCGGGTAGTCGTCTGCGAACTATGGCTATAATATAAACTTTTAAACCTAATTTGTTTAGTATTTTGAATGTTAAGCATTTTTAAGTTGCTATTTGCTGACAGAGGTACTCCGTCACCTGTCAAAAGTCACTTTGCTTAAAATTGTTGGATTTATATAATATTTAAAAAACTAATTATTTAGATATCAATATTTTATTTTTTCCTATATATAAATAGTAAATTATTTATTTATAATACAAAATGTTCAACAACCGTGAAAGCGTCGAAGATTTTTTTTCCATATCTTCATCGGGGACTAGCAATGACAGCTTTCAGAGCATTTCAGCCGTACCTCTTCATAGTACTCTTGCTTCCAAATCTTCTAATAAAGAGTTAAACTTTAATATTGAACACATAAATGCGTAAAGTATTCCGGCACATTATCCGGTTCTCTTTAACTCGTTTGGTTCACAACCTTCTATTCATGCTCTTCTTAGACTATATTATGTGAAAGAACTGCTTCCATGTTTTTACATGGGAAATGAAGGTATAATATTGGCTTTTAGTTAATGATATACAATTATAATTGAATAGCAATGTACAATGACAGATACATCAAAACAAATTGTTATTTTGTTAGCCAGTGGCTCATTGAGAAAAAGGAGTGCAACGCAAACGCAAACACTTGTGTTATGCTAATGGGCGTCGGTAGTCGCCAAATGGCTTCGAAAGCTCATTTGTCCTCTTTGGCTATGAAAAACTACAAAATAATGAGAATAGATGTATATTTACATAGTCTGGCTATAAATACTGTGTAACAGTATTTATGGTCATTAAAAAAATACTTTTGGATTTGAAATATGTCATTTTTATAAGATTGTTCATTGTGTTTTCTCAATTTAGCGCCAATACATTTTATGTTTTGGGATGTCTAAAGGAATGTATTGCAGTCAATGGAGATCGTTTCGAATGGGCTTTTGATATTTTTAATTGTTTTATATTTGTGTATTATACTAACGCACTTTTATACACAGTTTTATCAAAATCTCTTCTGTAAATCTGACGTCATTGAGCAACAAACATCCATACATCCATCCATTTTCTTGCATATACGAGTATGTTAGTAGCACAAAATAAATTAAATTAATTTTATAAATGCTGTTGCTTATCGTGCGGTTTGTGAGTTTCCGTTGGCCCATTACGGGGGCGATACTAAGTAATTCCCTGTAGAAAACACGAAAATTAATGTATTTTAGATTTAATTAATTTATAGAATTTACTTAAATAATATTACAAAAAATTATGTAAGGGAGCTTCGTCATTTCGATTTGAAAAATCTCGAAAAATTGGCTGGATATGTTGATGCTTTCCCTCCTCCCGATTCCCCCTTCTAACGTTGTTTGATAAGCTTTATAAACAAATATTTCGTCGTATTCTCCTTGGGATTACTTTGACAGGCTCTTTGCTGATTCAAGTACTTTATTTGAGCTAGCACATTTCCTCTAAGTTAACTGTCAATTCTGAGCAAAATGAATAAAAGGAGTATTTTTTCTGGTTACTTTAGTTCCTTATTTTAAAAACCCTGTGATGTATTTAGTACTACATTTAGTGCTGAACTCGAATTTGCATCTGGTAATGTATGACTATAGGCTAAGCAAATTAATTTTATGATAGTTCAAAGCGTCATCGTCTGCGTTTGATATATATACTAGATTGTATAATTATACTATTATTACGAATGCCAAAGTTTGTAAGTATGGATGGACGTTCTCGCGTAAATACTACTCAATGGGTTTTAATCAAAACTTTACAATAATAAAGCGTATACATGAAAAAACACATAGGCTATAGAAATAATAAGTCCCTCACGTGGGTTTGTCTGTAGTCCACGTGGACGAAATGTGGTACAACTAGTACAAATAATCTTAGTGAAATCTATTAATGATTTACGATTAAAAGTATTAATGAAGTAAGAAATTATATGACTGTATCAAATAACGGAAACGCGGCTTGAAAAAGTGACGTCTCTGATTTATATGGTGCCACCACGAGGGTCTGATTGCTCGTTCCCATACTGTTGCCAGAGTGGATATGAATTTAGTCGTCAATACGAGAGATTTTTTTTAAACCCCAAACGGGCAATTGGTTTTACGACTAACGACGCCCATGAACATACGTATAATTACCATGCCAATGCGTTGCCGTACTTTCACTTGCCTTCCCAATTACACTACAATGCAACACGGCACTACTTTTATTGAAAAAAGAGATTAATGTTTTTTTTTTGTTTTACCGAACTTACGTTTCACATCAGAATCAACTTCATTAAGGAGTAGGCTTTATTCGCTTCAAAATAATATTATTTTAATGGATTTCATCGAGGTTTATTAAGATTTTATGATAACGAGTTATCAGATGCTTTGCAGCTTAAGTAGGAGTAATATAGGGATTGAAAAGAACTCTTAATGTGGGACAGCATATAAAAATTCTTCTTGCGGATAAAGGTAGTGCCACCGTAATAACAGTCACGAATGCATATCTATTGTCTCAAGAATGCTTACCATTGGAATACGCTGAACTTTTGCAACATTGTTTCACTTATGGTTACGTGCTATGGCATAATCAATTCTACAAGTAAGTAGATGGCTTTGCGACGGGTTCACCAATATCCCCCGTCATCGCAGACATTTTCGTGGACGGCTTTGAGATCGAAGCTCGGCAAACCTCACCAATAACACCAAAGTTCTACAAGAGATATGTTGATGGCACTTTCACAATTGTAAGTAAAGATAAAGGAACCGTATTCTTCGATTCAGTATAAACGCCAAAATTCAATTTTCTGTGGAGCTAGAGACAAATAATTATTAAGCTTTCTTAAACGTTTTCATCTTTCGCAATCCCTAATAATACATAGTACCAAACAGTATAGAAACATACTCTAAAATCTTAAAGACATTTCTCACCACCGTCCAACATAGTCATCTACCGTAGGTAAATTTCATATACCGTTTATTTCGAAGAGCACGAGGTATCTGTGAGGACCAACACCTACACACCTAAACTCAATACGTGAAGCAGGTTCTGCGAGCCTAAATATGAAACCAGGCACCGTCGAGCGCCTGCAATACTACCATACATTAAAGTTTTCACTGACAAAATTGGCTACATCCTCAAGCGAGCTTCAATATAAACTTATTTCAAGTCATCAAAAGATATCAGTAAATTTTTACCACCAGTGAAATGTCACATCTCCCTACTAGATGCAGAAGTGTATTAACATGATTGCGACTGTAGTCTCTCTTGTATAGGACAAGCAAAACGATGAATCAAAACTAGCGTCAAAGAAGATATATCAGAAATTAGACACCATCGCGTTAAAAAATCTGCAGTCTGTGAACACACTGCAGTTAGCCCCTGTATTTACACTAGATTTAATAAGGCACAAATCCTCGCGAAAAACAGATTCTGTCCTAAGATGTTCCTATGCTGTAGAATAGCTATTGAAATTAGAAACTACCAAATTTCAATAAATAATTTAATAAAATATTTTCGTTGGAGAGCTCGCAGGAAATGTGCACAGCCTGAATGAATCCTCCTGACGTATTGGCCTTAGGATGAACTTGGACAAGACAAAGTTCATGTCCAACACGTCCTACCTAGGCGGATCAACGTCGATAATGCTATTCTCTGAATCGTAGACGAATACGTCTACCTCGGACAATTGCAATAAGGTAGACATAACTTCGAGAAGAAAACCGATAGATGGATTCAGTTGGGTTGGGCAGCATTCCGGAAGCTTTGTCACATTCTCGCGTCGCCTTCAATCGATTCCTACTCCCCGTAATGACTCACGGGGCCGAAACTGGGCCTCTTAATTTGGGACAAGTTTGCGGTAGTTGAACGGGCTTCTGAACGTACTGTTTTGGGTGTTTCTCTGTTTGATACAATTAGTAACGAAATCATAAGACCGAGAAATAAAGTATCCGATATCTCGCGACGAATAAGCTTGCTAAAGTGGCTATGGGCTGGCCACACACTCAGAAGAACCGATGGCAGGTAGGCCAGTAAGGTTCTGGAGTGGATACCGCGTTTAGGGATACAAAGTGTTGGTCGACCGTTAACCAGGTGGGAAGGTGATCTCCGTTCAGTAGCCGGTCTGGGATAGACGCGAGTTGCAGGAGATCGATCGTCTTGGGGTTCATTGAAAGAGGCCTATGTATAGCAGTGGACGAAAGGGGCCGATAATAATGATACTGATGAAATTTCAATAGAGTAGAGGGTGGTGCCCAGCTATAAACACAATTAAATTAAAATCCAAACGTAGCACCTCACATGCGCATGATACAATAAGCGCTTTCTGCGTTAATCGGAACAAGTAATTAATTTTATAAAACCTTCGGGTACTTTTAATAGCTTATACAATCGGGACGTCGTCTGTCGTCTCAGTTCACCCGTGACCATGGTAGCTGTAAAGCTTCTAAAACATCGGTAAAATACTTGGTACATACAGAGTTTAATTAGGGCAGTATTATTTATTGAAAATTCATGTACACATCACTACATAAAAGGATTATAATAAAATAAATACTATAGAACCAGCTCATTAATTTTGATTTGTTCGTAAAATGCACGTCTTCCGCGCTCGTCTTCATTTTAATGTGGTGCGTGTTCCGTGTTCAAGTGTCGCCAAGTAGCTATTTAAGTATACTTATAACTTTGTTTGAAATAACCTTCAAAAATTATACTTAAAACTTAGCTATGATAACTAGCATCATAACTCTACTCTTACTTACATCACAAAATATATTAGTAAGAGTAGAGTTATGATGCGTAGCAGACGAATTTACCCCATTGATACAGGAATATACCAACAAAGTGTTACTTTATACTCACTAATGTCCGATGGAACAGTTTCGATATTAAAACAATCCCAACAGGCGGGTTAGCTTCCTATGGACCCAAAGGATTGAAGGAATAAAGGGAGGGAGGGAAGTAATACCACACCTTCCATTACACACATTCCATTGATTAAGATAAGATAATAATATAATAATCATACATACAAATTGTTTATTAAAATCTTTTTGAATTTAAAACTCATCTTTTATATATAGTTTAGAACTCATACGTATTTCAATTTTTTTTTCCAGAGGAGTTTAATGTTGAAATGTATTTATACATATTTTATCGGACACATAACATCCACAGCAGATGTGTCACTTATTAAGCGATGTGAAGGTACGCTAATAATCACAGTAGGATAACAACTCATCGTTGGAGCAGGGTTTCTCGCAGCACTCTGCCACCACCTGCCTCTTACTCCTGCCCATCGCCTTTGCTCTTTGCTGGGTCATCCACGGCCAGAACTGGTTTTGCTCCAACTCCCACACCAGCGGACTCTGGTGATCTGTTCTCTTCACCATATTCATGTCGCACATGGTGGCTAGGGCTATGGCGAGGTTCCTGCCACAGTAGCTTTGATTCTGAGTGGTGAGTACCATGAAGTACGTAACTATGAACAGAACTAGTGTGATCTTCATGGTTCGAGTGTCTGGAAGCGTGTGTGCTAGAGAAAATCTTTACAAGCCTATATACAAGCTCCTCATTAATATACGCAGGTGCTTATTCGAGTGAAGTAATGCGAGCTGATTGTGCCGTGGGCTGACGCTGAACTAGATGACGGACGGTGAGGAGGCAGGGCACGCTACGTAAGGTTTAATTTCTGTCTCAGGTGGTCTATAAATAGTTTAGAATATCATGGTAATTAGGTTTAACTTTAGAAAGAGGTAGTGGCATCCTGCATAGGAGGAGGTAGTGCCGAGCATGGTGCATGACAATACATGCTCCTATGCAACGCAATTGCGAATGGCAATCATGCGAATGGCCTTGGGCATCGATAGTCATCAGAAGGCTCAGATTTCTCGTTTGCCCCTTTTTGCTATTTAAAAATGACCAAATATCAGGCATCAAGAAATAAAACAATAAAAGTGACACCTGCCAGGTCGTACCGTAAAACACTTATAGTGTACTGTAATGATGATCGCTTATGTGTTTGTTTTAAGTACTTATTACGTTTGTCTTAATACATACATAACGTCGCCCTCGCCGAATATCGGCTACAGCGGCCATCTCACTATTTATATATATTCTATACAGGAACTATAGTGCAAGTGTTTGCTCAAGCACAAATCTCTCTCCATTCTCTTATTCATATGGGACGGCGTCCGACGCGCCCAGAGAGAAATCGGCTGAGAGACCGACTTAACGAGCTCTCATGCACCGAGGTCGCACCATCGCCAACTTCCTAACATTACACTGTTATTAGAGCCCGGGATCTGTACGTCTGTGACTGAACATGCCTATCTCGAGATCACAAGGGGCATACAAATGATCAGTCAAGTTGTATCCATGGGTGAATTTACTTACCTACAAAACACGTTGGAATTCGGTAACATTTAAGATACTTTACTTCACGAAGTTGTTCTACATTATAGAAAATGCTTAATTAATCATTCTGGGTACCTCATTTAAATCATTCACCCACCTGCTGCTTTGTGAAAGGTGAAGCAATTTATCCGGCACGCATGTCAAAATGCGAATAAGATAAATCTCATGTCTTAAAAATGATCCAAGTTTTGTCTAGACAGTGTCGTTTTTTATTATCATTATAATAATAAACGGTGTCACTGTTAAAACTTTAGTAGTACAATATTACCAAAGAGTTTTAGTATTAAAATGCATTTTATTAGCATTGATCAGTGTACTAAATCATAATTTTCTAAATTCCGTGGTCTCAATATTAGTTCTAGGACGGGACTAAACTTATCTTGTATCGATTACGTCGTTGTAAAATGTTTGTGCCTATCATTTCTCCGATAAGAGGAGAGCAACATACGGGACGTGAGAAAGCTCATTGTCAAAAAATGAAAAGGAACCCTAAGAAAGATTTTATTACACCTTATTGCATCCACTCTTTCGCTCTAGTAATGGACGTCCAGGGGATAATGTTGAGGGTTTCGCGTTTCATGCAGTTTGTGAGTAGGCGGTGGCCATTGGGGGAAGGGGATGATACGAGGGGTACGCATCTGTGTAACAATCCAGTGAGTGTCCGTGGGCGTTGGTAGTCGTCAAAAGGCTATAATTTCTGTTTTGACCCCTTATGCTATCAAAAGAACATCTTCGTTATTACATTCTTTTTCTTCGTCGTAAACTCTTGACAGAGTGATCGTGATTTTATGATGGACAATCCAACTGTCGTAATGTGTCTCCACTCCTTACGATCCTCAGCATGGCGGAAATATTGGACAATGGACATTTGTAGCCTTTAGTCTGTCTAACGCGCTTGTGTACAGCCACGTGACTGTTTAATTTCAACTTGCCCTTATACTACAAGACGTACCATGAAGTTTTGGTTTCGTAATATGAGGCGGCACAGTGGCCGATAATATCTCCTTAACTTTGATCTCGCCCAAGATCGAGATTTTGGTCCGGAATGTCCGTCCAAGGTATCCGCAGCAGTCGTCACCAGCACCAAGTTTGAAGTGCATCAATTTTCCCTTGGTCTTTCCGGTGAACCTTCCACGTTCCAGCGCCATATAAAAATATAGGGAAGACCAAGTTCCTTATGAGACGAACTTTCGTGGTTCTAGTGGTGTTGCGGTTACACCAGACTCCGGTCAGCTTACCTTCGAATCTCGTCGTCACAATCTCCTGTGTTTATGATCGTTGAGTCGAGGTACACGTAACTTAAGACAATCCCACAGTTCCCAATCATGTGGATGTCAGGTTGGTTTAGCTCAACTCCGTCTACGATCATCATCATGCTTTTATGTCTGTTTATTACGAGTCAGAAGACGAGGCTCTGGGTTCTTATAGGCGTGTCAACAGTTCTTCCATATTTTCCTTCGAGCGGGTCGGAAGAGTTGTTTCATCAGATTATCTTGAGTTGGATATTTTCCGACTCTCTCCCCATTAATAGGGTTTCTGTCAACCGTACCGTCACTGACCGTATGTCATCCGTAGATGACGTCGAGCTAGCTTATGCGGTTCATCAACTGTCAACAATATGGTCTAAATACTGCAGCGGAAAAGTTCCCAACTCTTCTCATTGTGCTACACACTTTCACGCTTTCACATAGTAGCACAAACTGGACCCTAAAGGAAATCACCCCCCTAAAGGACGTTGCCCAGCGCTACAGGACAACCCCACCGATTTTGGGACAGTGCAATAGGGTGAGGTTCCCATCCTCGTCCCTTGCCCCGTGAGCAAAAGCGCCACCTCATGTTGCTCTTAGGTCCCCTCTTCTTATACGAGGGGTATCGAGAAGGATCGCTCCTCCTGATCCTTAAGCCCCCTCTTCTTATAAGTGGGGTACAAAGACCCCCCTCGGTTTAATTGGCTTCGGCTGGCTTCTCCCCAGGCTACTAAGCTCCACCGCCATGACAAGGCCTGGACCGTGGTTGGGATGTTCATGGGACCTGGGACAGGGATAGTCATAAAAATGTAAAAATGTTCGGATTTCTCGGTTGCCCCCTCTTCACTTCAATATATATATATATATATATATATATATATATATATATATATACTACTCAAAACAAAATAAAAGCCACTAAGATTTTTTGATGTACCATGAAAATAATAAAGACATTAACTTGTTTAACTTATGTAACTACAAAATAATGTTATTGATTATAATATAGGCTAACAATTGCTTAAAATAATGATCATGAATTGATTTTTTTTATATTCATAACAAAATTGGCCATTTGGAATGAAAACCAAGAACAAAAGACATCACCTAAAAAAGACAAAATACTGTTCTTGTCACTTTTGTTTCTTCTTTGTAATAACGAGTATGTCCTCCTTTCTTAGCAATACACTCCAGTAGACTCGTATGCACACTCTGGATTAAATTCCTCACGTTTTTATCTGGAATCTCCTCCCAAGCATCTTATAAAGCGTCAATCAGCTGCTGTTGGTTGTAGCCCCCTTGCTTATTCTATCTAACTCTTCGATTCAATTGATCCCACAATTGCTCGATCGGATTTAAGTTCGGACGGTTAGCTGGCCATGGTAATACCTCAATATGTGTCCCTTCTAGGACAGCTAGTGTTGATCGAGCTATGTGTGCTCGGGAATTATCTTGCATAAGGATGAATCCAGGCCCCATTTGCTGTGCAAATGCTTGTGCAAAAAAAAAAACTTGAGGCCTGATGACGTACCCGATGTAACGTTCTGCAGTTACGGTTCTTGAAAACTTCGTGAAAAG
>JAFELO010010421.1:0-39418 GCA_017140195.1 Eumaeus atala | reverse complement strand
TATCGTCTACAGCAGCCATCTCAATTGAGAAGAGCAATTATAATGCAAGTGTTCGCGCTGGCACAAATCAGTCTCTATCGATGTTCCACATTTATGACATAGTTCAATTTTCAAAGTCTTCTATAAACTTGTTGGTATAAGGTAGTTGCCTATACTTTCAGCTAAATATAGTTTTAATAGTACCGAAAATATCAAATTGAATGCAATGTAAATGCAGCGAGCCTGCATCAATAATTCCTATGATCATCAATACTCATGTTCATTATATATAACCTTATTCCAGACATTTTATATGTTCCAATGCGTAAAAATTACTTGAGAGAATAATAAATGATAGTGTATGCCAATTAAGACCTTTTCTACAGCTTGGAGGAAGCACTACGAAAGCGATTTTCGACATGGTTAGATACGTCGAAATCCCATTTCGGTTACACTTGGCCAGTGTAACCGAATGCCCAGAAACATCCACACAACAGTTATGCAGATGCGTTGTCCTCCTCCATCCTTCCGCCCAATGGGTCATGTTATATGTTGCCCATATGCTGTGTATCACGAGTTATAAATAATTCCTATACAGTTATGTTCTCTATATCTCATGTGGATAGAGAAGCACCACAGATTATAATTTACTTTACAAATTACAAATGACTTCCGATCCAATTGAGCACAAGGTTTTGTACAAGGCATACGGTATTTTAGCCCAGATAGCATACGATCGGGGAAGAATTACTCGCACACGTAACGCTGCCGTGAAGTGATAATTACGTTGTTCGAGTTATCACTGTTTTAGGAACGGGAAGTTTTCATCGTCCATGTGACAGCTTGGGTCGTTTTGATACAGGTGGTCCTCACATCGAATATGTCATATGTTTTACTTCTACTTTCACCTTTAGGTAAACAATGTGACATACTCAATCTGAAATGTACGAGACAGGTCTGAAATGAAGAAGTGTAGGTTATTTTTTGCAGAACGGATATGTTTTTCCGTGTATATTCTATGTAATATTTCAATGTTGGTGGTGGCGGTGAGAAATATTCATCAATCACTTAATAATGTTTGAAATCACAGTTCTCTTTAAATGTGGCATTGTTGTGTAAAGGGACCTCCCTATACATCCACATTCGCCTCCCTATTGGGGGTAGTTAATACTCACAATTAGAGGACACCAGAATTTGTGTGCAAATAATATTTTTTTTTCCTCAGTACTATTTGAACTTAGATAAACATAAAAATTAAAATAATTAAATTTGAGAATTGATTCCCCGATTGATAATGACTCCCCGTAATGGTGATCACGTCAAAGAACATACAGCTGATGTGTGCATGCTGAAGTTGGCCCCTGCCATTATATTAGGTTTGACAAGGCGCAAATCCTCACTAGGGAACAACTTTTCTCCCTATTGAATTTAAAATACGTTCAAATTTCAATAGACAAGATGGCTGGATATTTCATTCTGCTTGGGACCCATTTATAAACATAATCAAACTAAAAACTAAACGTAACTCCTCAAGACAGCAGGATATAGTAAGTACTGTTCGGGTAAATGGGAAGAAATATATCTTCATGATTCTACGAGTACATTTAGTAATTAATATATCAGGAAATCAGTCGTCATAGTCAACCCGTGACGTTGCTTGGTGTTAAGATTCTGAAACGTCTGGCTGGTTAAATAACTAAACAAAGAACGATAAATTCCATAAAAGTATTTTAATCGTAATGAGAAACATTCTCGAAGACTTAAGACACCAATAGATTTAATAGAGTAAATAATAATATACGTTGCAATTGCTGTTTACGAATATAGGTACAATATGCTCGGACAATAATTAGCTAGTACGAATAAAGACTTTATCACTATCGGTAACACAAAGGAATATCATATGTATTGAATACGTTGAGAGACAAAGTTATTAATGGCTTTGATGTACATTATTAATAATGATATCAGTATTACTGAATATTATTATAACTAAATCAAATCATGACTAATACAACATCGATTTAGAGTGCAGAGTAATATTATCATTTCTTTTTTCGGAGGGACCTAATACTGATTGGCGGCGCTAGTCCAGCCTCTACAGTTCGACTGACTACGAAGACTTTTTGTGTTCTGGTTATAGGTAGATAGAGGGACAGACCCCCCTCTTTTCCCGCTGATGGGAAGAGGTGAACTGGGTTGATTGTGGGCGTACCCTATAGTGATTATTTTTGGGACCGAAAGGGGGAAAGCGGTCCCCCTCCCCACTCTAGTGGGACGGCGCGCGCACGATGCCGTTTAAGTTGCGGTGTCGTGGATAAGGATAATTGAGCTCGTTTAGTGTTTGGCTTATCTGAGGAGGCCGGCCTCCTCGCCCCCCCTCTGCCGGAGGGGGCGATTTGCACTACAAATCGGCAAAAGCCGTACTTTTAATTTATTTATTATTAGAGCTCTCTAAGGTCGCGTTAATTTATTTCTAGCAATCTAAGCTCTCGACTTACGGATTCCAACCCGGGCTCGTTTCCGTAAGCGGTGTGTGAGTTTGACATTCTATCAGTCATACGTTATATCTGTGTCACTATATGTAAGATTTCATCGCTCGACCGGTACGAGCGGTGTATATCGTATTGGTTCTAGCAGGGGAGAATGCATTTATGCACTGTCCAACCGACCCAAGTGGGCCTGAAGAGTTTGTCGGGTCAGGTCATGTAGCGATAGCTACTACCTACTACCGACGAAAAATCTGCTATCCGTAGGTTGGCCCTATTGGCATTTTACTGCGGGAGCGTATCTTGGTGTGTCTTTGTTTGTTCTTTGACGGATCTATCGCGATCACGTCGTCGGCGTCGTGCAATACGTGCTTCGGCCGACGATAACGGGAGTCGGTTTATAACGTCGGGTCGTATTCCGACGTTCTAACGATTAATTTAGTTTTGTGATTAAGGGCACGGTCAAAGAACTTTTGAGACAGCTCTTTGAAGTGTCCTTTTATCGAGGTCAATTGAGAGTCACAATGTAGGTCGATGTTTCGGAAATACCACGGGCATCCAGTAGCCATGCGTAAGAATCTATTTTTCATTTTCTGCAAACGTTCTATTTGGGTAGGGGATATGTGCACGAATGCTGCACTGCAATACGACAAGATCGGTCGAATACATGTAATATACAAAGTGAGCTTATGTCTAAACGCCATTTTGCTCTTTTTGTTTATGAGAGGATAAAGTTTAAAAAGGAAATATCATGCCTTTTTCAGAACGTTATCTATGTGATTCTTGAAGCTCATCGACCTATCGAGAGTCACTCCCAAGTATTTCACCGTCTCTGCTCTAGGTAGCTCGTTACCGTAGAGCAGGACGGGAGGCATGTTACCTCGTCTATGCGAGGGGTGGTTTAGTGAGAAGAGTATGGGCTTACTCTTCTCCGCATTAACCTCTATTCTCCATTTTAAGAATCATTCACCGAGTTCGTTTGACTCCGTAGTTTGACTGCGTAGTTAGGGAGGTATCTAATGTACAGTGCGGTGTCATCCGCGAACATCGCCAGCTGGACGCTGGGGTGTCGCGGTGTGTCGCTGGTGTACAGATTGAAGAGGGTGGGAGAGAGAACCGATCCTTGTGGACAACCGGCCCTGAGGGGACGAGGGGAGGGCAGGGTGCCCTCCACTCTGTAGCGGAACTGCCTGTTCGCTAGGTAGCTGTTTACTATCAGTACCAGCCTGCCAGGCAGTCCTAACTGGTATAGTTTTAAGATGAGGCCTTGATGCCAAATCTTGTCAAACGCCTTTGCTACATCAAAGAAGACAGCGCCCGTGCCGCGTGGCCAGCCCTGTCCTTTGAGTCCCAATAGCACTTGAGGCGGTGTAATTGTTGTGGGCAGCTGTGGCTGTCGCGAAATGCGAACTGCTCGTCTATGAATAGGTTTTTCTCTCTTATCACGCTTTTAAGGCGGGCGAGAATTATCCTTTCATAGATTTTACCTAGCAAGCTTATGAGACTCATGGGCCGGTAACTAGTAGGCTCTACCCGGGGTTTCCCCGGTTTGTGTATGCCAATCACTATGGCTTCCTTCCATACGGCTGGGAAAGTGCATTGCGCCAGAAGGGCATTAAAATGCACACTAGGAGGTGTATAATAACGGGAGGCAGCTGTTTCAGCGCCTTGTTGGATATTCCATCGGGCCCGGGGGCCCTCTTTGAGTGAAGGTTATTAGATCCTTTACTTCTTCTGTGTCCGTCAGACGTATGATCTCATCATCATCATCCGGTGGCACAGCCAGTCGGGTCGTTATTATACTTTCTACCTCTTTTATGTGAGAGGGGTCTGTAGGGAGGGAGCTAGGAGTACATTGACTCTCTATTGTGACGGCTAGGCACTCCGCTTTTTCGTCATCCTCTAGTGCAGGTAATCGATTTACGCGAAGTCATTTGGCATTTGAGCCACCGGTTCGGCCTTAATAGCCCTCGCTAACGGCCAGTAGGCCGTGTGAGACGGCGATTGTTCGCTGACGAAGTGATCCCATCTCCCGTTTATGAATTTTGGTATTGCGTTTTTTACTTTTCTTTCGAGTTTTCGGAGGGCTTTCCTGCACACTTCGCCTCCGTAGCGATCGTACAGGCGTTTAGCCGCATTTTTTCGACGGATTAAGTCCCTAATGTCGTCAGGGAGAGCTAAACGGTCCTCTGGGACAGTGGAGATCTCTCTTGACGATTCTCCTATTTTTCTAACCAGTAGTGCGGTTAACGAGGATGAGGCCGCGATAGCGGCTTGAGGAGAGACTATACTGTCAGGGATGCTATCGAGTTCACTCTATTTGACTTTATCTAAATTATCTTTTAGTAATTTATAGTCGATGATCTTTTTCTTAATTTTAATATTACTATTACATCGATTATCTCCTATTTCTATTAAAACGGGTCTATGGTCCGAGTTAAGCTCGTGTAACGTTTCAGCCGTTTTGATGGCGAGTGAAACGTTTTTAACCAATGCTATATCTATGGTACTCGGGGAACGTATATACACATTATTTTTCGGGGAATAATGGCTTGGGATATACGGAGCGTTGATGATGATGTTACGATCATCGACACATTTTCTAAGGACCGTCCCGTGACTGTTTTTGTATCTATTGCCCCAGGTCACGCGTTGGGCGTTGAGGTCCCCAACTAATATTATTGGGTCGTCGTTTAAATTTTCGAAAATAGCGTCCAGGTCGCTAACTGGAAGCGGCTTTGAACCTGACTGGTATGCAGAGAATATGGTGATGGGCTGATGACCCGTTATGCATAGCTTGCATAGGGATACTTCTAGATTTTCTAGAGGGGGCGGGTCGAGTGGGATACAATGGTCGAGTGGGATACAATGGAATACTTCTTGTAATAGATGGCTGTACGCCCCAAGCAGGCTCGGGTCCTGTCCTTTCGAACAATATTGTAATTACAAATACGCGGGATTGAGTTTCTAGCTTTGAGGAACATTTCCTGCACTAGAGGGATGTCTAATTTATGTTCCGGGAGGAAGTCCCGCAACTCTTGGATGTTCGACCTGATGCCGTTTGCGTTAAACGACACCAGTCTTATTTAGTTGGGTTTCGTCCTTCCCGTTGTAGCCATTGGTAGGCTTCATTTAGTTAGGCGCTTAATCGTCTCGACCAGCGCTACATGGTCAACCATGGCTTGGATCTACTCCACCGTGGTGCCAAATTTGTCCTTATGTGCAAACAATTGCACTTCCTCAGTATCTACTGATTTTATGAATTTCGCTAGCAATTCAAAATCGGCTACTATGTCCTTAGCCCTGCCTCCCTGAGGTGGTGCATACTGCGGCTTAAGTGACACCAGTAGGACGGGTGCCTGTGTCCCGTTCCCATATGAGCCTGGGGCTACGGGGCCCTCTGTGGCTTAGGGGAAGCGGTAAGAGTGGAGTTTTGTGCCGTTAGGGCCCCCGCGACCTTTGGAGGCCGGGGCCATGCGTTAATGGCGGGAGGAGGGGCAGGGATGAAGTCCTCCTTTTTTTTGCCTGGCGCTTGGGCGCCTGTGGGGCTTTCTGCACCTTGGGCAGTGGCTTTGGGATGCCCTGGGGCTTGTGTACCCTCCTTTTGTAAAAGTTGGGGGCCTTCGGACATCCTCTATAGTTGGCCGTGTGGCCAACTTGTCCGCAAAGTAAGCACGCCGGGGGCTCAGTGGTGGATCTGTCCCTCAGACAGTCCGCCGTGCCGTGGTCTCCCAGGCACTTGACGCACCTCGGGCGTCCTTGGCAATTTCGGGCTGAGTGCCCATACAGCTGGCATCGGTGGTATTGCCCTGGTGCCCTCCGCTTGTTTGCCGGCTCTATACGGTAACCCGTAAAGCCGCAGATCACCCTAATGTTGTGTATCTCCTTACTCCCTGGAGTAAGGGGCAATATAACAAGTACCATGTTATATGGGACATTCGTGGTGTTATCCCCACTTTTTGTATGTCGGTACATCCGATGTACCTCCAACACGGGAATCTTCTGGTCTCTGAGACTGTCGATTATTTGCTCCTTGGGGAACTCCTTCGGAATTCCCTTCACGACGACGCGTAGGAGGCGTTCTCCCTCCAGAGAGTATGTGTGGTTCCGCCCTATTGCGCGATATTTCTATCGCGTAATAGGGCGGTCATGCGGCGGTGATCACCGGATGATGCCGTGTTGACGCGAATGCTCGATGTGCAGGCACTCGCTGACACGTAATTGATGTACTGTTCATCAATTACTTTTGTGACATTCATCCACGCATTGTTGTCGTGGACGACTATCGGTATTACTATCATATTTATGCACAATTTAAATATGTTTCATTATTCTTTATCTCTTTATCTCTCTCTCCCTCTCACATACATACAGAGAGAGAGAGAGAAAATCACAGTATTTCAATGATCTTTCTAGATTGTTCGTGATCCGGCCGATGTCGCGTACACTATGCTCTTAGGTAGGTTTACTAGTTAATTTAATAAAGCATTAAAATACATTTTCCTTTTGATTACTACTTTTCACATTTCTTTGTCATTAGTACATGGAGGTAGTGTACAACTTTTTCGTTTTCAATTGTACACTTTAATTTTCTTAATTTTTCTACTCCCATTTTTTATAGTTTATGGGGACAAACAGGCAGTCAAAGTCTTTGATTAGGCGCCAACACATCAACATCCTTAGAGTTCCACACACCTGTAAAGCTGTTGAGCGTTTTCCCCCTCCTCCCCAATGGGTTCTCTGAAACGCACAAGTCGTGCGTAAATGAGAGTACCGCTATTGTCACTTTACGGCGGTATCATTTGAGCGAAAGCTGGTGTCGACCCCATTCAGCTGTAAGGCAGTGTAACGCCTTTTAACAGATACATAAATCACCATTTTTATCAGCCTGTTTCAGTCCTCTACTGGGCATAGGCCTCTTTCCATGAACGCCAAGACGACCGATCTCCTGCTACTCGCATCCATCCCGGACCAGCTACCGCACGGATATCGTCTTCCCACCTGGTGAACATTCGACCAACACTTCGTTTTCCCAATTGTGGCCTCCACTACCTTACCACCCCAAAACCTTAGTGGCTCGTCGGCCACAAAGTTTCTGGATTGGTCTGAATTTGATCCTTAGTGTGTGTGACCATTTTCACTTTAGCGAGCCTTCGCGTGATATTGGATACTTTAGTTCTCTGCCTTATGACTTCGTTACGAATTTTATCGGACGAAGAAATACCCAACATAGCATGTTCAATAGCCCGCTGAGCTACCGCAAACTTACGAACCAGTCCTAAATCCAGGGGCCATGTTTACATAAATAAATGTTATAAATAAAATACAATATAACGATATGAAGAGAATTATCTATGCAGCATACGCAACGATGCGTAAACGACAGAGAGCGTTTGACCATCTAGACACGTGCAGCAGCCGGCATGCACCAGCCGCTGGCGGACTTGACAATTAAGGCTGCTGTCTAAATAATTGCCACATTTATGGATGACATCCTTTTTTTAATATCTTATTATTTATAGCTTAATTGTGACTCCCTATTAAAACACATATAAATTATGTTATAACAAGATTTTAGATCTATCATGGAAGAGTGTATTAAGCAATCCATGAGTGAATTGTCGCAATTCTTTCACATTAAAATGGCCGAGTTTGAGAATGATATTCAGAAATTTTCAACATAGAAAACAGCTGCAAATGGGCACTTTAGAGCACACAAAGTTGCATCCGAGAGATAATAAATAGGCTTCAAACAAAAAGCAACCGTAGGAAGGAACGATATTCAAATAATGACACTACTTCCGCTTGACAATTTCCGCCCTATATTATTCTACTATTCGCCGCTCGCCAATCATAGGCCAGCGAGTATTGATTATTATTATTTTCTATTGAGAGAGTTACGTTTAGATGTAAAAGAGGCATCACACACAATTCGTTGTAAAATGTATAATCTAGTTTTATAGTGAATTTAAATCGATCCCTAAACAATTGTATAAATGTATCTGCGAGTCCTAGAAATATTTTCTGCACAAAGTCGTTCCCTACACATTTAATGCAAACGCATCAGATCCGTAACTACTTAGCGCAGCGAGATAATCTCGTGATGCGATTCCGCGGAGCGCTGACAAACGCGTCTAATTTACTGCATCATAGACAACATTCAGAACAAATAACGCACACGCTTTAGTAAATATTTGCGTATGAAAATTATGAATTAAAAATAAAACAAAAACTTCTTAATTCCCTTTGTTTTATTTTTATATTAATATTTTATATTTAATAATCTCTGTGACTATATTATTATTATGTATATTGTATAGTGTTATATAAGTATGAATGCTGTGTATGATGTAGAATGTTAAATGTTTGAAAATGCTTCGAATTAAGCGTCTCATGCATGATGAGGTATAAAAGTAACTTTAATTGGAAAACATAAAACCCGCTTGCTTACAACTACAACAATAGCAATAATAATAGTCAGATTCTTGTGGTTAATCATATCAATATTATCAAATTTATGGTCCTTGGTGTGGTAGTAAACATGTCCAACCACAGCCGTGTGGTCCTGGGTTGGAGTCCCGAATCGGACCAAAATGTTATTGAGATTTTTCAATTTGTAGCAACAGTCCGAAGTCGGAAAGTTGGCAGTATTACAGCACCGTGACTCCGAGAGCACGTCACGCCATTCGGCCCCGCACCAGATTTCTCAGAGGTCGTGTCGGATTGCGCTCCCTTCGGAATAGAAGTACGAGGGAGCCAGGGCGTGCACTTGCGCCTGCGTACACACTTGTGCACTATAATATGTGCTGTGCTGTTGACTATTCTCTGTAGAAGTGCCCGCTGTGGCCGAAATTTGGCTAGGATGACATAATCATTATTATTATCAAATTATCCATAAGTTCATGATAAGATTTTACGTAGTTTTATTGAGAAGTCTGTCTTTTTAAAACTCCGTAAAACCTTATATCAAAGAACTGTAGTTCACACTTTAGCGATATTAATAAATATATAGTCTAAAATCGTGTTGGCAAAAGCTGGCCAAGTGTAGCCGAAATGGGATCTCGACGTATCTAACCATGTCGAAAATCGCTTTAGTAGTGCATCCTCCAAGCTGTAGGAAAGGCCTAAAT
The DNA here is from genome assembly GCA_017140195.1 of Eumaeus atala. NCBI lineage: Eukaryota > Metazoa > Arthropoda > Insecta > Lepidoptera > Lycaenidae > Eumaeus > Eumaeus atala. Next base: position 29,820 of record JAFELO010010421.1, on the reverse strand, counting down.
TGGCACACACTATTTTTTATTATTCTCTCAAGTGATTCTTACGCATTCGACCGTATAAAATGTACAACGACTGCAAAACGTCTGGAATAAGGTTATATATAATGAACATGAGTATTGATCATAGGAATTATTGATGCAGGCTCGCTCCATTTACATTGCATTGAATTTGATATTTTCGGCACTATTAAAACTATATTTAGCATATTTAACATACATTATACTAGTTTTAACGTAAAACCGCATACTTTATCAATAGCTGACTACTCCTACCGGGACACCCTCAGGAGAATCGCCCCTTATCACAGGAGGCCGCCGGATTGCTGGGCGCCTTCCTGGGACATTCTGTAGCCGGTTCCCGGCACCAGGTTGCCCACAATTTTTATTTCTTCTCATTTGCTCAGCTTGAAAAGCTCACTCATGCTTCTGCTTTCATCTTCGTTTATAGCCTGCTTTCCGACTTGCATCTGCTCTCTGCTGTATTGTTTCATATACTTTCACGCTTATGTGCACGTCCTAGACTTTATCCGCCTCGCTTCAACGTCACGCTCGCGTTGATACTAATTTTTTTTTGTATAGAATATGGGGGCAAACGGGAAATCGGAGCCCTTTTACGACCACCGATGCCCGTGTACATCCACATAAATACTATTATGTCGATGCGTTGCCCTCCTTCACCAAAACTCCAACTTCCAAAAACTCCTGTTAAATTTTATCTACTTGTTCGAAATTGTAGGAACGTAACGAATACCTGTTTTGTATAATTCAAGAAATGGTATTACAATAATCCTGATTTCTATAATGCCATTCTAAATCCTGGAAAATATAATGATTAAAGTTGTTCTTCTCGACAATAAAAGCGGGACGAATGCAGCGTGACAAGTCGCGCAACATTTCGACATTCATACAAAATTATCATCGTCATCCACAATCCACATTAGTTGTGATGGAGATGGAGCGATCTTTACAGTGACCGAACATCTAAAGTATTCGATCCATTGATATATTGTAGTAAATAACAATTTTGATCTCTATTAAATGGCAGGGCTAACGAACACATATTAAATTATCAAATCCTTTAATTTCCAATTTGTTGGGGCGGATATAAATCGAGACCACCAGTGAGAAATAACAGTAACACTATATAAACATTCAAGCACCGCAAGCTCTTTCAGGCACTGTGTGCTGAACCGCTGACTACCTGAGTCTGGCCCACCTTTTATTTTTCAATAACATTTTGGTCCAAACTAAGAGTCGAACCCAAGATAACAGAAACCAGCCGCAGGAGTGACAGCTTAAAGTACTCTCCGGTTTACGGGAATGTAGCTCAGCCAACTTCCTGATCCCGAACTGTTATTAGGAATTGAAAAAACCTTCAGTAGCGCCCCTGTGTTCCGTGACAGGCCGAAATGGGAACCCGGCCCACAACATCAACAAGACACGGCGTCGTGGGGACTGTCATAGCGTAGCCTGAATACCCGAGGAGGTTAAGTCTGGAATTTATGCCGAGGCCAGCCTGCCGCTTTAAGGGTCCTGTTGCCTGCAGATCCTGGACTCTCCACTAATAGCGACCCAAGGCTCTCGTATTTGTTTAGTTGGTATTACTACCCAATTGCCGAGTCCAACATAGGTCTGGGGGCCTACCTGGGCTCCCAGGTATCTTGCATAAATGCATTCGTCAAAAAAAAGTGGTTTGCACCACCTTCTTAAATAACTACATAATGGTTTCATATCATGCTACGACAGTAAATATAGCATATGTGAATTGTTAACTTAATTCTAGGACAACGAATAAGTTCGGAAACAAAATGTAGACTGACTTTAGAATTAAGAAGAGAAGAGCGCTTAAGGCGCATATTAAAAATATATAATATTAATAAATATAAAATTTAATGTAATAAAAATTTGGAAGTAATATAATAAGATTGTATGTATAAGCTAATTACATAAATTATAATTAAGAATGAGGATATAAAATACAGCAATAAAGTAACCCTTTCCAAATGTAACAAAATTAAGATACGTAGAACCCCATCATTCATAATTACCATAAGTGTTACAAAATAAAAATAGTTTTCGCTAAAATGTGAAACACGATTTTAATTATTACACGGAAAATGTAATAGATTTATACCTGATGAAATATCATAAACTGTAGTAGCCTGTAATTAAAATTCTACCAGTATACCAACACCCGCTTGAATTGAGTTGGTTAAGTGGTTGCTGGTGAGTGTTTTAGGTTTACACCACCTGTCTATGTTTTTCCAGTACAAAGCGTATACTACGTATTGGGACCATAGCGTCTGCGGTGTCGATCTCTAGGTCCTTGGGTGGCGTATTTTTCGATGTCAAATGTAGGAAGGAAACCAGGCGGCGACCCCAGTCGTCCTTGATGACGTCGTAAGGTGTGGGGCCGAGAACTTTATGGTGGCAACGGAGGCTAACCTAAACCTCATTCTCGACTTGACGGTGTAATCGAAGAGTATGAAGGGGGGGGGGGGTACGCCGCCAAGATACATAGGGCTGCTGGGTCCATCAAAGGCATGTTGGAGTCCCTGGTGCTTCGTACAGAGGATGGGGAGGTCAGGCGGCTGAAGGCTGACAAGGCTAGGCTTCAATGAGAGTTGGGCACCCTGCGGGAGGAGGTCCGCGTCTACCATCGCGAATATGAAGAGGCGCGTAAGATGTCTGCGCAGCATGTCGTCCCTTTCGACGTCCTGGGGGCGTCTCCGCCTGCTCCGGGTGTATTTCCTCCATGCCCTGTTGCAGGCGGCCCGGAGGCCGGCCGGATAATTCGGGCGTCCACCAATAAAGCGCCCGCCGCTGGGGTGGAGTCTTCGCGAGTGCCACGTCCGCTCCACACACCGCAGTGAATGCGTCGTAGAGTCAACCAGCTACCTCCACACAAACTCGAATAGTGGCGGGAAGCGACGATGGCGGCCTCCTCTGCCAGCTCCTGGTTGAGCCTAGTGAGTGCCCAACGCGGAAACCAGCTTTGCCCCCTAGACGACGACGACGTTGACGTCGGACGAACGGAGGCCGGAGACACCCCAAACCAACGCTACATACGGTGGTCCAAGAGTGACTCCACCTCCGTCTCCACACTCCATTCTGCGTGCGATAGCCGGCGTGCCAAAAGTGGTGTCCACCACGGAACCTCCCGGCCATCGTACGCACGTTTGGATTGGATGCAGTGGTCACACAATGTGCTGCAGTCAGTGCCAAAGGGGCACGTGCTGGACACGTGCCCTAGTCTAAAGCACCGTAAACCCGGCAACACCCCACTGTTACACCCCCGGCATCGAGCATCTTCTTAAACGCTGTCGCCGGGTGCTCAATGCAGGCCGTACCCGAGCCGAATTGTCCTGTGAGGTAACTGCGCACAGAGACCTGGCCCGGTTTGTAGCCCCCCATTCTTTATCAACGCAGTCGTCGCAGTCTCTGCTGTGACCGCATCGCTCAGGCCGGTGACCCTTACATCCGCCTTCTTTTCCGGCCCGAGCACCTCCTCTTCCTTTGCTGGTACCTCCTGTAGACGAGCGTCGAGCAAGTCTGGCCCCGGGTAGCTCCAGCAGACCGGCTCCAGTCGACGACTGGCGTATCCACAGGGAGCCGATACCATGGCCCCCAAGGTCCACCTTTCGCACCGCCTTTAATAGCGCCGAAGCATACGAAGCCTCCTTATCCGCTGTCTCCGGTCGTAGCTTTAGTATCACGACTGAGGATTGTGGGAGCGTCAGCTTCGGCTTCGCTGCCTCCTGCTTCTTAGCCGGTAGCACATATGCCGCCTGTGTACCTTCTTCTTTTTCTCCGCCTTGAGGTGGAGGATGTCCGTCCACGACGTGGACCCCACATCCTGAGAGGCCTGCTCAGCCTCTTTCTGCACTTATGGAGAGCCGCAGATCTGGAGGTTTATGGATAAATCGTGGACGATTACGTCTACCTCGGACAATTGCAATAAAGTAGACATAACTTAGGGCTCTTATTTTAGGACCGGTCCGCAAGTTTGCGGTAGCCCAACGGGCTCTTGAACATGCTATTTTGGGTGTTTCTCTATTTGACAGAATTAGTAACGAAATCATAAGGCCGAGAAATAAAGTATCCGATATCACGCGACGAATAAGCATGCCAGAGTGGCTATGGGCTGGCCACATACTCAGAAGAACCGATGGCAGATGGGTTCTGGTTCTGGAGTAAGGTTTCTGTTCAGTAAGGTTCTGGAGTGGATGCCGCGTTTAGGGAAACAAAAGTGTTGGTCGACCGTTCACCAGGTGGGAAGGCGATCTCCGTTCAGTAGCCGGTCTGGGATAGACGTGAGTTGCAAGAGATCGGTCGTCTTGGCGTTCATTGGAAGAGGCCTATATATAGCAGTGGATGAAAGTGGCTGATGATAATGAAACTGATAAAATTTCAATAGAGAAGAGGGTGAAGCCCAGCTACAAATACAGTCTCATTAAAATCCAAACGTAGCACCTCTCATGCGCATGATAAAATAAGCGTTTTCTGTGTAAATCGGAACAAGTAATTAATTTTATAAAATGTTCGGGTACTTTTAACAGCTTATGACATCGGGACATTTGTCGTCTCAGTCTACCCGAGACCTGGTGGCTGTAAAGCTTCTGAAACATCGGGATCGTAAAAGTCTTGGTACATACAGATTTTAATTAAGGCAGTAATATTTACTGAAAATTCATGTACACATCCCCTTCACTACATAAAAGAAATATAATGAAACAAATAATATAGAACCAGCTCATTAATTTAGATTTTCACGTAAAATGTACGTCTTCCCCGTTCGTCTTCATTTTATTGAGGTGCGTGTTTCGAGTTCAAGTGTCGCCAAGTAACTATTTAATTGTACTTATAACTTTGTTTGGAAATAATTTTCATAAATTATATTTAAAACTTTTTTATCATACATTCCAAAATATGTTAGTAAGAGTAGAGTTATGACGCGTAGCAGACGAATTTAACCCATTTATACAGGAATATACCAACAAAATGTTATTTTATACTCACTAATGTCTGATGGAACAGTTTCGATATTAAAACAATCCTAACAGGCGGGTTAGCTTCCTATGGACCCAAAGGAGTGAAGGAATGAAGGTAGAGGAGGGAAGAATTAAACATTTATTATATGTCATGGATTTTCGGAAAGTTTATCCGTAAACCCCTTATATTAACTGAAGCTATCGGGTTTGGCTCATATTTGTTAAGTAGCGGTAGATGTGGAATTCAACCTGAAATTCCGTAACATTTCTCCCTGGCAGTAAGCATCAGCCTATTTTTGGTGACTATCAAAAGCAAATACGATTAACCTGAAGATACAAAAGTGTTCGCTAGTCAGTTGAACTGTTAAGGCTGGACAAGTGCCGCCAACCAGTAGTAGGTCTCTCCGAAAAAAGCAAATTCGAAATTTGGTTGAAATAAGTTACTCCGAGTAATTAAATATAACTAAATTAAAATAATTAATAGCAAATTACAGAAATATTAAACTTCTTCAAACACGTATGTAAAACCAGTTTATGTAAAGTTTTTTTGAGTATGTAAAAAGTTTATCGTTATCGTCTCTTGATGGTATGTTTTCTCCTTCTACTACTGAATGATTTTCACCAAAATATTGAGCTGTTCCCGATTTAGAACTTCAATTTGGTAAGGTAGCAATTTGGCGCGTTATACATCCATCGAAGGTGTCGTAGGTGTGTCGCCCACATTCACATGACATGACACGTTACGTTAATGTTATGTCTTAAGAATAAGACATGCTTTTCCCTTCATGCGGTTTAGTAAGTAAGAGTATCTACTTAATTTTAAGAACACTTTACAGTAAGAGATAGTTCCTTGCTGCCTTGTAGAAGAATGGGTCCGACAAGACCGGAGATGAAGGTAGCTCACATCACGCCACGCAAATCGGTGTTGCGTTTCGTGTAGTTTGTGAATAGCCGGTGGCCCATTGTGGGAAGGTGGAACGGGGGGCAGCGCATCGGCATAGTAGTTATACTGATTTTCATGGGCATCGTTAGTCGTAGAAGGGCTCTAAATTCTCGTTTGTCCCCCTGTACTGTAAAAAAAAACTATTATAGCAATGCTGACACGTATCAAGAAGAAAAGTTCACAAGCCCATCAGTAAAGACACTTTTCAGAAAATGTATTTACAATATTTACACAGGCTAGGCTAACGTGTATTCGAGCGTACGACTTTCCGCTGCGTTTACCGTTTTCACTGGCTTTTAGCATGCACATATTATTTTAAAAGCTATTGTAGTAGGCTCCGATTACTCGTTTCTCCCCCTATACTATAAAAAAAGGAATATAAAAATAATCAAAAGCAGTCAATGGTCCTTAACTTTGAGCCCAAAAAGTGGAGCTCCTGCATATAATACTCCAACCAAAAAGCATGTTAATGCAAACCTTGATAATCAACCTAGTGAGCTATGTTGAATACTAGATTTGATATCATAGTAGCGTGTGTTCAATATCACCGTATGAAGCCGTTCGTAGCACCTAGTTTGCCAAAATAATCCAAGATTCGCAAATATATTTATTGGGTCCATAAATAAAATTGAAGCTAGCTGAAGTAGTTTATAGACATAGAGTTAAGCATAAACTCTCAGACTAACGTCCTCAATGTATATATATATATATATATATATATATATATATATATATCATTTTAATACATTTTTGACTACTTACATCCCCATAACCTACATTATACCTCGTACATATTCTCCAGTATACAACATTATGGTTTCTATACATTATTCAATAAGGCTGGGTCACCCCTTTAGCATTATAAGACGCCCTTGTGATCGAGTACGGAATGCCTCTTCAGCAGAAGAGGCATTCCGTACTCGTTGCAATAGTTGTTCGTACTCGATTGTGTGACTTGCCTTAATTCATACATACAGCTTCTAAAATCATTAGTTTTGGGGCCGTGAAGTGAATATTCACCAATTGCTTCGAAATGATATGATATTAAATCCAGTAACTCAAAATGTAATCTTTTTGACATACATTTAAAAGTAATGACTCAATTTTTTAAACAACACCTTAACATACCTTATCAGTTCATGAATATTTAAATTAATTTAATCTTTATTATTTTAAATTTGAAAGTCATATTATTATAAGTCATTTGATAAAATTGTAAATGATGTATGCGCCAGCTATTGGAAATCACATACAAACTTGAGAATAAATTTAAGTAATCATTATAGTAAAACGTGTTTAATGTTGAAGTGAAATACTTAAATAAATATACATTAGTCATTTAAAGCTGAAGTTGGTTCGTTTGTTTCCAGGAGTGAAAAACATTTTTCTGTATAATGTAAAATATTATATATACATATGTTACTATGACGCTACGATTAAAAGGACCGGAGTTACACGGGTGAAAGTGTGGGATTATGTTAATAAATAAATAAAAATTTGAAACTTATTTTTCTTATTATAGCACTTAATAATAATTGTAGGAAGCCCTGAGCAAAACGAAAAGACACTTTATCACTGACGATCACATTGAGGGAAAATATTATAAAATAACAAGTGTGTCGGGTACTAATCACCGTCTGCCACAGTTTATTATGTTTCTTATTATTGTTCAATATGTTTCTTATTATTAACGCTTCCACAATGTTTTCAGCAAAGAAATCAATGAACTATCTATGAAGTGGAAGTTGTGCATTTTTATATCACGGAGGGCAAGCGAGAAATTAAAGCATTTTGACGACTGCCGACGCCTATAGACATCCACATGATTGTCATCCAAATGCGTTGTTCAACTTCTTCGGCCCCTCCAATAGGCCACCAGCTTCTAACTAAACCGCACGTAACGAGACAGGATAGTTGTGTCATTAGAGTGAAAGGGACTACAAAACCTCAGAACCTACCCATCGTGTCAGTCCAATTCGGTTGCAATTCAGCATGCCACTCTACCAAAGATATTATATATGGCAATGACACATATTTAGATTGATCAATATATTGTTCTACAATTTATGAGTTGCCGGGGGACCATTGGACGCCTGACAGTACTACACCAATTATTCCAATCCTTTACATACATTAAAATATATATTTTTTGCAACTGTAGCCAAATTCGTAACATAATAAAATGGATAAAATTACAACATTCTATATTTTAGCTCCTGTTATATAGAACTTAATTGTGGACTACTATTTACAGCGTATTATATATAGATGTATAATATAAGGAGCTATTATTCTGTTTTACCCGTAGACGTAGTAAGACCGGGTAATACATTATGTCCTCCGCTGTGATTAGCCGCAGTCATATTGTTGTCATGAAACCGTGGGACGCGCTCCAGTCACGACGACATCTTTGGATGTTCATGCCACAATTGGGTAACAACCTCCTACTGTCATTGTTATTCAGGAAATAATGAATACATTTTGTAGCTTGATACACGTGTAAACAAAACAAGAAAATTAAAATACATTGAAAATCTTTCTACGTGCACCCTTAATTCCCCTTTATGAACATTATATTGTACACTTGATAAATGTACCGATAACTGAATTGGACATGCCGGCAAATTTTCATGTCATCATCATCACCATTGTCGGCCCTTATGGGTCCACTGCTGGACATAGGCTTCTTTCAATGAACGCCAAGACGACTGATCGCCTGCTGCTCGCATCCATCCCGGACCAGCTGCTGCACATTACAGCGACTAACACTTCGTTTCCCATTGCCATTGTCACTTCAGCAACCTTATTCGTCGCGTGATATGAGATAATTTAGTTATCTGCCACATGACTTCGTAACGAATGCTGTCGGACAAAGAAACACATAACATAGCACGTTCAATGAATGGCCCATTGAGCTACCGCAAACTTGAGTCCTAAATTGACAAACCAGTCCTAAAATAAGAGGCCCTGTTTCGGCCCCGTAGGTCATCACGGGAAGAAACGCATTGATTGATGACTTTTGTTTTCAAACTCTGCGGTATAGGCGACGTGAGAATGTGACGAAGCATCCGGAAAGCTGCCCAACCCAACTGAATCCTTCTATCGTATTCCTTCTTGAAATAATGTCAACCTAATTGCAATAGTTGTCCGAGGTAGACGTATTCGTATACGACTCCGAGAATGGCATCATCTATGCTGCCCGGCCCAGGGAGAATGTGTTCGATGAACTTGACCTTTGTCTTGTCTAAGTTAATTCTAAGGCGAATACGTTGGGAGGATTCATTTAAGCTGTGTAACATTTCCTGCAAGCTCTCCAAATATTCGGCCAGCACAACGATATCGTCGGCAAAACGAAGATGTGAGAGGTACGTGCCGTTAAGATTTATGCCGCATGCGGACAGCATTTACAGTCTTAAAGACGTCCTCGAAAGCATTAGTAAACGGTTTCGAGAAAATAGCATCCTCCCGTCGCACTCTTCGATGTAATTGGATTGGCCTTGTTCGACCTCCCAGAATCATAACGGACACAAAAACAGCATCATACAATGTAATCAATAATTGTCGTGTAACAAATGCATTTCTTTTTTGTCATGATAATGTTCGTGACCGGAATGTTAAACACGTTACCTTACCCTGATCTTTATTTAATATTTCCGTACCATATAACAAACGCAATTATAACATAATTATAAAATGTAGTGCAGTTGCTAAAGTGTGAATTTTGGGCGTTATTTTTTATTTTTATAGATACATAAATGTAAATAGATTTATTATAGGTTTACGAAGAAACTGAGACAGAAATTGGTAAAGTCTTTATACAATCTAAAAACATATATGTAAATATTGCAATAGTAATTACTGTCCTGTTCGTGCATACATAAGTCGTGAAAGACCAGACAGAAGCATCTAACACATGTACACTGATGATACTGCAAGTTGATCGCCCAGTGATTTATCACAGCGCTTAGAGAGCAATTTACTCTACGCGACATCGTAGCGAATCTGACAACATTGTAAGAAATTATTACACCTCGTTTATTCTTGAGACTACGATTTTTAGGAAATACAATGCAACTCATCCCGAGGCTTTTACAGACTTAAATCCCTTGTTATACAATTGTTTCCATTTTAATGTTTTTGGCATTTTTACTGCGGTGGAATAATATTCTTGTAAATTTACAAGTTATTTACGAGAAGAAATATATATATATATATTGGCATTGATGTAATCCAATTTCGATACGGATAGTGTTGGTTCGAGGGTGGACAAATAATGTTGTCGATTGATTAAAACTACTGTAGAGTTCGGTTATAAGTTATTTCGTTTAAAGTGGAAATTTTTAAGTTTTGTCTAAATATACATGAACATTGAGGCAAAGAAAAAAATATTTTTATGATACAAATATAGCTCTGTCCCTCCTTCATAACTAACATTCCACCAACCCATCACTGACGGCTGCTAATGCCCACGTTGCGTTCTGTCCAATAATTGGGGAGAATACTTAGAGGTTTGAGCATAAATACGGTTATTTTGTTTGTTAGAATGTCGTTCAATAGTAAAAAAATCCCATTCGTTAACAAAATATTTTTGTGATCTTCCTTTGCGTACCGCCTGTAGGCTGCAAGACCTAAGTGGTCTCTTAAAATAGGCGATATTGTTCTAGGTGCTAATTCCATTTCCCGAGATAAAATGCTTTGACCAACTTTTCGTACGAACACTATGTGCAGGGCCAGATTGCTTTTGGTACCATGCCTACTTTATCCATTGAAATCACAGCGATTATGCTCCCTTCTAGTATCGCAAGACATTGGTCAATGTATTAGCGCCAAAATGAGAAAACAGAATGATTATACGATTGGTATAAAAATTACAGATTCCAAATTCAAATGAAAGTAAAAATCATTATTAAAAATAAGATTAGTACGTATTGTATGTTATAGTATCCATATTGGAGGTTATATTGTATTTTTATTCTATGTATCTGATACATAGAATAAAAATACAGTCTTAAATCGATACAATAAAATTTAATTTGATATCACATACAAAATTATAAAATTAATACATGGAAAAAAGAAGGAAAGTATACTTTATTGTGCACACAAATATATAGATATACACAGAAAAACAATCTTAATACATACAGACACATAATGTGCACAAAGGCGGTCTTATTGCAAACTCTACCAGAAAAACTTTGGTGAAAGGAAAAAAACGTCTTACTTCATAATTAATATTATTCACAAGTATTATATGATTACGTTTAAAGAGAATGTAATAATTGGCTTTCAATAACTAAGCACATTTATAAAAGAGCTGTTTATAATTGAAGCAATTTTTATATATTAAGTTTTTAATAGACCATACATTTTTGGATCAGCCACTTTTATCAATCATATAACATGTACCGCGATAGTAAAAAGGATTTGATGAAAACCTTTTGTGCAAAGGTTAACAATATATGTATATTGTTAACGTCTGTATTAACTAATGATTATAGTATTTTTCTTTTATTTACGACTTCACATATTTTCAATAATTATACTTAGCTCTTTTGTAAGTGTCGTGTCGTTATCGTGTCAGTAGGTATAAAAGTAATCGGTCGGCTGTAAAGTAAATGCTACAACGATTTAATGCAGGTTCCTTCTGAATGATGCATGATACCAAAGCGTATCAACATGTGTTTAGACTACTACGTCTATATACTGTATGTTTAATTTAGTGTACTGTGTTGCATGCCAATAAATGTTAAAGCGATATTCGTACGAATAGGAATGTGTTCTTGTATGATCCTAGTTAATTTTTTACACTTATTATAATATGCATAAAGTTTCCTAAACACAACATAATAAATAATATTGTATAGTTATTTCTCATAAGTGTTAGTATTTAGTAATGTGTCCCTTCACTTCTTTGTTTTCAATGATGCGTTTTAAGTTAAATATTCTGACGTTTTTCAAAAATTCCATTTGACAATAAAAACTAAAATGACTGACGAAAATAAACTTTAGGTACCTGTACTTTACTTCGACGGTATGAAAAACCAGTTCAATCTGAATAGTAACAAGATATTAATGCTAACCCTTGTATAAAAAAGTTCAGTGTCTTTTCATTTTTATTTTACGCTTTAGTGGTAACCTAATTGAGTGATTTCAACACTGTTTTTCATTTCTGTTTCTATATTGAAACATAATTAAAGTATAACACATTACATTTGTTATTTAGAATAAGAGTTCATAAAGGTAAATAAATATTTCAGTCAATAAGGTTTGTCAATTGGCATAGAAATATTTTTGGCCTCTCTTGCCCTCTCTTCCTCCGCAAAAAAACATTAACAAAATAAACAATAAAGCTGAAAGTGTAAACCTTCGTCATAACCGCACTAGTCAGTAATAACGAGTGACTGTCGAAGCGTCGGTAATTTATCAGCTCACACAATAGCTTTTATTTCTAACATCAGGATACTTGCGTTACTGTTTGCATTTTGAAGTAACGCTGGAAATAAGGGAGATGTCACCTCTTAAAAGTTAACGGTCGCTGGAGTCTAACGTATCTCGTTGAGCTGGCAGAAATCCAGAAAATGAGCATTCCCAGTCACGGTGTTTTAAAATTGTTTTATGGGACTATGAAAATGTGTTCCTCGTTGACTATCGTGTAGCCTTATACCGTTCTCATGCGGAGCATGTTATGCAGGCACGTTTAATATATTTACAGTAATTACAGTGTAGACAGGCACCGAGCGAACTATTACTTAAAATATGAACCTCGACCATAGCGTCGAAAGTTATGAATTATGAATACGCCTGATAACAGGAGAAATTCTGTTCAAGTATATTAGTAAAATAGATTAGTTCTCAAATTTATCAAACTTTCAGCTTCTGTTTTACTATAATTCCGGATAATGACAGTCTGCTAGTCATTTGCAGAGTAATGAGAAGTTTGAAATAATACTGGCTGCGTCCAGCCGCATAGGGTTGGCTGTAATATCCAATTGCATGCTATTAAAGTTGTCCGTAATAGTTGAATGACCAATTCAGTTTGCATAGTTTGCGATACCTGTGCCAATATCCATTAAAATAAGCCTGAACCTAGACGTAACAGTTGTAGCGGTATCATTAACCATACGCCTCTAGATACTGTTGAAACTGTTAAATTATTAGCGCAGATAGGGCAAATTAGTATGTCGATTACGAAGCCAGATCATATTGAGTAGGCTATGGAGTGAGGAACTCTCTTTACTACCAATAACATGATTATTGAATACTCAAATATGATTTCTAAAATAGTAACTCAATTATTATTTCTAAAACAGTGCTATTGGTAATTGAATTGACAATGGACTAAAACACTGTTAGGCATAAATAGTCACATGAAGGTAAAACTACATATCAATGAGTTTATTAACATTACAAACTGACAAAGGCATTTTTTTGGTATCGATGGCTCATATTAGCTTTAGCTTTTATTAAATCAAAAAAATGTTTTCCACAAATAACATTTATTCAAGTACATGACATTATGGAACGTGTTTATTCACTCTTGCTTCAGAATTTTCATACTTATCTACTACTGGACTCATAGAGTCGCTTTGCCGTTATATATTATGAAAATTAATTTATTTCCGACCGACTCCATTTTTAACATGAAATTATATTTATGTGGTATAATGATTTTTTGTTATCTGATGATGGTGAATTGTTATGACGGCGTCAGGTACAGACGGCCGCACCGCTTTGTGTAAGGTATTTTCTACCAGTCCAGTGAATCAACCGATGAGCGGCTATGAAACCGTTGGAAACCACATATATTTTCCATGCTACCGTATAAACCAACATCTGATTAAGTGTAGGAATTCCAGGATTTTGATCTAATAAGGTTTTTTGGTCCACGGTCGGAGCGGCAGGATAAATGATTTCTTGGTCTTCTACAAACATTTTTGTTTCTTTTATACCCTCTTATTAGCTGAGATAGAGGATTTGTCATTGGAAACCAAGACGGATGAGATACCACTAAATTGAGATTGATTGTTATCTATCGATCATATCTTTACTAATGATAGCTATTTAGCTAGAGTTATTAGGTAAATACCTACCTAATATTCAAAATGACTTAATAAATTAAGCGAATCAAGCATATTTGTTATATGAATCAAAACTATACATACAAAAGTGGTAAAGCTTAAATCCATTATATATTAAACAGCACAATATTCTGTCAATTTTAAATTAGTAAAAGCTTTGTACAGAGCGTATTTTGGAGAACATAAGCAACGTCGCTCAAGTTGAAGAGTTGTTAGTGATTTTCGAAGCGTACGTGTGCATCAGGCGGGGTTTCCTCTTCCTCGCCTAGGCTGTTTTGGGAATTTCGCTAAGTCATCCCTCCCTTTTTTGCACCGGAGTGCCCGTGCTGAAACAGAGAAAATAGAACTTCTGGGCTTTCTTTTTCTCCTTTGTGAGTGATCAGGGAACTCCGCCACGTGGTATCCCGCAGTATGGGTACTCGATGCCGGACCTTATGTTGCGGCAGAGCTCCCTGTGTCAAAGACTTTTTTCACTGAACATTCATAGCTCGAGTGGGCTCGATGACGTGGCTCCGATTGTGTTGCGAAATTGCGCTCCGGAGTTGGCTCCGGTAATGACGCGCCTTTTCCAATTCTCCTACTCTGTTGACGTAGTCCCCAGCTCTTGGAAGACAGCTTTAATATATACCATAGTTTTTATTTAATGTACTTGCTCCTTTTTCTCCCTAGCCTTATCCCGTTTCTGTATCAGATGATATTGGGGTCGGGTACCTAATCTAAAAGGTAAATATAAAAGGGTTGCGATATAACACGGTGAATTGCCCCTGAAACCTAGAAGGTAAACCAGGTCCAAATTAGGATAAGATCGAACTGAAAAAAGAATTGTGGGTTTCCTCACGATGTTTTCACTCACTGTACGACAGAAAATGTACTTAGGGGAAACTCATTTTACATGGCAGGCTTTGAAAACATCAGTATTATAGCAAATGTGGTTATATTATCTTTATATTTATGCTTTATCTAAGGCTTCTTTGAAGTCATGGCCCCACCGTCCGCCGTGTGTTACCTACCACCAGCGCAATCAGTCGTCCGAAGAAAGGCGGTCAAACCGTTTCGAGATGGGTGGAACTACAAAATGACGTCTTAGGATGGGTGGCATCCTTTTGTCAAAGTTCGATCACCAACGCGCTCGCCAAGTGCGGGTAACAACCCCCCCATGAATAGCGACACTGAACATGGCCCCCAGTCTCCGGCGGCTCAACTATCCCGAGTCTACGCGAACTCGTTACCGGCAGAGAAGGGGGTGAATCCCTGGAGGGGTACTAAGAATACGAGACTTCTGCCGTAGCGGTTAATGATGTACACTTCTCCCAATCTCATCCCCATGCCAAATCTCTCTCCAGAATCGCTCTGAGTGCCTGGTTGAATGCGAATCAACGATCAATTTATAGAATAGGTTTGTACACGCTGCCCAAGCGGTTGGGTGCAAGACCTTTAAAACCTGGAGCAAGAAAAGATCTGGAAAATTCGCAGACCCTTCACTCATAGGCGAGAGAGATGCGGTTGCAGTCAGTCGGTCAGAGCTAAACAGACACGTCTCCAAAGTGGTGCGGGCAGACCTGCGTTCCTTCAACACCTGGCTTATTAATGAGACAACAGAGAAAAATAAGGGTTTTAAGATGTTCGCTATTGATCTGTTAGCCTAACCAACGCGACCTGTTGTTTGTTTGGCTAAAGATTTCAGAGCCGAACTCATCCGACATTATACCGCAGATATTCCGGACGTCAGCCTGTACAATATTCGAATGGCCCTAAAACAACTGAAGAACAATAATGTAATATACCAGGGTAGGCGGGAATTAGAGCAGAGCTTCTGAGAGCTCTGTGAGGCGGCATGCCGATACTTAAAGTCCTTCAGAAGATATTTAATTTCATAATTCTCGAAGGTGCTGTTCTAGAAGCGTGGACTTACAGTATTAATTAAAAAAAATGTTATTAAAATTATTTAGGACCCAATTTTTATATATTTTGTAAGCTATTTTTCCGAATGTTCTCAAGGCTCTTGAAGCAGTGGTTTCACAGTTTTCCTTGTTCTAAGTGCCGCATTTTCCTCTTTCATTCCCCCTCGTTTGCTTTATTCTCAATTTACAGCGTCATAAACGCACAGTTAAAGTATCACATACGTATTAGTTAGCTCATACGTGAAAGGAACAATCATAAAGATGCTTTACTTCACACCGTCAAGTTAAAACGCAAACAAACAGCCTTTGTAGAACCCTTGCGATGTGTCAAACATTTTTTTAATTAAAGGGCAAACGAACGGAAACTTTTCTTGACATAACTGCTTGTCATCATTCTCTCCTCCTCCTCCACCAAAGGAGTGATTGGCCACTCCAGGACCACACGAAACGTCACAGCATAGCTGTCACTTTGCAACAATGCCATGTGAGCGTACATAGAGTTACCTCCCCGGACGTGCCGGCCCAATTCACGTGCCATATAGCATGGTACTACAACACATTGTAGGCCTTACTTGATAATATGTAACACATACAATAGGTATTTAAAACATAGTTCACACATTCTAAGAAAATAAGTTGTATCATTTACAACAAATAAACTCCGATGATGAAGACTTGGCGTTCATTGAAAGAGTTCTTTCTCAAGTCTCCACCATGATTCAAACCTTGTCATAGCAGTAGGCTCAATACCTGAAGAAACCTTGAGTAAAGCTAGTTAATCCGAGGGGGCTGTCCTTTGTAACTTTGTAACGCTCTATATAGAAATAGAGGACTTATAAGGAAAAAATTGAATATGAAAAGTTTTCCATTATACTGGTTCCAGAGTGTGGTGGAGATTACCCTGAGTACTCGACCTTATATTATCCGTGTTGGAGAAGAAATTCAATTTCGTTGCGGATGTGACTTGTGATCCTAGTGAAAAGAAGTGAAATGTATTACATGGTACGAATTCGAACCTCTGACCAATGTCAAGTCAGCATTCACAGGTATGCGTCAAAATATTTACGGCCAACTCACCGCTATTAACGTTTTTATCGCCACCATAAATCATTATACGTAATTCTTGGGAATATTCTATATTGTGAAAAATGTGTAATTTAAGTAAAATAGTGGTCTAGAGATTATTAATTATCTTGTGATTTTCATTTTATTCCGTACATATTTTCATATTATGTCTATAGAGGTAAAATATCTTCAAATCGAAACGAACGCGGTATTAAGTAAAACATATTACCACGCAAAACTACACAAGCTTTGAAAGCGAAAACCACTTCAAAGCTATTGTTTGGTATAGCTATTTACATCTGCATATTGTATGAGGAATGCCATGGTCCATGCATATTTCATGACTAGTCCATACGACGATCACGTTATCGTATCACCAAGATATGCTGCTTGTATCCATTTATGTATTTCAGCCTTTGTGTTTGTACATCAATTAATAGAATATTTTCCTACTCAACAAAATTTTGAACCAATTTTTGATACTTTACTGATATTTAAAAATGGCAGAAAGACTAACTTATATATCAACGCGAACTTACGCCGTATCTACATGTGTAGTATATGTTTAGAAATTTGAAATTTGGTAGCGAGGTTCCTTTCATGATGTAAGTAAGTATTACGCAAGGATTTTTAGAAATTCAACCCCTAAATGGGTTAAATAGAGAACTGAAATTATATTATAATTTTTTTATTTTATAATATAATTTGCATATTCACTCGACGTTCAGATTAATGAATATAGTGAATTATCTTAATGAAAGGTTAACTTCTATCGGCCTTGCGAGGGTATCATTGGTACGTCCACATCCAAAATCTGAGAACTACCTATGCACAAAGCGGCGCTGAATCACCCTAAATGTTAAAATCTTTTCTGTCTTTGCTTTATGGTTTTACCATGTATGAATTTCATGAATGTCCGCAGAATATCTTTGGAACTACGGAAAGTTTTTCCTTTTTCATTTTGTTTTCGCGAAGGATTTAAATGAACAATTAGTTTTAGCTATATAAGGAGTTAGTTGATGGCAAAAAAATAATAATAATGTAGATACAATTATGTCAAAATATTACAAAGCTATCATATGGCGAAAGTTAACTTTTAGGTCCACGTATTTTTATTATCTACTGTTAAATATGTATAACATTGTACAAGTAGAAATACGGAATTTCAGAAGCAATACCCTTGTTTTATTTCATCCGAATCGGGCCCATGGCATGTATCAGTTTAAGTAATGCTGTTAAATGCGCAAAGTTTAATTTATATATTCACCTTACAAGACGATGTGTGTCATCATGGTTCGATATATATAGAGTGGGCTCTTACCACTAAATTGTTAAAGCTATAACATGCCGCATACAAGTCAGCAAGTATTTAAATCGGTGATCTAAATTCAGAATAATATTTAAATTTCAACAAGAAATGCTGTTAATTAAAATATATACATTATTATTATTATTATTATTATTAATAATAATAATAAAAATGTTTTCCTCTAAAACGCAGTTTAATTATGCCAAATCGCATACTTGTCTTTGGAGCCATTAAAACTACAACACACAAATAATATTATAGTATAATACAGTAGAGCACAATATACATATGAAATAATACATAAAATAAAATAGTAAAACAAGAATAGAAATTACTATAGTACAAATGTAATATTGAATAGTGGTTTAAATAAACAAATAAGTGCCAATAGTGTACTTACTTGTTTATATGCTATGGTAATACGTTGATAATAATAATATGAGAATCAATTTGAAATAATGTGGTTCTTCACCATTGTTATGAGACACCATGCCGTCCAAAACATACACCACCAATAAGCCATACACAGAAAAATATACACAAATATCTTTGTTTAATAGTACATAATAAAATAACAATGATGTTTGTTTAATAGTACATAATAAAATAACAAATGAGTTAAACCAATTACGAACAAAAAACCTTTTCGATATCAATAACAGATTTAATACGATGCCTTGCATTATTTACACGTGCATCGCGGCGCGCGAAAAGTCGCCCATCGCGCGACCAACGTACCGCCATCCCATCTCTGTTGCTTTAGAGCGAGCGGCGTGGAAGAGCTGCCGGTTAACTCGCGTCAGTCTCTCGTTCACATAGAACCGGAGATAGATGGAGAGAGATGGAGACGAGTCGATATTAAAACTTAATTAAGACCATCATATAATAATAGAAAAGAGAATTAAGGAATCATAACTAGATTTTCAACATCATCGTATGTTTTAGTTAGGAGCCAATTTGTATGAACAGTTCTACATTGAGAGTATGTTTGATGGTGTATAAGTAATAGCTTGTTTGCCTTACTGTACATAAACGTTGATCGGAATGCATACTATTTGCTGGCAAACTTGGAGTTAGTTTGACTTGTGTTGACAATGCGGCTTCTTTTTTGGCAATGATTGTGTTATAGGTAAGCGATTTGTGTTTTTTTAGCGGCAGTTGTACGATATATAATTTTCTTATTGTCAAAATATTGGCCGATATGTATATCTCATCTGTTAGTGATCGATATCGTTTAAAAAACATGGTATTCAATAAACAGCGCTGCGATCTTTCTAGATCCAGCAATTTCGTTTTACTAGCTTCACCCCAAATGGGCAAGCAGTATGTAATAATTGATTGTGCCTGGGATATATATATTTCTTTGAGTAGTGTTTTTGTTGCCCCATGTCTTAATACTTTAAAAGGCCAAATGAGTTTCCGAACTCCATTCATGGTCATTTCTATGTGTCCAGACCAGCTCTTTGGTCAATAACCACACACAGGAACAATTGGAATGTCGCGTCTGTATACAATGGTGAATCCGAATTTGAAAATCAAGTGGGGGTTGTGTGCTATCGCGCTTTGTAAAACAAATATAGTTATTTTTTGTGATATTCAGAGTCAGTAGATTATTATCAAGCCAATTAACTAATCTGGTGAGTACTGTTTCCGTTGTCCTTTATTTCATAAAAAAATCAACACATTAAGGACGAAAAATCCAATATTTTAATTTATTTATCGATCAGTATGACATTAATAAAATTAATTAATCTTGTATTATATAAAAATAGTTATCCTGTGTTAAAAACTAAATTACGGTTGCATCAATATAAAACATTTCAGTCATTTAGATCAGGTGTATTTATTGTATTTCACAATAAGTAATTCTTTTTTCGTTTTTTATAGACCATACTTGAATCAATATTAAAGTATAAGGGACCTGCGAGAGGGTCTAGAAATACTTTTTATTGGAATTATAAGTAGGTGCAAATTTTATTATCTAGTGTGGCAGGTCCGACACGTCACTGATATTTTTCTGAAGAGAAAGTTGCGCAAGAGATGGGAGCGCGATAAAAGCGTTAAACGCAACGCTGAGTGTGAAATGGTAAATGTGCGGATGTTCATGGGACTTGGGACAACGATAGTCATAACAAGGCTCCGATTACTTGGTTGCTCCCTTTTACTATGTGTATATAGGGTATACATAAATGATACACGAGATTTAACTCCTAATATTTTTTTCATACCGGAGGCCTTCAAACTTGTTTACTAAGCAATAGAGTCTAATATGTAGCATAACAGCCTTGGCGTTCATTGAAAGAGGTCTATGTAGAACAGTGGACCGATAAGGGCTTGATAATGATGGTGATGATGATGATGTAGCATAAGGGGACGAACAGGCTATAGAAGCCCCTTAGTGACTACCGACGCCCGGTAACATCAGAACGCCCAATAATATTATTGTGTAGATGTATTACTCTCCATCGCTGGTCCACCGGCTAATCAGGAACCACAGGAGAAGCTATAGCATAGCCATAACTTCTAGGCGATACCGTTTGACCGAAACTAATATCTCCCGTCATGCCGAATCGATTCAGCAGCATTGATACTTTATGTTACAACAGTGGTGAACCATTATCTATGTAAGAAGTAACAATTCTATTTTCCACTTAATTGCGGTTGGTTCACGAACATGACAGACGATAGAACAAATTAAGCCAATTTAGGTAACGCATCTGGATGTCCGTAATTTATCCTCCAATTAACAACGGATTTAAACATTTATTGAGAACCGCTGATTTAGGATAGCATTTCTCAAGCAATCCCCGTAGTTTTGTCTGCAGATGATTATCTGTCAGCCTAGGGTTAGGCCTCTTTCCCTACAGTAGGTATATACAACCCCACTATTCAGCACTATCATGTGCCGCGAGACCCACGCACCACTGGACCCCACCCAGCGCCGGTGAGGGCGCGTAAATGCGTTTCCCCGCGTCAACAAAAAAATAAAAATGGCAGGCATATACAAGCGATTGCATATGTCATTTCATTCATTTACATTTAGGCATGTCTCTGGTTTACATCTCTGCTTTTTTATAAGGCCGGTTTAGTGCACTACGTCATTTGAGAGGAATAAAATATTAAATCCGGGGATTAAAGCAATATCATATTCTATCATATTATTGGATTCGGTTCACCTAGCTCAGTTGATAACGTGGTCTTCAGTCAATTTTATGCCAGAGGTCGCGGGTTCGTGGTCCGCCTAGGTCTTGTATTTATATAACGAATACCTCAAATATATAAATTTAATAGAATATTAAATTAACTACAATAACTTTTATGGATTTTATCGCGGTTTATTTAATTATTTATTTAGCAGCCCACGTCACAATATTTGCTGTAAAGCTTCTGAAAAGTTGGGTTCGTTAAATAATCAAATAAACCGCGATAGAATTCATAAAAATAGTTTTATTGTAGTGGTTAACATAACATTCATGTAAATTTAAGACATCAGTTAATCACTTTTGATGTAACACAAGTCTTTACTGTACTAAGCGCAGGGTGAGGTGAATGTGGTGTGATAAATCACCATCATTTTCAATTTATCTCGGAACATAAATTTACTTCTATCTCACACGGCAAATATACAATTTGCAATATTGATGACTAATATCAGTAATATGCAAGAGCAGGACAAACAGGAACAAGATAAATGCATGCGATGGTGAATACCTTGCGACAATCATGATAAGATGTAGTCATGTCAATCGTTTACGACCAAGTTATTTCCTGACAGCCCGATTGTTTGGTCCTACGAAGAGATGTCAGTTCGTTGTGCGTCTTTTATTGTATTTTCTATTGGGAGTGTTCCGAGAATTTTTTCGGCTTTATACCAGCAACAGAAATCCATCTTCGGACATCGCGACAGAGCTCTAAGCTCCACGCCCATCACCTTGTCGAAACGTATTGCGGAAACAGCTGTCTCCTTCGGCATTTCTGATCCGATAAGACATAGAGTTCTTCAACAAAAGAGCATACCTATTCCTTAAAGGCCGGCAATGTGTCTATAAGACGCCTAGTCTTGCAGATATATATGTGAGGCGGTAGTCTCTACTCACCTGCCCAGTTTCCCCTATCTCATAAAGAAACTATAAACCTTATTTTCATCTGTATTTCATTGCTTCACAGCAAACGAAAACTAAGCTAAACTAAATTTTAATGGACTGTAAAATAATTCAATTTTTTATTTAATCTTAGTTACTTCAACTATCCCGTATACGAAAAAAAAAAAGATACAATACTAACATGCGACACATAACATGTACAGTAATTATAAAATTAATTAATTGAACATGTTAATTTTAAATATATTCATTTCAGTCACTATTGATTTTTGTAAAAATTAATGATCGTGCAATTCCCTTCCTACAGTTTCAAAAGACATTTAGTTAACATAATTCATCCTCATGGACCTAGCCAGCTAGAATTGCTATTTTCAATTGAGATGGCCGCTGTAGCCGATATTCGGCGAGGGCGACGTTATGTATATATTAAGACAAACGTAATAAGTACTTAAAATAAACACATAGACGATCATGATTGATATGATGATGATATATATGAACATGTGCTAAGACATGTATTATTAAATGATCGATCGCCAGTACCGTCGGATGTAAAGATCTCTTTTCTTTCTTTGATGCGGCGGGAGTAGCTAATACTTTGTTTTTGTTTACATTAAGTCGGAAGTTTTAAATTACTAGCACGCTACGCGTTGTCTTCTACGCACTCCGCCCCGGAAACACACCTTTAGCCACCGACTACTAACAAACCACACGAATCGCGAAAGCGACGCTATCATTTTAAGGCGGTATCAAGTGAGCGGGAGGTATTTCCCCGGTCGTGCCGACCCAATTATGTTATTAGTGTATGGTGCAGTTATAAAGCAGGCAAAACTTCTTCAAATTGTTGGGCATTTTTTAAAATGTGAAAATATCATTGAACTCACGTTACTGTTTCAGTTGCGTAGCAACTGGTTTGTGTGCACTCTTAAGCAAGACATTATTATATTCTGTTATACAATTTTTTTATTGTTTATACAACCATAAAAACATAAAAGCTTAAAAATGCAACATTGTAATTAGCTTTATGCTTCACACTATATACATCCTTCTATATCGCAACAAAAGACCATTAAAACACATACCAATAATTATTGTTTGAACACTTAACAGCCACTTGTGTTTCTGTCGAATATACGTTCGGGACATTACAACCAAACCATACCCATTTATTTGAGACGGAGCTCTTGTCTTCAATGCAGGGGGTATCGGAGTGCTGCGATAAGCCCTGCTCCAATGATGAGCTGTTATCCTACTGTGATTATTAACGTATTTTCAAGTCGGTTAAAAATAGTACAGCAGCTGTGTATATTATGTTTTCGATCAAATATGTATAGATATATTTTCACATTAGTTTTCGTCGCATCTAGAAAATAGTGAAAGTTGTCAAACGTGTACATATGTACGAAACCAGTTTCAAAGGATGATTATAGGTGTTAATTTAAAATGATTTTAATAAACAATTATTTGTGTAATTATTCTATTATTATTGTACCTTAACTGATGGAAACGTCTACGTTTCACACGTGGCGTTTGTATCCTATGAAGAATGTTGCATATCTGTCAAGATATTTACATAATCTAGCTGGCATCACAGCTATGGCAGCAGATGCATGTGCTAGACAGGTACAATATCATCTACGAGATGAGGACATCTCGGATGTGTACGTCTGTGATGTGTTATAGCCTACCGTTGTACACGTACTGCTGCTCACTTGGAGTCCATCACTCTAGATGGTCACACCGCCCTCCATATGTCATCCAGACGTACCGCATCAACACGCATAAGTATATAACCGAGTGTCAGAAGTTAACTAAAGTCAGTAAAAAAAGCACAGTAAAAAAATTCAGAAATTATTGCTCTAATCGTGTTAGCCCAAAAAGTATTAGTAAGTTAATAATCTGTGTAATTTGTACAAGTTCAAGTAATACGTCTTGTTGTTAAAATAAGTTGGTCCACTCTCACCTTGTACACACAGTCAGATGATCCTGTGGCATGATCGGCGGACCTTTTAAAACGGTTACAACTCTCACATGTGGGTTTTAAGATGTCTAAGTCTTTTTTGGTACAGTTTGTACTACTATGTGAAATAGCACAATGAAAAGAGTTGGGATCATTTTCGCTGCAGTATTTAGATCATATTGCAGACAATTGGTGAACCGCATAAGCTCGACGTCATCTACGGATAGACAGAGACCCAATCAATGGAGAGAGAGTCGGAAAATATCCAACTTAAGATAATCCGATGACACAACTCTTCCGACCCGCTCGATGAAAAATATGGAAGAACTGTTGACACGTCTAGAAACTCTTCTTCGAACTCGTAATACACAGAGATAAAACCAAGATGATGTTCGTAGACCGAGTTGAGCTAAACCAACCTGACATCCGCATGATTGGGAACTGTGGGATTGTCTTAAGTTACGTGTACCTCGACTCAACGATCATAAACACAGGAGGTTGTGACGATGAGATTGGAAGTTGTGCTATCACAAGATCTGCCGTTAATAAGCTGTAAAGAGTCTGGTGCAACCGCAACACCACTAGAACCACGAAAGTTCGTCTCATGAGTAACTTGGTCTTCCCTATAATTTTATATGGCGACGACTGCTGCGGATACCTTGGACGGCATTCCGCACCAATATCTCGATCTTCGGCGAGCTCGAAGTTGAGGAGAGATTATCGGCCACTGTGCCGCCTCATAGTTCGCAACCAAAACTCCATGGTACGTCCTATTGTACAAGGGCAAGTTGAAGTGAAACGGTCACGTGGTTGAGCACCTACGCGTTAGACAGACTAAAGGCTGCGAACGTCCATTGTCCAATGTTTCCGCCATCCTGAGGATCGTTAGGAGTAAGGGCAGACGATCATAAAATCACCATCACTCTGTCAAGTTTGTACGAATGAGAAGAAGAATGTAAGAACGATGGTGTTTTATAGCATAAGGGGTCATACGAGAAATCATAGCCCTTTGACGGCTACCGACGGCCATGTACACTCGCAGGATTGTTATACAGACGCGTTTCCCTCCTATCATCCCCTTACCCCCAATGGGTCACCGTCTACTCACAAACCGAACAAAACGCGAAACCCTCAACATTATCCCCTGGACGTCCAATACTAGAGCGAACGAGTGGATGCAACAAGGTATAATAAAATCTTTCTTAGAGTACCTTTTCATTTTC
Source organism: Eumaeus atala (assembly GCA_017140195.1). Lineage (NCBI taxonomy): Eukaryota > Metazoa > Arthropoda > Insecta > Lepidoptera > Lycaenidae > Eumaeus > Eumaeus atala. The sequence goes on along the minus strand of JAFELO010010421.1, from coordinate 4,247 downwards.
TGATAATGAGCTTTCCCACGTCAAGAGTATATATACTCGTATGTTGCTCTCCTCTTATCAGATAAATGATAGGCAGAAACATTTTACAACGACGTAATCGATACAAGATAAGTTTAGCCCCGTCCTAGAACTAATATTGAGACCACGGAATTTAGAAAATTATGATTTAGTACACTGATCAATGCTAATAGAATGCATTTTAATACTAAAACTCTTTGGTAATATTATACTACTAAAGTTGTAACAGTGACACCGTTTATCATTAAAATAATAATAAAAAAACGACACAGTACAGATAAAACTTGGATATGTTTTGACGTCGAAAGTCCTTAGTTCGTGAACATATGTGATTTATCTTATTCGCATTTTGACGTGCGTGCCGGATAAATTGCTTCACCTTTCACAAACTAGCAGGTGGGTGAATGATTTAAATGAGGTGCCCAGAATGATTAATTAAGCATTTTCGATAATGTAGAGCAACTTCGTGAATTAAAGTGATCTAAAATGCTACCGAATTCCAACGTATTTTGTAGGTAAGTAAATTCGCCCATGGATACAACTTGACTAATCATTTGTATGCCCCTTGTGATCTCAAGATAGGCATGTTCAGTCACAGACGTGCAGATCCCGGGCTCTCATAACATTGTGATGTTAGGAAGTTGGCGATGATGCAACCTCGGTGCACGAGAGCGCGTTAAGCCGTCGGTCTTTCGTCCGATTTCTCTCTAGACGCCGTCCCATATGAATAAGAGAATACAGAGTGATTTGTACTTGCGCAAACGCTTGCACTATAGTTGCTGTATAGAAAATATAGAAATAGTGAGATGGCCGCTGTAGCCGATATTCGGCGAGGGCGACATTATGTATATATTAAGACAAACGTAATAAGTACTTGAAATAAACACATAGACGAGCATCTTTGATGTCATGTCCATATGCATATATTAATATGCATATGGACATGTGCTAAGGCAAGTATTATTTATATGTTAAGTCGGATATAACGCCATCTCTTTTTCTTCTTAGCTGCGGCTGGAGTATCTAATACAAGTACTTTATTTTTTGTTTATTTTAAGTCACAAGTTTAAAGTTACTAGGTGCCACCCAGTGCGGGAGCATACCTTTAGGGTTGGCACTTCGTAAAATTTGTTCCTAGCGGATGCTTACACCTTAAAAAGACGCTCACCCAATCTTAAGTTTGTGGGTGTCACTTTTGCTGATATTTCGTGATTAATCAATGGATGGAATTTGTTGTCACATGCCTATAACATGTGTAGATGGACATTACAAATACACTAAAAGTGTTTTACGGTACGACCTATCTATGTGCTATTTTTATTGTTTTTTCTTGATGCCTGATATTTGGTCAATTTTAATAGCAAAAGGAGGCAAACGAGTAATCGGAGCCTTCTCATGACTATCGACGCCCATGGACATGCGCATGATTGTTACGCAGATGCGTTGCTCTCTTATCACGCACCCCCCAATGGGCCACCGGCTACTCACAAACCGCACGAAACGTGAGAGCAACGCTGCCACTTTACGCCGGCATCAAGTTACCGAGAGGTATTTCCCCGGTCGTGCCGACCGACGAATTATGTTGCATAGGAGGATGTAGTGTCATGCACCATGCACGGCACTACCTCCTCCTATGGAGAACGCCAGTGCTTCTTCCTAAAGTTAAACCTAATTACCATGATATTATAAACTATTTATAGACCACCTGAGACCCAAATTAAACGTTACGTCGCGTGCCCTGCCTCCTCACCGTCCGTCATCAAGTTCAACGTCAGCCCACGGCACAATCAACTCGCATTACTTCACTTGAATAAGCACCTGTGTATATTAATGAGGATCTTGTATATAGGCTTGTAAGGATTCCCTCCAGCACACACGCTTCCAGACACTCGAACAATGAAGATCATACTAGTTCTGTTCATCGTTACGTACTTCGTGGTACTCGCCACTCAGAATCAAAGCTACTGCGGCAGGAACCTCGCCGTAGCCCTAGCCACCATGTGCGACATGAATATGGCGAAGAGAGCGGATCATCAGAGTCCGCTGGTGAGGGAGTTGGAGCAAGAGCAGCTGGTGGTCCAGTTCTGGCCGTGGATGACCCGGCAAAGAGCAAAGGCGATGGGCAGGAGTAAGAGGCAGGTGGTGGCAGAGTGCTGCGAGAAACCCTGCTCCAACGATGAGCTGTTATCCTACTGTGATTATTAACGTATTTCCATGTCGCTTAAAAATTAACACATCCGCTATGGATGATATGTTTCCGATAAAATATGTATAAATATATTTCAATATTAGTATCCTCTAGAAAAAAAAAATTTAAAAGAGAGTTGTAATACGTATGAGTTCTAAACTAGATATAGAAGATGAGTGAAAAGATTTTAATAAACAATTTGTATGTATGATTATTATTGTCTTATCTTAATCAATGGAAGGTATACATAAACCTTCGATTTAAGGCTGCGTTCATAACCTTTAAACGAAATGAAGGAAGCGCTGTCTTCGGTATGGAATTGGTTAGTAAGCATTAGGCTTTAAATTGTTGGGCATTTTTTATAATGGGAAAATATCATTGAACTCACGTTACTGTTACAGTTCCGTAACAACCTTTTTGTTTACACTCTTAAGCAGGACATTATTTTATTCTGTTATACAATTTTCAGACGTTTTATATAACCATAAAAACAGAAAAACTGAAGTCGAGTTCCGCAGTTTTTTGATTGCATAATAGCTAAAATAAAATATACGAGTGCAGCGGCCCCTAGTGACTACCAACTTAATTCCTGTTTATGGAACCTCACTAATCAACCAAAAAAACATTGACCGAATACTAACAATATCAAAATGTATATTACTGCGCCACTAAGTAAGTTACTGCCATAACACAAAAAAAAAACACGAACCCATTATTGAAAACCCCATCCAAATCGGAGAAGTAAGTGTTTAGACAAATGGCATCATTGGTTTCCACAGACACATAACCTCAACCTAATCATGCAATATTGTAATTACCTTTAGGCTTGACGCTATATACATCCTACTATACTACAACAAAAGGTCATTCGAACACACCCCAATAAATCTTGTTTCAATATTTAACTGTTGTGTTTCTGCAGAATATATGTTTGGGACATTACAACCAAAAATACTCATTTACTTGAGACAGGAGCCTTTGTCTTCAATGCACTAAATTCTGTTTCGCCGTTCAGCGGTCGGCGGTAAATCGCCGTTCAATTGCAATAGTACGGACACTTGGATCACTAAACGTGAGACATGAGCATAACAATTAAGTGTGTGTGAGTTATTGTGAGTTATTCACGGACAAATTATGTACAAATGCATTGTGTTCCACGAGTCTTATTGCTTTAAAAGTTATAAACTCATGATGATGCATTTAAATATCTTCTTACTGGTTTACGACCTTGGTAGACACCCAAACAAAAACATTTGGACTGATGTTTGAGATATATAAATTGATACATTGTCTATCTATTGTGTCTATTACACATTGTCTATATACAAATTATCTGTGTCTATTACACATTGTCTATATACAAATTATCTGTGTCTATTATACATTGTCTATATACAAATTATCTGTGTCTATATACAAGCTAATTATTACCGTAAATAAGTTTTGGATAACAACAAAAAGCCAGTTATGCTTTTCAAAAAACAAGCACAAAATGCCACAGAGCGCAAGTATCATTTTATAGATCCACTGCGAATAATGTTAGTAATAGGACACGCGATTTGGTTCGGAAACCGATTACCGACAGTAAAAGGGCCTTCTTCCTGTCTGATTAATTGAAGAAAGAGAAGAAGGAGTAATAATTTTAAATTACTTGAATACGCACATATACTCACTGGAGAAAATATTGATTAGTGTGTTTGGCTAGGTCCATGAGGATGAATTATGTTAACTAAATGTCTTTTGAAACTGTAGGAAGGGAATTGCACGATCATTAATTTTTACAAAAATCAATAGTGACTGAAATGAATATATTTAAAATTAACATGTTCAATTAATTAATTTTATAATTACTGTATATGTTATGTGTCGCATGTTAGTATTGTATCTTTTTTTTTTCGTATACGGATATCAGCTACCGCAAACCTACGGACTAGTCCTACATCCAGAGCCCATGTTTAAATAAATAAATGCTATAAATAGAACACAACATAACGATAATAAGGGAATTATCTGTGCAGCATGCGCAACGATGTACGACGTG
>JAFELO010010388.1:10582-28877 GCA_017140195.1 Eumaeus atala | reverse complement strand
TTAGGGTGAGTACTTTAACTACTATCGACAGGAATTAATTATTAATTAATTATAGTGATACATTTTTATATCTCTTTACTGGTTTCTTTGTTCTTGCATTGGTAGTTGCAGTGGTTCTCTTCTCTTTAAGGTTTGTAGCTGAAGTTACAGGTATACTTTGAGTTGCACATGGTATGGCATCTAGGTCCATGCACTTAACACAACATCGTGAGCCATCCAGTCCTAACACCTCAATGTTTCCGTCCTGCGTCCAACACTTGGACATAGCAAGGCGCTGCCTCGCATCATAAATATATTATGGCGTCTTTTTGTAAGAAACTCGGATAAAGTTATTACGGTTTGTTTCAGATTTGTTTTGGAGTTCCAAATCAAACTTCTTGTCTCCATGCAATGGAACTTAATAAGGATGGTCCTTTTTCTTTGAAGTATATAACGAAGGCGAATGCATTTACTCATGATTCCTGGGAGCCCTTGTAGACCCCCAGACCTATGTTGTGAAGGTGCTGCAGATAGCGCCTCTTTTGTACTCCCATTCGACACCGGCGGGGGGAGGCCGCGTCGGCAGCCTCCTCTTTCTCCCGCTCGTCGGCTTCCTTCTGGGACATGACGGTCTCGCCGAAGGAAGCCAGATAGGACTCGTCGCTGCCGAGAATCGCGACGATGATGCTCGACTTTGACAAGTCCCCTCCGACAACTGATGTCAGATCGTGAGGCAGCGCCGCCCATCTTGGGCACACCTCGAGGGTGTGCTGGGCCGAGTCCACCGCCGCGTCACATGACAACGAGTCGTCGGCTCCCTGCGGGCCGTCTTACACAGGTACTCAACGAAGCAACCATGCTCACCTGCGTCAGACGGAAGGTGTGGGGTTTTTGGCGCCTACTGCGACTAAACCGCCCGAGGACCGGGCGCAAGGCAGCCGTTATCTCTCTTTAATAAGGATGGTCTCAGGTCTAAGCGTGTTACTTGACCCAACCGATGATAACGTTTTATTGAAGACGTATTGAAATCAGACAATTTTAAGTGATTAGTTACTATATCTGACACTGCCATGATGGGGTCGTTCTCGTCCTCAGATATGCCATGAAGTAAGAGAATTTTCCTGCGATTTCTCATCTCAATCTGATCATGCTTGTTTGCTAGTGCAAAACAAAAAAAAAATATCTGAATGCATTTAATTCTAAATTCAATTTTGAACTTGGACTTGCCGTTTGGGATGTTGTTTGTTGAAGATCAAGTTGAAATTGTGCCATTTTCGTGTTAAATAGTTGAGTCATTTCAGAAATTGACTGCTTCACTGTATCCATTTTGCTTCAGTGCTTGGTGTTTAAAGTAACTGATTAAAAAATTGAATTCTTGATGATGTGAAATTTAAAACTACATTTGAAATAAACACTGGTTGGCTAAGGTATATTCTATATAATATTTCTTTTTAAATTACTATATTTTACTGTTAAAAATTATCTAAGTTAAAGAGCGAGAGTGCAAGCAGCAATTAAATGAACCAGTCAGTCAGTATTCTTTATGGATAGAAATGTATCTCCCTCAATTGTTAACGGAAATTTCAATGACCCACGAACATAAAAGCCGAGTAATTATAGGGCCTACAGCTGCGATAGAGAAACCAGCCCTCCACGATTTTCAAATGGAGCTTACACTTCGCATACTCAATATTGTTGGATGTAAGTCACTGAGAGCTTTAAATGAACCAATAAATATAGCTATTTCCGACGATAAAACCCAGCTGTTTATTCATAAACGTACTCCACTTAGTGTACAAGACAGACCACGTCCTAAAACGAAGTTTCCCAATGTATCCCGTAGTAGTCAACTGATTCCACATCAAAACAAAAATAATAATCATTATAACATGTGTAATAACTATAAGCGGTCTCAATTTCCAAATCAAAATCAAGTATTATTCTGCAGATATCATAAGGCAGTTGGCCTTACAATGGATAGATGCAAAAAACGCAAATAACAACCGATTTAATAATTTTGATAATAACCCTTCTAGACGTATCAATTTTATCGCCGACTCCCTACCTGATGATGATTACCAAAACCCAAATTCCGGTCGAGATGAAGTTGATGAACCATAAAAGGAATAAAGGTCTCGCCCCGGCATCGTACGGGACAATTAGCCTTTAAGACCGACACCGCACATTCTATTTCCACTGACGCCCGAAACAAGGGAAACCTGCGTAATTGTTCTATATCCGAGCAGGCACGCGACAAGGGAAAGTTGCGTAATTTTTCAATATTTGCGCAGGCCCGCGGGCGAGGGTAACCTGCCTAATTTTACTATACCCAAGCAGGTCCGCAATGAGGCCAACCTGTCGAATTGCTATATTTTCGAGTAGCACGAAAAAATCGGTGACCTGTCCATACCTACTAAATCCAGAGAGGACGAAGACTTGCCACAAACTCGAAATATAAACGTTCTCGAAATCTTGAACAATCCTAAAAAAAACTCTCCTTCCTTACATTTTAGTAAAGTCATCCTTTTCTAAGAATCCATTATCCTTACTTGTAGACTCGGGATAGTCAGTAAGCCTTATAAAAAAATCCTCTCCAGATGATTATCCTAAGCCAAAGACAGATTAAACTCCCAAATTTAACTATATCTCACACATTTCCCGTACTAGAAAAGTCAAATTTACCCTGCCATGGCATAATAGCTTCAGATATGCTAAATGCTTATAATTGTAACATTAATTATAATAAAAACCTCTTCCAAATAAATAACATATTCTTGAAATCACGTTTCCGCGACCCAGCTTACACAATCCCACATGGAGCCGAAGAGGCAATTGAGTATTCAATTGCTAATCCTAAAATAAAGGGAGGCTCAATCCTTGATCACATAATCTATTAATATAAATATGTTACAAAATCTATCAATCGTAAATTATTTCGTCCAAGTGAAACCAAACTATAGAATAAATATATCAATTCTAATACATTCGAGTAACCTGTAACGGTGAAGTAAAACCTTAAGTTGTAAAGTACTTAGAATAAAATTACTTTTACGGATTTATCGCGGTTTATTAAATTATTCATGTCGCCCGACGTTTCAGAAGCTTTACAGCAACCATGGTCACGGGTGGACTCTGATGGACTGGTGGTTCCTGTAAAGCTTCTGAAACGTTGGGCTACATACATTTAATAAACCGCGATAAAATCCTTTAAAGTTGTTTTATTGTAATGCGTAAATTTAAGACATCAATTTGTAAAGTACTGCTGTAAATTCAGATTATGATGATATTCCTACCGCCTAAGTAAATACAGTAACAACAAATAAATCAGAGAATAGCCTGCAACGGAGTAAACGGGTCCTCCATCAGCTAAGGGTGAACCACTTAAATGAAGAAGTGTTGCAGTACGCTCTCTAGCGACTTTGTTCCGAATTATCTGATATTTTTTATCAGCACGAAATCAATACCACCACAGACGTCCCTATTCACACTAAATCATATCGATTTCCTGAAATTCATAAACCTGAAGTTCGAAAACATATTTATAAAGTGTTACAGCAAAACATAATAGAACCCTCCGACTCTCCTTGGTCTTCACCTATGGGTACCACCCGTACCTAAAAAGCTAAACGCTTCCAATAAAAGAAAATGACGGGTGGTAAGTGACGTAAGTGACTACCGAAAGCTCAACGACGTGACAATCGGCGGTACATATCTTCTACCTCAAATTTAAGAAATCTTAGATCAACTCTGTAACAGTAAATATTTTTCAACACTCTATTTAGCATCCGGATTTCATCAAATACCGTTAAATGACGCTGACAAACGCACAACAGCCTTTAACCTCTGAGAAGGACAATTTAAATTTTTACGAATGTCTTTCGGGCTTCAAAATGCACCATCCAAATTTCTAAGGCTGATTGACACAGCCTCATCTGGGCTACGTGGCATCCGTTGCCAAGTTATTCTCGACAATATCGTCTACTATTCCCACGACAACACATACATCATCATAAATCTAACGACCATATTTCAAAGAATGAGTAATTTAACCCTTAAACTCCATCTCGGCAAGTGTGAATTTTTGTGTAAAGAAGCAAGATACCTGTAACTAATTATCCAATTCCTACATGTCCGAAAGACGTGAAATAAATCCTTGGGTTAGTATCATATTATACGAGATTTATTCCTGAATTTTCAGAAATTTCTAAACCATTAAATTAATGTACTCAAGAAAGATGTTCCATTTAATTGGAAGAACCAGTAACAACTGGCTTTCGAGACTCTAAGAACATAAACTGACGACTGCTCCTCTCCTCATTGCCTATACATCTCGCACTCTTAACAAGAGAAAATGTAATTATAGCACGACCAAAAAGGAATTATTAGCTATCTTGTTCGGTTGCAGAACCTTTTGTTTTTACCTTTACGGTCATAAATTCGAAATTATTACTGATCACAGACCTTTGGGATGACTATTTAACCATAAAGATCCCAGTAGTAAGCTTCCCTGGAGGAGTACGAATACGAAATCGTTAAGTTTTAATTTCCCTGAATTTCAACACAATATCCTTATATTATTGTCCATTCCCAACCAAACAATCCAAGAAGTTCGAGAATCAGAGTCTGAACTTGAAACGAGCACTTAAGTGATTCCAATAGCATTGGGTTTTTCATTGGCTAGATGTAATTTCCAGCGGTTCTCAATTTTAACATGGATGCTCGGTTATGATACGGAGTTTCGTGATTTCGATTCGTGATTTCGATTTTCGGAGTTGAGTGATGGTATGTTGAAGCAGTAGCGAGCACAGTCGTTTTGTACTCGCTGTATCGACATTTTAGTTCATTGTGGAAATCATGGCCCAATAACTACATTTACATAACTAAATTTTGATGGCACTTATGGTTCACAAATCATAATACGACGCTTTTCGTAGAGTGAATTTCTAATACCATATAAAAACCTTTAGTCTATAAAAGCCGGAGCATATTGTATTGGTCACATGTGACTCAAACCGCATATTCGCACCTAGCGACAGCCCGAGATTTCGTACTTCGCATACGCCTTCTATCCTACAGCCATTAATTTAAATTATAGGAATTTTACTTTTGACTATTTGCACTTGGAGACGACTACCGAGTACGATGTATTTAGTTTTACACGGATTTAAGGCTAATGCGTTGGCCTTTGACCAGTTGTATATGCGGTTTAAGTTACTGTTATTCAAATGTAATGATCCGAATCATTACATTTGATTAACAATTCATGCGGTCTTAAAGATAGGCGGACTTGTATGTCGTCTGCATATATATGGTACTTACATGATCTAATGCATCCAATCACATCTCTGGAATATAATTTGAATAATACAGGTCCTAAAATGGGCCCTTGAGTAACTCCTCTACTGACATGACTGCGCTGCAACGAAATCACATGTTCCTCCTTGTCTCTAATTTCTACGAATTGATGGCGATCATGTAAATAGCTCCTAAACCATAAGACAGCAGCCTCCTTCAATCCATAAAAACGTAGTTTTCCCAGGAGCAAGCTAGTATTTATAGCACCAAACGCTCGTGAAAAATCGAGCAGCACCATTACTGTGACCCGTCCATCATTCACAAGCAAATAGTTCATCACATTCACAAGAGCCGTACAACCCGTAGCGTAGTACAGTGATGCCCCCTAAAAGCTGATTTTAGTATAGGTAATATACTATTTTGCTCTAAGTATTCCTCTAACTTCTTACATATAATTTTTGCAAGGATTTTTGAAGGGTAAGATCGTAACTTATGGGTAGGTATGGTAGGTGGTATGTGGTAGGTCTTCCAAATCACTCGGGTAAGATGTTTTCGGGATAGGACGTACCACAGCATCCCGCCATATACTTGGGAATGTGGAGTCGTCCTCACGTTATACTTTTATTGATCAATGTGGTTAATATACATGATATGTAATTTAAAGACAAGAGTAACATATCCAGTGAGATGCCATCAATTCCAATAGCATTGGTTTTTAATTGGTGCAATACTTGTATTATATTTTACTTTTATTTTTTTTTTGTTACCGTTTGAAATGTGAATGTAGGTGAGCCAAATTTATTTTCTTTAAAGAGGCCTATATCCGATTCTTATACTGTGCTATCCCCTGGTACATGAAAGAAATGCCTATTTCTTTCATCTGGATCACACATTGCAGGTAGCGTTTCGTTCGTTGGTTCGAAGTGAACATTTTCATTAATCTGTTTCCACATTATTTTAGGATTGCGTTCACCAGAACTGACAGATATTTTGAAATAAGTTTATTTTTCGACTTGAATAGCCCGGACAACTAGCTTCCTAATCTTCTTCTTCTTCTGTGTAATAAGTCATTTTGGACGGCTTTTTAGTAGACTGGGCCTTCCTATAGACTTCATCACGACATTTTATCTTTAGGCGTACATTATATGTAACCCATGGGTAACTTTAATTTTTTATAACGATTATTTTCTTAGGGGTGAGGTATTTAAAAGTTTCAATTAAGTTGAATGTAAAATCAATTGCTATTTCATTAACATCCTACATGCCTATGGCGTCCCAATTTATCGACATCATTATTGCTTTAAACTGGTCTGGATCTATATCTTTAAGGCCCAAACTCGTCAGTCACATTTACGTCAGTGCAACCGAGGTCGAGCAAGGTGTCACTGTGAGGTGTGAATTATGTGGGCTCAATAACGTGTTGCTGAAGATCGAAGCCAGACAAAAAAAATTGAGCAATATAGAACTACTGTTCTAGGAATTTACAAGGTTTACATTCAAATAACTCAGAAGGATGACGAGATGATTCCATGGCAGGGAGCAGATTGATTCACTCAAAGCGTCTATGAAGATCTGAACGCTGAGCCATGGTGGGCGGTATGGTACAAATTTCTATTTTTAGGAGCGGACGGTAATGAGTGAGTACCCGGGTGGATATTTCGAAGGAACTCTTAATATTGCGCCTCAATTCGTCATTGACGAAATTTATTATAAATATCTCGAACTTTCGATAAAAACCTTTAATCGTAGAACTTAATCAAACTTTAATTAAAGCGGTTTAGAAAGTAATTGTAGTACTAGCTTCCATTGACTTAGTTGAAACCATACCATATGCGCTATAAATGTTTAGCGATGGTCCGGATCCAGATCAGGATAAATTTATTAAATTAGAAAGATCCTTATACACCTTTCAACCACTAACCATCGACAGCAAAACTTTTCTTTTTCTCTTTATAAAATTTCATCATTTTGTTGACTGTCTATATCCAGACATTTTCAAAGCCCTTAAATATACGAGTGATGAAATAATGGTGTCGTATCCAACAATACGCGAGATCATTAAAATCTACAGTATGTTAGAATTTTTGTTTGACGTAAGAAACATTAGAATAAAGATCTTTCACAATAGACTTATATATCCTTCCTCAACTGAAATATCCATTATCCTAAAAGAGGACTACGATATCCCAATCATAAGACATTTTAGGTTATTCAAGAATATTAAATCGGATAAAAGAAAGTTCTATGTGAAAAACATGCGACAAGATATTGAATTTTATATTTAACAATGCATGTCCTGTCAAACAAATAAATCACTAAAAGAAGTAAACCGACCACCTATGGTGATAGCTTCCACTTCTACAACGTCCTTTGAACGCCTGGCACTAGATATTGTAGGTCCCTTACCTAAATCAGGCACGGCAATATTAATATTTATCCTTACTATGCAATATGATTCAACGAAATTTTCTCTAGCATATCCTCTCCGCACTAATACCGCTGAGGAGTGTAGTGAGTGTCTCTTACACTTCATACCGTTATTCGGAATTCCGGAACGTATTCTCACTAATAAAAGAACTAATTTTATCGCGGAACTCTTTAACAAAACCTATGATTTTATGAAATTTAATAAAATATATCATATTAAAATATGGTCATAGCCATATCACCCACAAACTCAGGGTGCTCTTGAAAGGTCTCATTCTACTTTAAAAGAATATTTAAAATCATACATAAATTGTCACCAAGATAATTGGCCTCGTTATGTGTATAATGCGATTATAGCCTACAATACCGCTATACATACAACAACTCGTTTTTCTTCATAAGAGCTGTTATTCGGTTATAAACCGTATATTCCATCCTCAGTATACGAGGAAAGCTCAAGGCAACTTACTCTGAATATGTTGAGATATCACAGCATCAAATGAAAAAATCTAGAATAAAGGCTATAGAGTTTAATGAAAAATCAAAAAAGTAATTCAAATGCAGTACAAGGTTGGAGATTATGTACTATTAAAAATCAGCTTAGGTTACGTAAAGCCCTTTCACCGGTCTATAAGGGACCATATAAATTGGTCAAAATTCATGGCAATCACACACTATCTTTACCACGAGGGGTGATTGATAAGTATCCGACGACAAAGAAAAACTTTAATAATCCATTTAAAACAATTATATTTTTCAAAGAAGTTTCCTTCTACCTAAATGTATTTAGTCCAGAGCTTCTCCAATGCTGTTACACCAGTTTGATAAAAGGTTTTCTCTAATCCTTCAACATACTCGTCTTCGGCGACAGTGACTTTATAATTTGATGAAGATCTTCGGACACCCAACTATTTCTTGAGATTCAGGAATAAGTAAAAGTCGCACGGAGCCAGATCTGGGGAATAGAGGGGGTAACAATTCGAACCGCAATTCATGGAGTTTGGCAACTGCAACCCTTGACGAGTGCACAGGCGCGTTGTCGTGGTGGAATAAAACTTTTATTTTGGCTAAAGTAACGGACTTACCGTTACTTTCGGATTTCTTCACAAAATTTTTGTAGCAAGCTTGCATAATACTCTCCATTTATTGTTTATCCTCTTTGTCCATATCCACTTAAATGATTCCTCGAGCATTCCAAAAAACAGTCATCATTTTGCCGGCCGTAAAAACCGATTTTGCTTTCTTTGACGCAGGTTTTCCGCACTCAGTTCGTTGCTTAGGTTATTTTTTGTTCCAGGAGTATAATGATGTATTCATGTTTCATCTACTGTTACATGGCACCGCAAAACACGTTAGTATCACAATTAAACAGCGCCAAACACTCCGACGAATCGTCCACTCGACGTTGCTTTTGGATATCAGTTTTCATTCACAAGTGTTGGTGTAAAATGTTAAAAATGCAGAGGAAGTGCTTACCATCACTGCTATATGCCGCAACTTTAAGCGCAGATAATTCAAAACGAATTTTTGAATATTTTTGATCATCTCGGGATTCATGACTTCATTTAGACGGCCAGACCTGTTGGCGTCTTCGTAGCTCCATGTTTAACCCAGGTATGAGTTTTACTCCCCACCATAGTTCAAGCCTTGTCGTGGCGGTGAGGCTTAGTAGCCTGGGGTTATCCGAGACACCTTGGGCGAAGCCAATTGAACCGAGGAGGTGGCGGCTCTTAGCACCCCTCCTATAAGAAGAACGGACTAAAGAGCAGGAGGAGGTGCCGCTCTTTGTACCCCTCTTATAAGAAGAGGGGACAAAAGAGCAAAAAGTGGCGGCGCATTTGCGCACGGGGCAAGGGGCGAGGATGAGAACGTCACCCCATTGCACTGTCCCAAAGTCGGTGGGGGTTGTCCTGTGGTGCGGGACAACCCCATCTGTGGAGGTGACGTCGGTCTCTTCGGGGGCTGACTTGCCGTCGAGGTGCCCTGATGATTTGTTGTTCCGGGGCACCTCATCAAAGGCAGCACTGGTGGCACTCGCGGTGGTTTCTGTGGGTATTCGGCACTATATAATGTACCGCGAGCCTCACACACCACTGGACCCCACCCAGGGCCAGTGAAGGCGCGTAAATGTGTTTTCCCGCGTCAATAAAAAAAAAAGGTGTGAGTTTTACTCACTGCAGGACCAGCATTACATAAAAAACTGCCTAGCTTGACTTTAATCTGGGTTGATATTTTCCCTTTTAAAACGTAGAATTTTATCACATTGTTGAGAATATTTACGGCAGAAAAAGTTCTAGGTCCCCTCATATAAATTCTAACAATTCGAATAAATTCAAATTAGGCGTTCTATTTTCGAAATATAATAAGAATATAATGTTGAAAATTTTGTTTGCATATCTTCTCTTAAGTTCGTCGTCTCGGCCAGTTATCAGCTAGGCAATTAACAGACATGACGTCAAACACCATTTTGAACTTATAACCAATTTAAATAATTAAGTAGATTAAGTATATAATTTTAATGAATATTATTTTAAATTATTTTTAGCAACCTGACTTAGAGTAAGCAAAAATTTGTCAATCCCATCAACTTTCAAACCCAACAACTATTTACTCAGATGTCATCACGCCGATTGACATGTAAATTCTGTATTAGGTCCTTTAAGATTTCTTTGCAATCAACTAAAATAGCAAAGTAATTGGATTTAGAATGCCATAACACTTTACAACCCTGGACAGTTAGATATAATGACCTTCTTTAAGAATATAATTCTATATCTCATTTATTAGAAAATAGGCCTCGCCGCTCTGCTTTGTCCGGTGAATTAGGAACAACAGCCTTTAAAACTATATTTGAAGACGATGCGGTCAAATATGATAACGCAATTCAAACCGTTCAGTCTAACGAAAAGAAATTAGCATCGTTAATTAAAGAACATAATTTAATCACGACAAGATTATTATCCAATTTCAGTATAACTATACATAGACTTAAAATTAACGAAGCCAACTTCAATCACATATTTTACAATAACATATTTTACAGCCAGCCATATTATCACCTATAAACTTATACTGAGAGCTTGTCGATAAGCTTAAGACATTATCTATAAATTTGAAATGTACAAATTATTTAGAATTAAGAAAAAAATCTTATATATGTTGGTAAATATTTCAAAGGTTGTTAGTTATAGTTTAAATAGTAAAATAGTTTCTATTTTAAGAATACCTTTAGTATCCTCGAAGTATTATGATCTTTCTTTTAATATAGTTTTGCCAATTCCTCACAGTATTGTTAATCCAAAATATTTTAGCCTCATAAACCCTTGATGTAAGTATATTGCAATGAACAATGATAGAAATGTATATTATAATTAAGAGTCACATACGGATTGGCGAATACCCACCCTTACATATGCGATGTTACGACAGTATTTTCTACAAGTAAACATCCCAGCTGTAAAAGTGAATTAATGACAAAAGTTATCAAACTCTTAACAGTGCAATGTCAAACAAAATGTATTTTTGTACAATCCGATAAGAAAAGTAACATAAAGTTATCGAATATAATATTGTCGGTACATGAATTTTGTATATCCCGAGTCATAACATAGCATATAGTAAGAATATAAAATTAATCCCAAGACTCAATAATATTGTAATTAATGTTAATACAATACAATCTGATTTTAACATTATAAACGACAGTTATTGTATTTTAGATAGAGTTAAGAATGAAAAGTATAATGAACCTCCTATTGAAAACATCAAATAATTAAATATGAGGCCCATTTTTCCGTAGTAATAATTTTAACGATTTGTGTAATAATGGTATTCTTTAAGTTTAAGTGAATTTTCTTTACTAAGTTGTGCAGCTATCTTCCCCAAGTAATTCTTCTAAAACTGTTGCAATTAATCCATCTCCAGACCGAACTCCAAGCTCCCGATCATAATTCTTTAAATATTAAAAAAAAATTATTCATTCCCTGGCATTAGAATCAACGTTCAAACAACGTAAAGTATATTTCATTTTTCCATAAACTTCGACCCCGAAGTTTAGTCTAACCCCGGGAGGTGTTATATCCCAGATGTGCACTCCAATATGCTTACCTTAGTCCCATTCCGCTGACACTACAATCGCCCATCCTAACAAATAGACGCTTAGCCAATATCCCACCAGTCTCGTTCCAACTTCTAATCCTGAAAGCTGTCTTCTTAATAAATAATTTACCGGCACGGGCACCTAATCCCTCTCGTCACAAAAGCAATGGACTACAATCCAAACTGTGTGACAATCACGGGTCGTCGTCCCTGCCATGTTCTGTGGGACGAATACGACTGCATCACGACAACTGTCAAACGCTGCCAGTAAACACGGTCTCAGACACGACACCGCACATTCGTTTAGACGTTTCGTAGAGACGTTTGCGAAACATACACTACAGCCCAGACACACGTCGAGTCAGACTATAGCACACACGTTCCACTACGAATCGTCCTAGCTACACCCTCAGAATAGGGACTAATCTCAATACGATCCATGATTTGCCAAGCTAAAAAAATACCGCCGTACCGGTTAGGTATTCGAGCGCTAGTCTT
The DNA here is from genome assembly GCA_017140195.1 of Eumaeus atala. Classification (NCBI taxonomy): domain Eukaryota; kingdom Metazoa; phylum Arthropoda; class Insecta; order Lepidoptera; family Lycaenidae; genus Eumaeus; species Eumaeus atala. Next base: position 16,580 of record JAFELO010010388.1, on the reverse strand, counting down.
ATCACACGGTCGGAAGGTGAAAGGGGGACGGCCTAGGCCATGATCCTTTCCATGAGTCCATTTTAGTTAGCTAAGACTTTAGGAAAATCATTTTACGGGGTGGTAGTGCCGTGCCGCATAGTAGGTGGTAGTGCCGTACATGGTACATGACACTACATCTTCCCATGCAACGGAATGGGGCCGCCATGACCGTGATAATACCTCTCGTGTACGCGGTACGTGTGATACCGGCATAAAGTGACAGTGTGGCTGTCGTGTTTCGAGTGGTTTGAGAGTAGCCGGCGGCTCATTAGGGGGGGGGGAGGGGGTAATAGGTGGGCGACGCATATATGCGTAGCAGTCATGCGAACGTCCATGGGTATCGGTAGTCATAAAATCTCCGATTGTTCGTTTGGCCCCGGAGCCTCGAGATTGGATATAAAACAGATCTATACCTCCTACGTTAAAATAGTTGTAAACAATCACATTTCAAAGCATTCACAGAAGTCTACGAACGAGTATTTTGTAATCCAATACTGTACCGATGAATGACTACCCGTGTAGGTAACCGTATAAAACAACACCTACCCACCTACCTCGGTTTCCAAACATTGTTCGCTGTGATTCACTGCAGTACGCATAAAGCAAGATATAATCTACTACACAGTTTGTCTGTTGTGTTGGTTTACTGGTGCTAGCGGTTATGGCTATGAGAGACAAACCATATTACAATTTAGACGACGCCAGCGCATTGTTTGAGCAATTTATATTTGATTTTAAGAAAGTATATAAAAATGAAGCGGACAAACAGGTGCATTTCGAGGAGTTCAAAAATACATTGCGTGCGCTTAACGAGGCCAATGCTAGGAGTTTCTCCGCTATATATGAAGTCAATGCCCTCTCAGATTATACGCCAGAAGAACGTAAACAGGCGACTGAATATTTAGAAGAAGTAAGTATTTATAATTGCCGTCTATACTAATGTTAGTAAGCTGATGTTTTTATTTATTTAGTTGAACGCGCTATTCACATGAATTCATGCTATATTTTGAAAGAACCTCTCACTGTCATAGTCGTAGTCCACGCATCAAGGAAGGCTGAATGCTTGTACTCTCACAAATCGACCAATTGAAATAGAATATATGTGTATAGAAATGAATATCGACAAATTTCTCAGACTTATTAAACAACGTTGATATACTTAACGAAATGTTGTTATCCAAGAAATTTGTTATAACTTATTGATATTTATTGTATAACACAATAAATATCAATCAAACCTAACCTACTAATGCAGAGGGTATTTTTATCTCTAAATATAAAATTATCATACATTGTCATAAATCACTGACTGACGGGTTAATCGCGTACCCGAAACTACGAGATCAATAAATTACTTACAAATAGACTAGACTAGAGTTCCGCCCCGGCTTCGCCGGTGAATAATACATACTTGACAAATTATACCCTTCAAAGCCTTCTTTGGAATTGTTCTATTTATAGGTGCACTCATGTTTCTTTTCATGGTGAACTAATTTTCGAAACATTGAGTGAAACAATTGAAACTTTTGACGTGGGAACCGCAGGGCGCTGATAGTTTATTATTAGCTGATAGCAAACGTGTATTTTTGTAACGGTCTACAGTTTTTGGCTGTGGTACTCAAAAACCTGTTGCTATATATAATTATTATTGTTGTGATCTTGATTATTCTTTTCTAGAAAAGAAAATTAGCAGCTACGAGATTCAGGTCGACGTCAAGAAAATAAACTAGTCACCGTCCTTCATACACCGATCATTGCGAAGATTGACGCCATTTGCATAAATATTTATAAACATGCGTGCAATCAACACAAGCATTATCGTCGACCAAATGACATAGGATAGAATACGGCCGCCTTATCTATCCCTGCCATACACAAGTCCTAACATACATTAATAATTTTATAAATAATAATTACTCAATATAGGAACAACAATCTACATGAATGCTACTCAAAAAAAAACTTTCTTGCAGCTATGTAATAAAGAGTGTAGTAAAAAGATAATATTTTTTTTATCTCTCAATAAATATATTTAATTACTATTAATGAAGCAAACTATTGGGGAACATTGACAGAACGCAAAGATACCGATCTCCTACTAGTTACTAAATACTTGTATTTATCCTGGACCATCTGCTTCACGGATATTGTCTCAGTATAATGATATTCGAATCGGCCTCTATCTTATCATATGGTGATGCAATTGTGAAAAGGGTATTTTTACTGTTGCAAAGATTGAGTGCTAACTGTTATGGCACTCAATTAAATGTTTATGTGTGTGTGATTTTTAGATGATGGTTGATAATAATTATAAGATCTCCTTATCCAACACTTTTTGAATGCGTTTACTGAAAATAGACAAAAGGCACCACATTTTTATAGTTGATTTTTATATGAGTAGTTGCCGGACAACGGAGTGTCCGTGCTGTAATTTCTTGAGGGAAATTCGTGATATCACTTGATGAATAAAAACAACTTTTTTACAAATTCCACTATTTATGAAATATATTTTCTACATTTACGACCTGTTTCGATTTCGCATCATCAGGTATTCAAAAAGTTCTGATTCTTTTTGTATACCTGATGATGCGAAATTAGTTTCTAGTTGGCTGCTTTTTGTACCCCTATTATAAGAAGAGGACACTAAAAGGAATAAAGAGGAGGTGTATTTGCGCACGGGGCAAGGGGCGAGGTGGGTACCTCGTCACATTATACTGTCACAATGATGGCGGGGTTGTCCTGTGGTGCGGGATAGTTCCTGTGTCGAGGTGCTATCCGTGTTTTAAAGGAATGACTGGTCGACAATTTGTAGTTCCGGTGTGAAGGACACACCACTGGACCCCATCCAGGGAAGACGATGGCGCATAAATAGTCTAAGATTTAATATTTTATATATTTATTTTGTTTCGATTATATGTCATAACTACATAGGTGTACTACTTTTGTTTCTTATATTTGCCCTAATTCTCTCTGCGCCAGGTCCCTAATGGGAAGGGGCTAAAATTAAGCTGCAGACTATTCTATAGTTACTTTACAACCTACATTACATAGTATTTTATTCATTTTAAATAAATAATAATATAAGTGTCCCTAATGGGAAGGGGCTAAAACTAAGCTGCAGACTATTCTATAGTTACTTTACAACCTACATTACATAGTATTTTATTCATTTTAATTAAATAATAAAATAAGTGTCCCTAATGGGAAGGGGCTAAAATTAAGCTGCAGATTATTCTATAGTTACTTTACAACCTACATTACATAGTATTTTATTCATTTTAAATAAATAATAAAATAAGTGTGTGAACAAATAATAATATGTTTCTTGTTAGGAAGAGTAAAAGAAAGCACTTGATACAAATTTGTAATTTAGACACCGTGTAAGTACTACATTTAGCCGGATATCACATACCTAGATTTAATTTTATTGTAGTTAGAAGTAATCAAATATTTGTTACGAAGTAATATGTTGCGGCCGTATTGGGCCTACATGATCTCGCCTTACAAGATACCATAGCAAATTGTCAAATTCATTTTGCTGGCAGAAATCTTTTTAAGAGGTAAGCACACCAATGTACTTTCTTAGTTTTTAATTTAGTAATAAATTATATGTATGGACGTAAAGAATAAATGCAACTATACAGTCGCATTACGTCTGGTTTGTGAGTGAGAAATCTAGACTTATAAACAAGCAGCTTAACAAAACGTATCCGCCATGTACAAAGATTTATTCTGGACAAAGTGATTTTCGTGCTACTTGCATTATGCTAAACCAATGACAGAAGGTACCTACTTACACCTCCAACAAAAAGATACACTTGAATCACTAAAACAACATCTGTGTTCTTAGGGCTAACATGGAAATATAATTAATCTCCAACAGACATATTAAACAAACATCTTTTTGATACACCTATATATTACAATTTTACTTATATACTATTAATTATTTTTACAAATGAATATGAATAAATACTAATTACATATCATCAAACCCTAATCGATCTGGAGGTGGGCTGGGCAGAGAACTCGACCGAGGTGTAAGATCTGACGCCCGCGTGATCCCGGTTCCTCTGTAACTGTCGTTGTCGGGCGTCGACAGGGGGGCCATGTTGGGGCAATATGGGCCCCCCCTTTCGATGCCGTTTTACTTACTCCCTCATGGACCTCGTTTTCCCCCGCGGTCGCCATATCCTCCCTATGCGCGATGCCATCCCCTTCTTCTTCTCTCGACCTTGTCTCCGCTATATCTCTCTCCCATGGAAGTACCGGACTGGATCTACTGGATCTGCGTCTAAGCTTATATATGTTTGTCTGTAATTTGACCGTTACTCTCCTCTACCGTATATCTTCGTGAACCCTCAGTTTTGACTACCTTCCTTGGTACCCGCTTATCGAGATCCCTATAATTGCGACTCCAAACTGCATCCCCTTGCGTGAAGTTTTGACTCGAGCTGCCGGCGGCCTCTAACTGCAACTGCCTTGCATGTCTTTGATCTGTTGTTCCCGCGGCACGTCACTGCGTAGTAAATCCAGTTGCGACTGCAGATGACGTTGCAATGCATCGCTGTACTTTCACCCGTAGTACTATGTATGCTATGACGGTAAGCCAATTAATAGGTATGTAAAGCAGCGTCTACATCTACTTTATCCCTAATCGCTTTTTGAATGGCCCGCTTACACAATTCCATTGCAGTTTTCGCGGCTCCGTTAGACGCGGGGTGGTAAGTTGGAGAAAATGATTGACGGATGCCATTGTTTACAAAAAAGGAATTGAACTCGGCGCTAAAGAATGGTGGTCCCTGGTCGGACACTATTTCTAGTGGTAAGCCAAATCGCGCAAATATGGACCTCAAAACCTTGATGACCGCGGTAGCTGTCGTTCGAGCCATTTCCACGACTTCTAACCAATTAGAACTAGCGTCTATGAGCACACAAAATCACAGCTTTATATCATCACATACATACATAGCCACTAAGTTCTCTTACCTTTTTTTTTTTGCAGAACATCTTCGAAAATTCCATATTTAGCTGAAGTAGAAACTAGTCACCCCGCCAGTTTGTTCTATCTGTTCTGTGGCACGTGCCTGTAATCTTACACGGCCGAACTGTGAAACACGCTAGCTTCATCATCATCATCATGATCAGTCCTTACCGGTCCACTGCTAGACATTGGGCTTCCTCAATTAACGCCAAGACGACCGATCTCCTGCTACTCGCACCCATCCAGGACCGCCCACTGCACGGAAATCGTCTTACTCTGCGTCTCTTGAGATTTTCTAACCCATTTTTAATGATTTACCTACAATGTTATGAACAAGGAACGTACGTACTCTGCCGTTCCATAGCAAATGCAGAAATAAGATAATTATCAAATTCGGTACAGTCGTTCTGAAGTTGTCCAACATTTGGGCTGTTTCATTTTTGTTTATATAGATGACCAAATGAATCACGTATTGTCTTTGATAACACTTTTGCATTGTGGCTTCTGATTATTCGTCTTACCCACGAAACTACAATATCTTAAAGCTATCATTATGCTTAATGAATGCAAACTGTAAGCAAGTCGTAAGCAATGAAGTTTAAAGATACATTTCACTTTGCCTTAACGTATTTTTGTATAAAAACACAATCTTCCACAAACTTCCACAGTCATATTATTAGAAATTTGAAATTCGCAATTTTAGAGTACATTATTATTACACCATAAAAATGTACATTTTTCCTAATAATACCCGACTTCGAAACTTCTGTCACCCTCGAGCACTTGTCTCGACCAATCCAGGCCAAAAGACTTAGAAAGGAAAGCGTCGTTAGTTTGGTTAGTTTGTTGCATCATCCAATGAACGCCAAGGCGGCCGATCTCGTGCTGCTCGCATCCATCCCGAATCAGCTACTGCACGGAGATTCTCTTGCCACCTGCTAAACGGTCGATCATTTAGTGTTAACTTTTAGCGCATACGACCTAAAATATTTG
>JAFELO010010388.1:0-10524 GCA_017140195.1 Eumaeus atala | reverse complement strand
AATCCTAGTTGCAGCTGGGAGTCTCTGACAACTGCCCAGATAAGACTTCATACCCATCTCTTTCCTAATCAATACCAAAAACTGTATTAATTCCATTGTTGTCCTTGTACTATTTTAAGTCCGTCCTGGATTGTGAATGTGGAAAGACGATCAATTGAATCTATTCTGAAGCTTTACAATTCAAATAAAAAAAATCAAGCCAAGAATTATTTTGGATTTACACAGAGATCCCGAGTTTCCATCATACAAGAAGATTGATTCAAACATGAATCCAATCGTAAAACAAAACATTCACGAACTCAACATATATCGGAATATAATAGTATTCGAATGAATTATTTCCGTGAGTCTCATTTAACGTCTAGTATTTATTTTATTTAAATCGGATTAAAAATGTAATAATATGTAACATTATATGGAGACTGTTATACAAACAAATTAAGGGCCACGTGCACGAATTCGTCGGCACAGCTAGTATTCCTATAAATGATAAACCACACGTTGATACTAAAATTCACATTGTATTGGCCAGTCAGTATATAACGCGTAGCGATCTCGGCTTACAATCATCCTTCGGTGTGGTTTGCTGCAGCACTAACAAAACAAAAACGAAATGGCTATGAACTCACTCAGTTGTTATTTTTCAAGCGCTCGCTGCTATCGCCATAGCTTCGGGTAAGCTCTTGGGCGTTTAACCGCATTACAATTTAAATTATGCGCCGGCGTTGTTTGAGAAATTTATCGGAGATTATATAATATATATCGACAAAGTATAAAAGCAGTTGCATTACCAGGTGTTCAGACAAATATTGCAGACGATTAACAAATTAAACCAAAGAAATCCACTGATCTTACACCAGATCAACTAAAAGTTTTGTATGGGGCGCTCCCCGATGAGTCAGTAAATATACGTTTATCATATTAAGAGCTGTAGTGGAATTTGTTTATCCGATACGAGGGGCGCCTCTTGGTCATATGATAAAGTGACAGGTATTGTAGTCGCGTTACGCTTGTTGTCGTTGGCCCATTGCGGGGCGAGGGGGAGGAGGGGACAACGCTTCTGCGCATCACCAAATGGACCTGACTCCTCGTTTGTGCTTCCATGCTATAAAATGACATGCTAGATTTTTGTGCAATATGAACATATTATTTTGATCACTTTTTTCTATGAAAATTAGCTGCGGCCTGGCAGGTCACACACAGGTCTGCATAAGTGTAACCAAGTTTCAATTGTAGCGAAATTCACGGGATGTTGTAAACTCACTATGCCTATTTGTACGCACGACCTATATAATAATTATTATTGAAAAGAAGCTTTTATGCTACGACATAATTATTATAATAAGATGACAAAATTATACCAATTATACATTGTATAGTCACACATTTATATTTTAATGCAAATTATTTTACACTTTAAACAATAACAGTAATAATAATAATGTCATCCTAGCCGAATTTCGGCCACGGCTCTCATCTCTATAGAGGCCAGCCAACTGCGCAGGACATGTGTGTCAAGGATAAGTGCACTCTCTGTTCCCTCATTCTTACATTGTGGTGGGACAGCAATGCGACACGATCGGATAGAAATCAGACGCAGGATCGAAGGCTTGACGTGCTCTCCGAGGCACAGGGGTGCCACAAATCACAACACCACAAATTTCCTGACATCAGTAGTTGTTATTATTATTAATTAGAAGAAACTTTTGTCCAATCTGAGACTTGAACCAAAGACCTCACGGCTGTGGTTGAACATGCTTACCTCTAGACCACGCGGACGACACTTCTAAATAAAATAGTATACGAGTAGTTACTAATGTATATACATCAAAGTGTAACTTGAATACTACTACTTAAACTAATGAAGTCTGTTAAGTACTATTACTTGGGTGGATTGTTAAGTCACTAGGGCCTCATAGGGCCCCAATACCATAGACCACGCTTATCTATGAGCTAAGAGCAGAGTGCGGGTGACAAGCATTTTAGAACGTTCGTTTTATTGTAGATCATTTTGCGCTAAGCATGTCTTACTGTGGACATAGTGTGGCTTTAGACTCTAGACTATGAAGGGCCTGTGGAAAATATACGTAACGTACGTATGATCATGAGGTCCTGGATTGGACTAGGTTCAAAAAGTGTGGTTTGAATTTTTCAATTTCAACTGACAGTTGAAGTCAGAAGTAACGCTCCGTTACGTCGGATAGCACGTTTAGCTGTTGGTTCTGTGCCTGATTTCTTTCTCCGGCCGTGTCTGGAAGTAAGTTAAATAATATTATAATAATATAGAAAGAAAAATAGTATATATACTTGTAAGCAACCACACCCACGTATGCCTGTGGTGTTAAAATAATCATCTATACGTAGTACACGTGGTAGCTACGCGGCGTGTAGCGCAGTGCATACATTAGAGTTTTAAGTTAGTTTTAGATTTTATCAACGGTCCCTATGACTGTCTGTTTTCTACAGATAACTTCCTTGATAAACCAACAACCAATCGAGGGCTTTCGTGTAATTTTTACAATGTAGATTTTAATATTTTTTAATGTTTCTAAAACATGTTATGCTTATTCTCAAAATTTCATATTCGTTCGCTACAAATTTATTATACAGACTCGGAACAGGTTCAACCACTTAACTTATATGAGTTAATATTCAGAAGGGAACACGGATAGCCGCCGGCAAATAAGTTTGTTGGAAACTTCAAAGACGTCTCGAGCTGACATGAGTCCGGAGTAATAATGAAGACGTGGCTGACATTAAGACGTATAATTAACTTCCAAATTATGACGTCATTTTTGTAATGTTAATGAATGTTGCCTTCAAATTCGTTTACGTTGAGAGCGTGAATAAGCGACGTACCACAAATTGATGGCTCCTGCCATTTACAAATACGATTTAAAATGTCCTTTTAGTAGCTAAAAGTTGCTGTGTGCAACCACGACCATTTGAAGGACATAGTTCGTTCTGGTTTAAATAAGCTGTAAACAATACAAATGACTTAGTAATTGGTGTTCCTTATTATTTTTATCTGTTCGTGATAGATATCGATTGATATTTAGTTAAATAGTATTATAATAATATTGAAAGAAAAGTAGTATATTTACTTATGAGCATCCACACCCACGTAAGCCTGTAGTGTTCAAATAATCATTCTAGACGTAGAACACGTGGTAGCTACGCAGCGTGTAGCGCAGTGCGTACATTAGCGTTTGTGCGTGCGTGCGTGCATGTGGGTGCGTTCCTGTGGGTGCGTGCGTGCATGCGTGCGTGCGTGCGTTTGTGTATTATTTGTATAATACTCCGCCGTTTGACCTACCTTTTTTTGTTGACGCGGGGAAACGCATTTAAGCGCCTTCACCGGCCCTGGGTGGGGTCTAGTGGTGAGTTGGACTCGCGGCACATGATAGTGCCGAATACCCACAAAAACCACCGCGAGTGCCATTAGTGCCGCCCTTGGTAAGGTGCTCTGGAACAACAATCATCAGGGCACCTCGACGGCCAGTCAGACCCCAAGGGACCAACTCCACCTCCACTGATGGGGTTGCCCTACACTACAGGACAACCCCACCGACTTTGGGACAGTGCAATGGGGTGTGGTTCCCATCCTCGCCCCTTGCCCTGTACGCAAAAGCGCCACCTCCTGTTGCTTAAGAGCACAGTTACCCTAGTTATAAGAGGGGTACCGAGAGCGATTCCTCTTTCTGATCTTTAAGCACCCTCTTCTTCGAAGAGGTGTAAAGACCCCCCTTGATTCAATTGGCTTCACCTGGGTTCACTCCAAGCTGCTAAGCCCCACCGCCACGACAGGGCTTGAACCATGGTGGGGCCGTTGACCTACCTAAATAATGATATGTCAATCTACATAATTATGCGTGTACTGCTTTGCTCCAATACACAGCATAGTTTACCAATTTATAGAAACTGTTGATCGCCTAGAGATCGAAAATTGAAACATTTTTCCAGATACTTTTAAAGATTGCAAAAACGCAAGGACTACGTCAACAGAATTATGCGATAAATAAAGCGACACATACACCATGTATCGCTTTATTTATTGAAAATAATAAAATGTAATGCATGTTATATTAAAATATTAGCTTTCTGCACATCTTTAGGGAGAGGTGGGGCCATGCTGCATAGGAGGAGGTAGTGCCGTGCATAGTGCATGACTCGACATCCTCCTATGCGACGCAATTGGATTAGGTCACCGTAAAGTGACATATTCAGTGTAGCGTTTCGTGCGTTTTGTGAGTAGCCGGTGGCCCATTGTAGGGAGGTGGAGGAGAAAGAAAGCAACGCATCGGCATAGTAATTGTGTGGATTTTAATGGGCTTCGGTAGTCGTAAAAAGACATCGATTGCTCGTTTGCTCCCTATTCTATTTAGAAAATACTTCTCGAAATAATCTGAAACTTTACCAAATTATACATTCCTCTATTAGTCAAGTTCTTTGAATGTGTTACGTCATTGTCACCACGTGTGTTATGTGATGGTTGTATGACTAGAATGTTATGATGTGTGTGTATGAATAAAATAATATACACACTGTAGCATTGTGTGTGCTACAGCGTGTATATTATTTTATTCCATAAAAAATATCTATTGCGTATTACGTTAATATATTATCTATCTGTCTCTCTTCCACATATAATTTCCAACTGTACCCAAGGTGTTCACATTATTCAAATTGCACCATATGCTTAGTTCGTTTAAAAAGCGATGGGTTTTCTTTTCTTCAAGTATTAACATGTTATGTCGGGTTTGGATTGTATAAATCGCCGTATTATATTACAGCTGGCATATTCTCGAAGGAGGGTCGTTAGCCGGATTGTCATTGAGAGACGTTCTTCAATATGGCGCCTGATATTTTGCCGCATTGAATATCTTCATTTTAGGCAGTCACAATGATCGATACAAGTATGAAATTACAAGCAAGGTGTTATGAGTGGGAATAGTAAAAATAACCTCAGTAACCTAACTGGGCAAAGATTTCTTTATTTCTCTGTATTCGACGCCATTGTTGTTGTACCTTTAGTACTTTCACGCCTGTTATCCCCGAAGAGGTAGGCTAGTACATTCACAACTCGTAAGTTCAGTAGATATACTGGAACAACTGCGATTAGTCAAGGTACTGAGGCCCATGATGTCATAGGTGGCAAGCCTATGGTCACTTTGAGCACATTCCAGTCCCGGACAATGTAATGCGCGCTCAGCATAACACGAGAAACATTTAATAACAGTTGTCTGACCTGAGAATCGAAACTCACGCAGCTAACGGTTTTAACGGGCGACACCCGCATCGTTACACCATAGAGGCGATAATTGTTGTTGTCATGTCAAGTAACGTTGCGAGTGTTAAAATTTTGCACTAAGACCTGTCGAAGATAGAAAGGATGATGACCCACTTCATGACAATACGGTTCCCGGCTACTCACACGCCACAAGGAATACGAAATTACAGCTGTCACTTTACAAGAGGTAGTAACCATGCCCAACCAATTCCGCTCCAAAGCAGCATCATTGGAGCGGAATTCTTTCGGCATGGTTCTTGTCTACACAAAAATACTTTCTGTTCAGGCAAATTGGAATGAAATATTTTCCATTACAATGTGTAATTGTGTTTACGGTTCCGACGATAAAAGTACAATTTTAAAGTGATTTTTATATAAACTAGAACCTTCAATCTTTCTGAAGGTTTATCAAGTAAACCACAACACAAAAACGATTAGTAAGAGGTTGTGCAATTTATTGGCACAACGCGTTTCCTCCGAAACCAAAAAAATGTATTTGCACGACCGTGCCATTGTGTGAGCGAGGGCCAGCCCACCTCTCGCTTACATAATTACGATGTTCTTTTTTATATAGAAAAGGGGAGCAATCGGAGCCTTTTTACGACTACCGACGCCCATAGACATGCGCATGATTGTTACGCAGATGCGTTGCCCTCCTATTATCCCCCCAATTTACCACCGGCTACTCACAAACCACACAAAACGCGACACCGTAGATGTCACTTTACGGCGGAATCAAGTTAGCGAGAGGAACCTCCCGGATATACCGGTCCAAGGGCTCCGTTGCGTAGGAGGTTGTCGTGTCATGCACTATGCATGGTACTACCTCCTATGCAGCATGGCACTACCTTTTACAACAGATTCTAGTAAGAGTTAGTGTCATGTTACATTGCAGCCGAATCGGGCTGGCTCGTACGCCTCCATGTCACATAACCATGTCTTCCGCCTCACCCGTCACTCGAAGGTGCTTGAGAACGTCGATCGTCGACGTCGTTGTGCTCAGAACCCGAACTGTGGTCTGTCCAGAGTCCGGGTCTCGTGCCCTCCTCCAAATGCTGGACGAGACGGGAGACCACAATTCGTTCTAAAGCCTTCCCAGTCTCGTTCAGCAGCACCACAAGTCGAAACGATGAAGCCGAGTCCAGTGCCCGCCCTACCCTTGCTCGTCATGCAATTCTTTTATAATACCGTTCTTACACATACCAATTCTGGACCAGAAAGATGCAGTACGGTGCCTGAGTATCGCAGTTAAGGAGTGTACTCCCGCATGCGCCAGCATACTGGAAGCACTGTAGCTTCGTTTCAAGCCCATAAGTTGTCGAAATTTTTTGGTATACTGCACTCTCAATGTATGATGTGATCTTGCTGAGTATCTAGTATCTAGTCCAAAGATGGCTCCTGTAAAACATTTGACAGAGTGTATAGAAAAGTTGTGTTTTTACGTCCAAGTCGTACATTTGAAGAATCTTCGGGCAATCATATTGCCTACAATTAACAGAGCTCTTGGCTGTCTTACTACGTCAGCGTCATCGCGTAATGATGTGGCAAAGGTACTAAAAATTGCCAACAATTTTTACTTGCTGGCCGTTAAGTAGAGCGTGGGAATGAATATGGACCCCTCTCCCGACCTAAATACCTTCACTTCAGTTTTATTTGCATTATAAGTTAAGTTGTGAGAATAAGTACATCGTTCATAAATAGAAACTAATTTACGCTACCCTCTGGATGTGGGGCTGATCAACACCATATCATCAGCGTAGCTCAAGTGGTCGACATACTTGTCACCCAACCTCAGGCCTACCTCCGTGCTGCTCAGCTCCTCGATCAGACCGTTGATATACAGATTAAACAGATCGGGTGAGGTGCTCCCACACTGTCTAACATCGCACGCAAGTCTGTAGCTTTCAGATAGTGTACTTCCCCACCTCACATTATTATTCTGGCCACTGTACCAGTAAGCCAGCAAGATAATAACATCATCAGACACTTTGCTATCATGTAGATGTGATAGACCACAACATAACATGCTGTATAGTATCAAAAGCTCGGCTTAAGTCCAGAAAACACATGTAGACGATGGTGTTATTTTTAGTGTAATATTGAACGATTTGTTTTAATTAAAATATTGCCATGTCGGTTGACAGCCCTGGTCTGAAACCAAATTGAGCGTTACATATTTTAAGTTTAAAATTAAGATTATTTTGTACTACCTTGGCCACAATCGTCGCCAGAGAAATAGGCCTGTAGTTACCCACGCTCGAGATATCACCAGTTTTTAGGGATAGGTACAACTAGGGTACGTGTCAGATAGTTCAGTAAGTATGGATGCCGCATATAGAGATTAAAAAAACAGGTCAATATCTCACTTATTTAGTAGAGGTGTTCTATATTTAAATCGTCGTGGCCCGGGGACCTGCCGCGCTTCATCCATCTCGGTATGTCCACAATACTTTCGGGTGAAACGTGACAAGTCTCCGTTCCACGGTAACATTTATATAAAGGTGCGCCGACAATTTGAGACTTATTGTTGGGTCTACAAAAGGATAATTTAAAAGTATTACATGCATTTTTAGGGTTTCTGTCCCCTTCAAGACATAGAGGTAATAAAAACTTGTCAAAATTACCATTATGCTGATTTTGTGTTAATAAATCCATAGTAATTTGTTCTTCATTTTGCTGTACATTTTTTGCACTGTAACGAGTGTTCCGCACAGTAAGACACCAGCACTTCACAGAATAAAGTGTTTGGGTGAGCGTCGTAATCACCGAGTACATAAACACACTCAGTATCAAAGATTTCAATAATGGAATTTAAACTTGCCATACACTCAGTTAAATCATCTAAATTCCCTAGACAGTCCGTGGGCATGTAGATACTGCATACACATTTAGATCTTCCACTACTGCTCAATTTCACACACACCAAGCGCTCGCTATGACACGGAATAATTTCGGCCTTCGAAAAAATACTCTCGTCCCATAACGAAGCTACCCCGCCATATGGTCTTTCTCTAAAAACTCCGATTGACGTATCAATAGCCGAGACTTTAAGACTCCCATAACTTCAATCTATAGTTTCCTGAAGGCCACGGTCGTGCAGGAAAAGCCAGCTCTCTTGTAACGCGATTATCTGGAATCCGGAACTTAGACTTTTTACTCAATCAATAGATCGTTTTAATCACTAGCAATTGAATGAGATTAAACCTACCCTTACACTGTCCATTATTACCGTGAAGAAGTAGTATTTCCGTTGATGGACGAAAGTATCGACATCTTACTGCTCCAATGATAGTCCTTCCGATACTTGCGGGAAACATTACCGTCGGGACATACGTCATCTCCGTCAGAATTCAAAAACATCTTTATGTTTTTCGTACGTACATTAAAGTTATATGAGTTGAACTCACATGCTTGTTTACCAATTCTTAATGCTGGAACTGTCAGTTTGGTTTTTTGTTTAATGTATGCTCCTATATCTTCAGCCATGGAGTCCTTGTGGACTCTTGATACATATAATGATGTATTATATTTAGTTATTTTCCCTCCTATTATCATATTTAGTTATTTTTTTAAGGGACACTTTCTTCTATTTTTCCATCTCAATTTGGGGGGACGGGACATTCTATCGGAATAGTACACAACGCAACGGTCATGGTTTTCATTGATGCTGTCTCCACACAGAGGTGCTCTGTGGGTCTCTTATCAGTACCGCTGATCGCCCCGCTCGAGGCGGTAGGTATAACGCAATCCGTTTGCAAGTCAACACTAACTCTCAACTACTAGTGCACATGTTCGACACATAAATTGTAGCGGAGTTACGTCACATTCTTTTAGTATATTTAGTATCTCCTGCAAATAAAGGTTTCTATTATCTGCCTTTGTGCCTAATTTGTGTAACTCCGCTATGATTTGTGAACACCACCACGCTTATGGTACAACCGGGCTATCACTGGTCATCGTCATCAACATCACCGTGGTCACCACTCGTTCAAGGGCAGACCGATAACGGGCTGCACTCTAAGACGGCGTGCACAATGTTTCAGGGTGTCACGTTTTATTTGAAACGCTCGAGACGACAAGTCGCTTCATGTGTGGGACGTGCAGCCATCGTACATCCTTCGCTTTACGAGCGGGACGGAATCATCGCAAAAAGGTCGACGCTTCCCGCGACCTACGAACAGCCGTCACCATCCCGCGACCAGCCAGGGGAGGGAACAGGCAACGTGCCCTTGCGTAGGTCATAGAAACCCCGTCCCACGCATTATTTTTAAATAAATTAGTTTTTTTGTTTTCTTTTGGTTCTTATTATTATAAAAATAACAGCAACGTCACAATAAGTATAGATTGTTTTTGAACCACTTTTGATATAGATTGATACTTTTTATTTTATAATTACTTAGCACTTAATTTTAATTCACTTCCCGTCTTATCGCAGTTTGCGAATTTAAGTATACTATATATATTTTGTACGCAAGTAATTCCCTCATTTTCTCACGAAGAATATTAAAAAATCAATCTATAGTCAATTCAAAACAATTCTTGTTTTAGAATTTACAAAGAGATCCCGAGTCCCAGTCATACAAAAAGATTAATTCAAACACGAAACCAATCGTAAAACAAATTATTCTCGAACTTAACCTGTATCAAAATATTGAAATAAATTATTTAGGTAAGTCTCATTTAACATCTAGTATTTATTTTATGTAAATCGGATTAAAAATCTAATAACATGTAATATTATATGGATATTGTTATGCAAAAAAACTTTTTTTTGTCTCCGGTGGCCATCATATACTGTAACTAGCAGCACGCAGCGGTTTCCCCTGCGTATCTCCGGTCCTATTAGTCGTAGCGTATGGTATGTAGCCTACAGCCTCCCTCGATATATGAACTATTTACATATTGTGACGTTTCGGTTATTTTTATAATACAAACCAAAAGTCAACAAAAAAGATAATTTATGTCTCTATGCCCTACGCAAGGGTCCAATCTTGCCACGTTGCCCGATCACCCCCCTGGCTGATCGCAGAATGGTGACGGCTGTTCCTATGCCGCAGGAAGCGTCGGCCTTTGTACGATGATTCCGTACCACTCGTGAAGCGACGGCTCGCGTGCGATGGCTGCACATCCCACACGTGAAGCGACGGGTCGTCTCGAGCATTACAAATTGAACGTGACACCCTGAAACATTGTGCACGCCGTCTTAGAATGCAATCCCGTTATCGGTCTGCCCA
>JAFELO010010383.1:89686-109981 GCA_017140195.1 Eumaeus atala | reverse complement strand
ACCACGGGACAGTGGTAAAACGTCGTCTTAATTGATTAATTGTTATCTTCTTAGATAATAAAACGTATATATTATAGGCAATTATGATGTCTACAATTGCCCAGTCTAAGTTTAAAATTGTCAAGACTAAAACTAAGTGGATGACGCCTGAGCCGAGAGCGACCAGAATGTGTTTTATTTAACTTATCTCGACTAATCGGCAGCCCGACTTTGCCTCGCTCTATAAATTCTCCGTTACTTTGCTTTGAAATCTACTATCATTGTCTGACATTTTACAGTTATGGTATACGGTTATTTAATATTTTGATAGGAATTAAAAGTACATGAGATAACTTTATATAGACAGTCCAAATCTAAATCAAACAAGGAATTTAAATCTTCTATATATTATTTTAATGTCGAAACGATTTTCCAAGAAAAGACATCTGCGCTTTAACATTACGGAGCTCATAAATAACCAAGAAACAAACAAACATATATTTTTATACACGCAGATATGATTCAGCGAACTTTAGGACAGTTTCGGCTAAAGTTACTAAAAATTAGCAATCTGGTACAGCCGTGGATATATCTGACAGGAGGCTTTATGTATTTTCCGACGCAGGAGCGTGTCCTACAGAGTGACCATCGACTATCTGCAACCGGTTTCTTTCTGAAATGGCCCAGAGATCGAACACGTGACCTCAAGATGTTCGGCTCAACCAAATTCCATAAGATCAATGAGACAGTCTATGAACAACCCTACTAATATTATGAACTGGCATCACCACGCGGATTCCCTGGAACCCACGTAATTCCAGCTCTATTTTCCGTCGTGTTATGGTACATAGCCCATAGCTTCTCTCGATAAATGGGTTATTTAACACAAAAAAGGGTCAGTAATTACTGATGTTTTTGTTATAGAATAGGGGCCTCCTAAACGAGCAATCAAAGCCTTTCTACGACTACCGACGCCCATGAACATCCACGCAATTACTGTACTATATACTGATAGATACTACTAGATACTGACCAGCTGTTTAGCTTGCTGAAACAAAGAATCAAACAAACTCTCCAGCTTAAGACTATTCGTATGGATATGAAAAATTATATGCATATTTCTTTGTTATTTCTTCACGCAAGACAGCTTACAATTTTGCGCCGATATAAAATATTGTACAAATTTAAACATATATAATATGTTGCAATTTGGAACAGCACAAAAATATTTTAAATCCCGAAAAAAATGACCCATGATTTTTAGGCGCTGGCTTTTTATTTAATAAGGAACAAAGTGACAGTTTTCCCCTATGGTGACATAGATGTAGATCGATAAATACCACCAGTCTGCATCAAAATTGTTAATAAAGCTCCCAAAACGATAAACTTCTATGGTCTCCACCGCTCCCGATGAGCCGCCCCGTGGCCTCTGTGATAGCATATCTCAATAAATTTATATTCTATTCTAATTACACTAATGTATCTGCACGTGTGTACTTCCACAGAACATACTATGTTATATTGTTATACGTGTAATATAAACGCACAAGATGGCGGTTTCCTGAAATGTGAATAATGTAAAGACCGATATAATACCAAATATCTTCTTAATATATAAAAATGAAAACGGTCTAATAGATTTCGCACATGTATTGATGGCGATTTCTTTACTGCCATAGCATAGCAGCGTAGACGAATCATCTAGTAGTAATTAGTACACCATCTAAGGGCTCATTGAAAAAAAGCCTATGTACATAGGCTGCAATGGACGAAGAACCTGAGTTCTAAAAATATCAATTATTCTTTAACAACCTAACATTAAATTGAAAAACATAAAACCAGACTGCTTAAAATATATATAAAAATATTTAAAGCGGTCTTGTTTTATGTTTTTACTCACTTATTTATCAAGGTATTGGAGTGGTGATATGTAAGTATAACTTACCTTCATAATACTCGACGAGGAGGCGACCTCTATGCAATAAGACTAGACTAATTATTATACAACAAAAAACGTATCACCAATCCATTTTAATTTAAGATGTAGTCCGCTACTAGTTTGGCACAAACAGCCGCGGACGGATACTGTACCAGTTCTCCTTAATTGAAAACTGTCGTGCGTCATAATATATCTACGTATTACAATTGGAACAAACCCCACGCGTACTCTCTTACTATCACGAAGACTCCTAATTGAATTGTATGTATTTTGCTTTCAATGCAATAGAAATGAATAAACCCTATTATAAGTTTTTCCAATGTCCTGAAAACTTTAAGTAAACATTTCATACTACGGACATTCAAATAATATTCTCGGTTACATAATCTTGATTGTGTAATAGAGTAACAATAAAACTTAGAAACTTCTTTGTACTCGATTGGGCAAAGCCGATATCGAATGTCGCGTGGTCATGAAAACCCATCAAACTGTTGACGGGGAACAATAATTTTTCCGCTCAAAATATGTCCTAATTTATATTATTGTGTTTCAAACTTAACAGATATTAGACCCAATATATAGAAAACACGATAAATAAAAACAACGGTAAATGGAATATAGTATATAATACTTCTATACTAATGTTGGTTGTAAGCACGGCCCTTTCTCCAAGCCGCCTTTCACATAGTGGTTGCCTACTTTGTTTTTAATATTTTTAATCATCTTGTAGGCATATTTCTTCTTTTTGGTGTGCAATAAAGAAATATTTTTTCATGTTACTACATAATAATATTATTTTTAATGTTTTAAAATTATAGATTGCTAAGTTTCTACACAGTCGTAGTGAGAATGTAAAGTGGAAAAGCCTTTGGTGAGATTTGCTTGTATATAACAAGATACTATTGTACATTATTTACCTCCGAGAGAAGACAATCTCTTATTTTTTTTTTTGGCGTCTTAAAATACACATAGACATTAATGTAATTTGTCAAAAAGATAATCAATACACTTAATAGGCCAGCCTGATGTATATAACAGCAACATATATAAAAAAAAATGTTACTCTACTTGGCAAGACACCTACAACTCTTTTCACTTCTATGGATGATAAATGTTTATTTGAACTTTATATATTGTGTTGTACTTTCCTTACTTACTCACTTCTTTGACTCGCCGACAAAGTGTGCCGTAACACAAAAAAATCTTTTATCGAATCTTATTTACTTACTTGCTATTGCTACTTTCTTCTCTGACTCACTGACAAAGTGTGTCGGAATACAAGAAAGTTTTGGTGTCGAACTTCATTTACTTACTTCTATATCTCAGCAACAAAGTGTGTCGGAACCAAAGAAAGTTCTTGCAAACAACTTTTTTTTATTCACTTACTAGTGCTACTCACTTTTCTGACTCAGGGACCCAAAGTGTGTTGCAACCCAAGAAGGTTCTTGTATCAAACTTTATTTATGACGTGGTCCTTTTGAATTATTTATATATATATATATATATATATATATATATATATATATATACTTGACGCTTATTTATTATCTTTCAATGGCTACTCACTCTGGTTCCCTGATCCACTCTGTGTCGGAACACAAAAAGCTTCCCTCATGGAACTTTAATTACTTACTTACTGCTGCTTCCTTCTACCCTGACTCAGATACCCAAAGTGTGGCGGAACCCAAGAATGTTCTTGCATCAAAATGTACTTATTTATTGTCATGTCTTAGGTTCACGTGAATGTTACTTTAAAAATATATTTACTTCCTACTGCTACTCACTCTGGCACAGCGACCCAAAGTGTCTCGGAACACAAGAACGTTCGTGCGTCGAATATTATTTTCTTACTTACAACTGCTACCTACTTTTATTCCTCAGCCACAAAGTGTATTGAAATACAAGAAAGTTTCTGTGTCGAACTTTATTTAGATTTTATTGTTACATTATGTATAATTGTAAAAAATATATTATACATAAAATTCTCGTGTCACAATGTTAGTTAACTTACTCCTCCGGGACGGCTTTACTGATTTTTACCAAATTTTATATGCATATTCAATAGCTCTGAGAATCGGCAATCATCTATTTTCTTCTTCTTATGTGCTTATCACTTTAAATTTCACCCTTAACATTTCTTTTAATGTTTACACATTACAATAACAATAAATCAATACATGACAGAACAACACGTGTCGTGACAGCTAGTATTTTTATAATATCCTTACTTCTAAGAGAACATTATTCTTGCTTCAGATACAGTTTTTATAGTGTTATTTAATTGAAATCAAATATAAGTGTGAACTTCGCCTTACTATGCTAGGTTCTAATAATCATAAGTTGATGTTTTAAATTCACGCGCATGTTAGTCATTACAATAAAACTACTTTTACGGATTTTATCGCGGTTTATTTAATTATTTATCTAGCCCAATGTTACAGAAGCTTTACTGCAACATGGTCACGGGTGGACTGAGATGACAGATGTCCTGATGTACCAAGTTTTTAAAAGTACCCGAAGAATTTTAATTTTATTTTTTCCGATTAATGCAAACAGAACTGTCTTGTTGTGTCAACTTCTGATTTGATTATGTTCACCACTGGGTTCCAAGCAGAGGGAAGAACCTAGCCATCTTCTATATTAAAGTTTCGACAATTTTTAATTTCAATAGCCTCACGGATCATCCTTGAAAGGAATCAGTTTTCCCTAGTGAGGATTTACGCTTTGTCAAATCTAATGTAATGGTAGGGGCCAACTTCAGCATGCTCAAAGACCGCAGATTCTGTAACACGTCGGTGATTCATATTGGCTATATGTTCACAATTCACAATCACAATCAAGCTTGTGCACTTCTGCAACTTGCAGAGGGATATGGCATTTCACTGGTAGTAAGAACTGACTAATCTTCTTTGGCGGCTTAAAATAAGTTTATATTGAAGCTCGCTTGAAAATATAGCCAATTTCATAAGTCAACCCTTATAAATATGGTAATATTTCAGGTAACCGCTGAAAGGTGGCTGGTATGTCGCAAGTTATTAAAACCTTGGTGTGAAATAGTTAAACAAACAGCGATAAAATGTGTAATAGTAGTTTTATTGCAATGAGTGAATATAAAATAGTCGGTTGAATACGCTGTAAGACACGTATCAATTTCGCCTAAACTAATTGCACTGTGTACAATACCATATTTGTTGGATATTTTTTACTTTCTTAGTTTTTAATAATTAAGTCTATTACTTTGTATGTGATACTGTGTATCTGACAGAATAAATTTACACAAACCGTACTTAGTTTGGTAGATATTACGTGTCATTACGTTAAGCCGTGACACGGGACTCTGATTTTATTAGCAGTAAATCTTATTAGAACCATTTCCTAGAAAATATTTAAATATCAATGTCAAGTATAGTAAAAACTGACATTTTCATAAAAACCATCCAAGAGCGAGTTGAACTCTCCTATGTAGGGTTCCGTAGCTCCCTTCCATGGTTCAAGCCTTGTCGTGGCGGTGGAGCTAAGTAGCCTGGGGTGAACCCAGGCGAAGCCAATTGAACCGAGAGGGATCTTTGCTCCCCTCTTATTAGAAGAGGGGACTTAAAGATCAGAAGTTGACTGATGATTGTTGTTCCGGGGCACCTCTCCAAGGACGGCACTGATGGCACTCGCGGTGGTTTCTGTGGGTATACGGCACTGTAATGTGCCGCGAGTCTCACACATCACTGAACCCCACCCAGGGCCGGTGAAGGCACGTAAATGCGTTTCCCCGCGTCAACAAGAAAAAAAGGGTTCCGTAGCTGATAAATCACATATCTCTTAAACTAATTATTATTAAATACTACAATATCGCTTTTTTTACCCTTAGCGAGAATCTTCGTATAGTGGCATGTGAATCGCTCGTACTATCCAAGTTCAATTATATGGATGACGTAATGGGCCCAGGGCTATGAAAATGAAACAAAAAGTCCATACAGCGGGTTCGAAACGAAAGCGCGCGCGTTGCTGCTTTCATGTACCATGGCCAGATCACGTAACTCCACTCCTGAGCCAAGCGTCCATGTTAAAAATGGAAAATCGTCGACATCTAGCTACGTTGTTATTTGGCGTAGTGAAATACGGCGTTTCCGAATACCTGTCTGGAAAACTGGAGTGGACGAGAGGTGTCAACATCACGCACTGCATCCGGGCCTCTCAGTATGCGTTCAGTTTGCTCTCACACCGAAGAGCCGCATTTCGCGTTAGTTTCAAGTACGCAGCAACAAAGTGTTGGAACGGCCCTTACGAATGTTACTTAACAAACAAAACTTTAAAAAAGTAAAAAAAAATATTATGGGTACACAATTCGGTGTAAGTATCAACATAGGCGTAACTAACGTATAATACGCAAACTCTCGATTTAAATGACAATAATAATATTATATACAGCAACGATATGGAAGTATGTATTTATAAACATAATTTTTATTCACTAACATTTCCTCAGTTTTATTATCTAAATAGTTTATCAATATATTATGTGCTTCGTATGTGGATTCAAAATATATATCTTTAAATAATTATTTATGTTTGTTCTATTACTGAGTCATGTCGCCACTGCCAAGATCGGAAGAAAATGGTGGCCCTGAAAATTAGAGTCAGGACACATCAGGTTCTGGCTATATCTGACTTCCACCATTTTGTGGAGCACACTGTTGTCAACTGAGCTATGTTTCTTTTATGATTTGTTTCTTATGGCTTTTTTCTAATGTTTTTACTTTACATTTACTTATTTGAATGTCTTGGTCTCAATGTGTTTTTTTCTAAATATAGTTTTTATTTATTTATTATTTATATAAAATTTGTATTATTTTTATATGAAAATTATAAAGATATGTAGTAGAAACATCAATTTTCTTTTATTTAAAACAAGCAATACGTCACATTTCCTTCATTCCTGTGAATAACCAAGGCCAGAATATTAATTTAAGGAATAGAATAAAACATATGGCCTGCCGCATATCTCCGGCGATATTTCCGTCATTACTCCGTAAAAACATAACGAGTGTCTGTCATTATGTTGACGGACAAATAAAGTTGAAAATGTTTGTGGACAAATAAAGTTAAATAACGCCTTATTTATGAATCATATACTTCAAGTATACTTACATGTGACTAACAATTCGCCCCGGCTTTGCACGGAGATTTCATTAAATGTAGTAAAAACTAATTGATTTACAAGAATCTAAAAATTATAAATTTTTATTTCGGCCTCGTAAATGTTACATGTTACAATGAAAATAAATTCAATTTATATCGGGACAGCAAGTTGTCAATAATTTCTTCAGCAATACTCATTCACTAAAATATATTAATAATCCATATTCGTTTAGATTTATTTCAAATTACCGACTAAACAACTATCACGGCGAATAAAAGGTTTTGTTAATGCGTTAATAATCGTTACCTACTCCCGAACATTAAGTTGTAAAACAGGTCGTTAAGAATAAATTGGTAAAAATGTGGCGGCGTGTGCCTTTATTACATGTCATAATTGCTTCATGATTATATGAACGTTGAAAACGAGTGATAAAATTTAAATGGCTACATGCGGCGAATCTTATTTGCTATGGCCTAAAAAATCCATTAAAAATTATAGCTTCAGAAATAATAATTTGGAATAATTTTAAACTCTAAAATATAACGAAAACACTAAATACAAATGTGTAGTATT
Source organism: Eumaeus atala (assembly GCA_017140195.1). NCBI lineage: Eukaryota > Metazoa > Arthropoda > Insecta > Lepidoptera > Lycaenidae > Eumaeus > Eumaeus atala. Next base: position 102,356 of record JAFELO010010383.1, on the reverse strand, counting down.
TTTGGCGCGATGGGATCAGAATTTTGACCTGAATCCGTGCGGAGGAGTCCGAGCAAGCGATGTCCTGGGAGCGAATCCCGCCTCCTTACCGATCAACATAGGCTCCTCAAGCTTCAGAGACTTGCGACCAACTTCAATCTCAAGGTGCTGCCGAATTCGCCCGTCCTCATCATACGCCATATCACCGCCTACTCCCAACTGTCCTACTACTATCAAGTTTTAAAATATGAATCAATAAATAAAAACTATAATAATTATACACTATTTAGAAATACTGTTGCTTTTTTCCCCAAATAGTGGTCTTCTTTTTACGCTGGTATCATTTTCTAGGCGTAGCTATACGCTAACAGACAGCGCTATTTACTAGGAAACTAATTCAATATCCTAAGAGTGTATATTTTCTATAATGTTAAACAGAAAAAATATTTAAAACTATTATTAAAGAATTAACACTATTACAATAATGACTTAATATTAAGATAACGTGTCCTTTCACACATCACAATCAACACAAAGTGCTAATTAGGTCGAAAAGTAGAAAAATACTACGTTTTCGATTCGACCAGTGGTGCCGCTGCTGAACAAGACTGGGCCCGCGGGCAGTGACGGGTGAGGTGGAACACAGGGGGGAGGTGGTGGTCGTGGTGTCGTTGGACATCGCGAACGTATTCAATAATCTCCCGCACAGCGTGATGCGGGAGGCACTGAAATTCTTCAAGGTGCCTCCCAATCTCGTGAGGCTGTCAGATGCGTATCTCTCCAGTCGCAGAGTTGCCCGCGAGAACCGATCGGGGTCCGAGGAGTGTCTGCGAGTTCCGTGCTGGGACCGATCCTGTGGGTCGTTGGGTACGACTGGGTTCTGCGAGGCCGTCTCCTCCCCGGGATGATCCGCGTAACAGATGACACCCTCGTCTATGCCCGGGGACGAGACTACAAGGAGGCGGCGCTGGCCGAGGTCGGCGTTGACCTCGTGATCAGCCGCATAGAGAGGTTAGGGCTTCGGGACTTCAGACTAGACAAGACCGAAGCCCTTCTCTTCCACGGGACCCCCACCGGGGGCTGCTCTGCAGATCGGAGAGGAGAGGGTCAGGTTGAGCCCCCACATAAAATATCTGGGTCTCATCCTTGAAAAGTACACTTCGCTATGGTGGGACCAAAGGTCGTGAATGCGACGAGTGCGCTGGGCAGACTCCTCCCGAACTCCGGTGTCTATCGGAGCATAGGAACGTACGTTGCTCCGGTTTAGGCGGATCGTCTCGCTGCAAGAAATAAGGCCAAGGGATTCGGGGGTACCGTACGTTTTCGAGGGCTGCAGCGTTGGCCCTAGCTGGTGACTCGTGGCGGAGGTTTTTGCTGAGAGCTACTCCTATGTCTCGGATAGGAGGGCTCTCGGCTTGAAACCCACGCATGACGAGATCCTTCGGATCCGCCAGTGAGGGCATATGGCGTTAATACAGAGGTGGGAGGAAGACCTGGCGTGGCAGCCGTTCATCTCTGAGATAAGGCCTGCTTTGCGCCCGGTCCTCGAACGGTAGATGCACCATAGGCGCAAAGTCCTAGCCTTCCGTCTGACGCAGGTGCTCACCGGGCATGGTTGCTTCGGTGAGCATCTCAGTAGAACGGCCCACAGGGAGCCGACGACTCCTTGTTGCATTTATGACACGGCGATGGTCTCGGCCCAGCATAACCTCGATGTATGCCCGAGATTTGAGGCGCTGCGTCACGATCTGACATCAGTTATTGGAGGATTATCACAAATGCGAGCACAATCGAAAGTAATACGAGTAGATCGTGTGAGTAGAGTTAAGAAAACTGAAACAATTACTTATCACACAAGCATAGTAAAATACATAAAATTATAAAATCGTATACAACCTATTTATACCTCACACCAAACTAATTGGTCTTAGATTAGACAAATCTTATAACATTATTATGCAGTTCTAGTACAAAGAAACTTTTGATTAGGCTTATTTGGTCATTAGAGTATCGAATGTAATAAGTATTTCATTCAAATTGTGATATTTTTAAAACCCAATATATATTTAAGTTCTACCATTTTCCAGTGTGCCGCTGGTGTCGGATCACACTGGTAATGCCGCGCCTGTGTTGGGGCATAGCGGTAACATCACCGGCGTCACCCTTTGATCCAAGTTTCAAACGCGCCGTCATATTATATTTACAGTATACATAGTACACGTAGTGTCTTCAAAAGGTATCGCGAGTCGTGTGTATTTTCAAGAATTATTTATTTATTCGTGAATATATATATTGTCTCCCACTAAGTAACCCCCCGTGATATTATACACTTGTCATTGTCTAAAAATCATTTTTCTGTGTCTTATTTAGCTCATCCTTCGATGCCGTCTTTATCTCGTCAATCGTGGCGTATTTAACATTCACAGTAATAATTGTCACCGCCCTATTATTCATAACGTGTTATGCGAATAATCGGGCGGGATATATGAGGGTGAAACCGCGGCGCGATGCCAAAGTTATGAGCAGTCGTAACAACTGTTTGTTTTGCAGGAACTTCGCATCAGCTAGTAGTAGCTCGAGACCAAACAGTATCAGTTTTAATCATCAGTATCAATTTCAAGTTGTTGTCGATTTACGATAAAATATTGATGATATTTGTCCTCTAAGTTTTCCATAGTCTTTAATATATAATAATAGTGTCAGGTTCGCTCTTACTATTTTCATTACGCTCTATTTATTTCAGGTTCAATTACAATATATGAGTATTTTTTTTCGTTTCTATTTCAGATTACAATTAATTATTATTATTATTTTAATATATTATAATATTATTATTCTGTTTATTTTTTGTCTCTAACCACATTATAAGATTGCGTGTATTATCAACGTACCTTCTTTTAGTACCTTGTAGGGGCTAACTATCCGTCGTAATAAGGCCAAAAACTACCCCGCAGCGAAAATAGCACCCGCGTGCGCAGAAATCTTATATAAATACTTCTTTTTTTCTTTTTCTTGGTGCTCCTGTCACAATGTACACACACACACACGCAGAGACTTCACTGTTTGTATTTTGAGCGCCAAGTGCCGACTGACTCATGCCGATGCGATAGCAACGTGCTACGTTCTCTTTCGACATTCGAGTGACTTCATCTTATTCAACAATATTGCTGGTGTAATGTTTTTTTCCTCAATATTGTTTACTGGATCAAACCCATTAAAATGTATAGTTATATACATTCTATTTATTGAATCATTTAATATTAAAAACCTACGAATCACACAACACTTATCTTATCAAAATATTTATTAGTCCTATTAATTTTTGATGCAAATAAATACATAATTTTGTTTGTGTTACTGCCTTCCGTCTCACCCTTGGTGGAGTCACTGAAGATCGGCGCCGGTAAACGTAGATTCTCCGACGTATGCCGAGTGACATCCTTTTCAGTGCCTCTCACATTGCTGCGTCACTCTACATTCATAATAATATGTAGGTAGTAAATTGTTAATGCGACTTGCAATAAATCTTTTGTAATACCTACATTGAGTTTACTTTTGATTCAATATCGTGATGGACACTGTACCACCGACGTGGACAAAGAAAGCTCCATCGCTCAACCATCGCTGACGCTATTATATAAATATATACACAAAAGTAATAAAAATCGATCAAGCTTTTGTTAGTTCAAGATTTAATATCTTAAATCGTGTGCAGACCGCAGCTCTAGATATTTAATCTCCTAACGTATATTTTCCTGATTGTGTGACACTGGAACTTCAGGCACAACAACTGAATATCCACATACACCTCCGCTCCGTAAACACTGCAACGGAGTAAAGTTTATTTCCTGGAACATTTATTTGGATGTAAAAATCAGAAAATTATTATTTTAGTGGTTATGTTTTGTAATAAAAACTCTTGGATTTATTGGGCAATTTCAACAGATTTGCCGCAAATAGCCATTCAAATTTTATCACTCGTTTTCGACTTTCAAATAATCGTACCACGATTATGACAGGTAATAAAGGAACACGCCGCTGTATTTTTTTTGTAATTAATTTTGCTGCTTTAAAACTTAACATTCGGGAGTAGGTAAAAATAATAGATTTATGTATTAATTATAATTTTTCCGTACGGGTTCACCGAGATGCTCGTTTAAGCGTTAATTTAAAATATATTTTCAATAGATCGGGATACATTTCAGTGAATGATATATTTGAAACATTATTAAATATATTAAAAAGGAAATCAAGGGTACATAACTACTTTGATACATTTCATTTGGACATTAGTTATGTATTTAATTCTGATTGAACCTAATTGATTGAATTGAAGTACCTAATGCCAAAGCTACTTTAAGGAGCGGTCTTGTGAAATTCTGTACTTTGATAAGAAATGTTATGAAAATATTAAGGATTGTTCGTAATTATTTGCATCAAGAACTTTAAGTTACTTGAGAGTCTTCGGGATATTACTAAGTATAGGTTTGGTCACGAAAGTATTGCGCTGACTGTTATAGCGCTGAAGTGTAAAATATGGTCTCGGAGGAGCGGGAGCGGGGCGCGGGAAATTCGCAGATTGGGCTGGAGTGGATGCCTACACTAGCGGCATGACGTAGTTCCCTTGCTAATAGTTTTGATTTTAATTGCAGCCAAACAGGGCCAGTTATATGACTGTATGCAGAAAGACAATACAATACCAGTAAAAACTTCAGAAAATAAGAGTTTTACAGGTTTAAAAGGGATCTTTAAATAATCAGTTCGAAAATTAAAAATAGCAATTAATAATATCAAAATGACTTGTAAAATTATAAAAGAGAAAATATGAATAGTCAAACAACAGAACAAAGATCTTAAATTAAAGATAAGATATAACAATAACATGAGATTTAGAAGTAGCTACTGCTTCTGAAAAAAGTTTCACTGACATTCCTACTTTCACTACAAAAACCGTGAACTCCTCAAGTGCGGCTTCGATTTCTCTCCTTAAGCACAATATATACCCTTAAATTTAATTACGTTAACGCATCTGACATTATTGAAACCTTTGAATACATTAATAAAAAAAAAAACAAATGACTTGAGAGGCATTTCTATTGCCGTTGCTAAATCACTAATAGATTTAATGGCAACAGACTTAGCATTGATATTACATAATCGCATAGATAGTAGTGCGTTTTCTGACCTAATCAAACAGAGCAAAATAATTCCATTATTCAAATCAGGTAACACTTCTGATCCCACAAGCTTTAGACCAATTTCTGTTGTACCTATTCTTAGAAAAAAATGTGAAAAACTCATTTTGAACCAGCTAATGAATAAAATCCACAAAAACAGCTGCTCGTTGAGTTATTGATAATACTCAGTTTCTAAATGGTCTTGATAATTATGTAGGACTCTTCAAGATTTTTAAGCAAATATAAACATTAAACTTCTGTGAAGTAGCCATCACCCACACAATGCTAGGCGGAGCTGCAAGAGAGTGTGCTGGCCTTCGAGATAGGAACAATGAAACCTATATTGCAATATTGAGTCTAAGTTATAAATGATCAAAAATCTAATCCAGATTGGCAGTAGAAATGTGAAAAAATGCTACAAAGGGTGCAGGTCATTCACATAGAAAAAAGAATACTATGCTCCAAATTTGAGTTATTTTAGCTGTAAATGAGTAAAAATGTAGCAGGAGAAATGTAAGAGGCACAAAATTGCTGCGAATAATAATAATATACTCAAGTTTCATATCTCATTCCAAGAACTGCTGAACAAGACACTATATTTAACAAAAATGTAAGCAACCTTTGTTATATAATGTTTAACCACACGAAGGCGTTCAACGTAATAAAATCTTCGCTAGATTAATTAAATGTATTCAACCACTTAACAGAAGATGCGTACTTTTTTGTTGAATATTGGAATGTAAAGGCTCCTAGGAGGCTTATAATGTTCCCTGGGTTTTATATGTGTAACTTAAATCTATTGGCGCTGGACGACCACCTTCTGTTCTGTTCTGCGTCACGTCGTAGATGTCTTCGGCACTGCAACAGATGAAGCCCGCAAGCAAACATTTATGCATTTTAGCATTGCAGCGTAATTGGTGCGGCTTGACCGGGGAGGTCTCTCTCTCAGGTAATACCGGCGTAAAGTAACATTTATGGTGTCGCGTTACGTGCAGTTGGTAAGTAGTCCGTTGACAATTAAGCGGTTGTACATGGGCGTCAGTAGATGGTCGTCCTAAAATGGCTTTAATTGCTCGTTTGCCGCCGTTACTATGTAAAAAAATAAAACTAACAGCGTGATGCGATTTCTCACGCGTAATCCATTCTCTTATTAGCATAGTATTCAGTCGTTTTTTTTAGATTAACGCGTGCAACCAAGTAAACAAACTAATAAGCTTTTTAATATTAGTATAACGTGAGCTTATATTACGAAATTGATAGGTGTACCCTATCTATTATAACTATCAGTGTCTATCAATGCACAAAGTCCTTTAACGGGATAAAATCTTCACTGATCTATCAGATAAATACAGGTCTAAATGAGATGTAATCGACGGAATAATACTTACGGTACCCACCATATGGAACATTCCTAAACTTCCATTATTATAAAATCCTCAACCGATTGTAATAATCTCCAAAGACTCATCGTCGTATGAATTCACGTTTCCACAGATTAGCGGACTCGGTAGGATTACGTTCGCTCCATTAGTTTGTTTCTCGCTTTTGTGTGATGCATCCACAGCTTAAACTAGACTGAGCTCATTGTGGGATTTCTACTGAGACAGACTTAATTGCACGTCACTATTGACGATCGCTTATATGGGGCTATGTCAGATAATAAATCTTAGTGATATATCATGTTACACTAATGTTATAACGTTATATATTTGGCCTCACTGACCTTGCTATGATTACTAGCACCTATAAACATCCTCATAATTGTTACTCTGATGGGTTGCCCTCATTTCCTCTTCCTGTCAAAGAGGCCACAGTGATACACACAAGCCGTATGAAACCCGACAATATAGCGGTCACTAGACGGTGGTGCCTGCCCAATTTGACTGCAAAGTAGAATGGCACTTCCTCTTACTAAAATCTATCGATTATACATGATTGGCAAATATAGCACTGATGGTTTGGTTAGGAAAGTGGTAATATTACTGGTTTCGGGTTCAAACCGGATCTAGGTTTTAGACAAGAATTATTTTTTAAGAACAGACAGAAGTTTAAAAAATATTTCAAGAACACACAACAGCCTAAGTACTGTCATGACTGGTTACAAAGAAGCGTGGAAAAAAAGATAAACAGTGGAAAGAATTAGAGTCAACCTTCAATATTTCATGCCATCGTTACATGAGAAGTACTCCCCCAGTCCTGCCACACAGCGATGGAAGTATCTCTTGAGTTAAGCCAAGTTTTTCTATAGTCCAGTATCGACATTTATGAACATCCACATAATTACTATGGGAATTCGTTGCCCTCCTTTCCACCTCCCCTCCAGTGTACTGCTAGCTGCTCAAGAACAGCTCGAAATGATACACCGAAGATGTCATTTCAAAACGGTGATACCGGTGTGAACGAGAGATACATCCCTGGACATGCAGGCCCATTTCCGCCGCAATGCAGATGGAAAAATCTGACGCATGGCGATGGGAGACACTATTGGTTTATTCTTCACTTTGTACAATAGTATTCCATGTGGTCCATGCCTCTTGTTTGTGATGAAATAAATGCAATGTTCACTTTCTTGTGGAAATCTTTAAATCAAATGCGATTTAAAGCGGTCCGCTTGTACCATGTACAACTGTGATGCATTTACTTTTCTAAACTTAGGCATTGTGTAAGTAATGAAGCGTATTCACCGCGGTTTGTCAACTGACTGGTTTCCACTAATGGATCTCAAGTTTGCTACACGCAATTTTGCGTTTGTATTTCGAGAACGACTTGTACGTCTAGAATTTCTGTATTCGGTCGTTGGATGACGAATTTCTCAGTGGTTATATAACGTGGCACTTTATGAAAAGCATCCATATTCACATGGGCATATCTACCTAATTCTATGAGGTAGATATGCGACAAACGATATCACGGATGCATTTAGCATCCGTGATATCGTCGTCTGAAACACAACAAATTAAATGAGAAATAGATAGATAAGCAGAGGTCACGTAAACCTTTTGTTTATGCATGTAAGTTTTTTTTTACAATTGAGCGATATTTTAGCAAACGAAATCGCCGTATTTATGCTCAAAGCTGCAAGGAAGCTTTCCAACGAGTCTACTGAGTGCAACGTGTGCATTATCCAATTTTCGTGATGGTGTGGAGGGGTGTTATCTATGAAGGAGTGACTGTGCCATATTTTTGTGAAAGAGGTATCCAAACATCGGCACAAGTATATCAAGATACCATTCTTGAGAAGGTAGTTGAGCCCTTTTCTGAAATGTTCAATAATCAAGTATGGTCCTTCCAGCGAGAGTCGTGACCGGATCATAGACCTCGAACCACCCAATCTTGGTTAAAATGAACATTCCGGTATTGATCCGAGCTGATGGCTCATCAAGTCCCAACCTTAATCCGCTGAATTATGATTATTGGCCAGTCTCGAAGAGTATGAATAGCTCTGAACGCCATGATAGTTGGAAGTGCAGAAATCACAAAGCAGTGAAGAATATCCCCATGAAAGTTGTGCGTGTTTCTATTGATAACTGGCCTCAATGTTTAAAGGACTGCATTGCAGTCAAAAGAAACCATTTCGAATAAGCGTTTTATATTTTTTATTGTTTTATATTTGTGTACTAAGACACTGTAGAAGCTATGAATGCTATTTTCAGCAAAAAATTTTTATTTATTACAATATTTATGGCAGGACTATGTATAGGACCAGATGAAGCGAAACGGATATGATTATAATCTTCTTATATATATAAAAGAAAGACGTGTTAGTTACACCACTTATAACTCAAGAACGTCAGAACAGATTTGGCTGAAAATTGGTGGGGAGGTAGCTTAGAGCCAGGAGACGGACATAGGATACTTGTTATCCCGTTCGACAGCGTTCCCGTGTGACTTGACATGAAACGTCAGTCACTATAAAACGTGGTATAACAAAAAAGAATCAGACTTGGAATAACAAAACGCAAATGACAGCTGTGTAATTGACGTAAAATGACAGCTATGTAATGACGTGTGGATGACAATTTGATATTTGTAAGAAATCAATATTAAAACTATTTCTATTAAATAAATAATTAAGAAGCGGATTGAAGTGAAGTGAAGTTTAATTAAAAGTGAAGTGAAGTTTAATTAATAATGCCGCGACCAAGACGATCGAATCTTTCCCGAAAAAGCCGTAATGCAAGAAGAATACAAAATACTGCAAATGAAAGGACTGAAGAAGAACAAGAAATTGCACGTGAACAGCGCCGCGATAGTATGACTCGACTTCGAGCTTCTCAATCACGAGAGTATAGTGAAGCAGCCCACGAAACAGCTCGGTTGGCAATGCAGAATCGTCGAGCGAACAACAGAAGGCAACAAATAGATAATTTGCGACGCAGAACAAGATATTTAGGTGATTTGAATCGAGCAGAGCAGACGTTGTTTGCGAGTATTGTGGCGCGTTGAAGTTTTCCGGAGAAACGCCTGCATTATGCTGCCTTAATGGTAAAGTGAAATTGCCAGTGTTGACTCCACCACATGAGCCATTGTATTCATTGCTTTGTGGCGAAACACAAGAATCACGCCACTTTCTTGCAAATACTCGAAAATACAATAGTTGTTTCCAAATGACGTCATTTGGGGCAGACATTATCGAAGAAGTAGGATTTAATCCCACATTTAAGGTATTTATTTTTGTACTTACATAGAATGTAGTTAAAGAATAACTTACTTTTGTAATTGGTATGTATTATATTTGCTAATACTGAACTCTACTCTCCCACAGAAAAAGTGTTTGTAATCCAGATAATACTGTGTGGTTTTTATTCTGTAGATACAAGGACAGATTCACCATCAAATTGGATCATTACTACCTTTCGAAGATACCCAGAATAAATTTTTACAAATATATTTCATGGGCAACATGGAAGAACAACTTGATCGACGCCTAGGGATCAATGCAGGAATGAAGCGAGCAATTATTCAAGACTTGCAGTGTCTGCTTCATGAACATCATGCGTTAGTCAGGTTGTTTAAGAGTGCTTTAGAGCGCATGCCAAATGATGACTATAAAGTTGTCATCATTTGAACGCACATTTAATGCTCCAACAATAGACGAAGTTGCCATCCTGATTGTTGGTGAACAATTGGAAAAACGCGATATTGTGCTTACACGTCGCGATACTGGGCAACTGCAACAAATATCTGAAACTCATCGATCATATGACGCATTGCAATACCCACTGATGTTTTGGCAAGGAGAAGATGGATATTATTTTAATATTAAAATTATAAATCCATTGAATGGTAAGGTATCAGTATCTTAATAATGGTTAATGTCCATATTATTTGTCTTTGAAATGGTTAATTATCAAATTTTTAATTTCAGGTGAAGAAACTACAAAGAAAGTTAGCTCAATGAATTATTATGCATATAGTTTGATGATGATGCTTCGTCAAAATACTGACAACTATCGGTTTCGACGATTATTTCAGCAGTATTCCGTTGACATGTATGTAAAAATAGAAACGGAACGTTTAACATTTATAAGGTTGAACCAAGCCAAACTGCGTTCTGAGGTGTACATCCATTTACGTGATGCAGTTAGTACTGAAGGAAATGCAGCTAATATTGGTCGATTAACTATTCTGTCGGCGACGTACATTGGTAGCCCACGTCATATGCATGCACATATGCACAAGATGCAATGACATACGTTCGTCATTACGGCCGGCCAGATCTCTTTATTACTTTTACCTGTAATCCAAAATGGATAGAAATTACTCAATTGCTGCTTCTCGGACAAACATCAAATGATAGACACGACATCACAGCACGTATATTCGGGCAAAAATTCGGTCCCTGATGAACTTTATTGTCAAACAACGCGTCTTTACGACGATACGCGATGCTGGATGTATTCAATCGAATGGCAAAAGCGAGGCCTGTCGCACGCACACATTCTTATTTGGTTAGTGGAAAGAATTCAGCCTGACCAAATAGATGATATCATATGTGCCAAGATTCCTGATCATAAAGTCGATCCAGACCTACATGATATTGTTACTACTAATATGATTCATGTACCGTGTGGTGCCATCAATCCCTAATCACCTTGCATGGTATGTATACAGTTCATCCAAAGAATGATGAATGTTTCTATTTGCGGTTGTTGCTGGTAAATGTGCGTGTTCCAACTTCATTTGAGACACTACGAACTGTTAATGGTGTAATATTTCCAACATATCGTGCTGCATGTGAAGAATTGAACTTATTAGAAAACGATACCAATTGGGATACGACAATCGCTGAAGCCACTATCTCTGCATCTCCAAGTCAGATACGCACATTATTCGCTATCATAATTTCGACATGTTTTCCATCAAACCCATGTAACCTGTGGCACAAATACAAAGATAGTATGTCAGAAGATATTTTACATCAAAGTCGTATCAGTTCCAGAAATCACGATATTGAGATGAATCAGGAGATACATAATCGTGCTTTACTCTTGATCGAAGATATGTGTTACCTCAAGTGCGGTAATTTATTAATCAGGTTAGGAATGCCAGCGCCAAATCGTGAAATGAATGGCGCATTTAATCGGGAATTGGAACGGGAACGTGAATATGATCACCAGGAATTAGATTTAGTAGTTCAAAGGAATGTACCCCTGTTGAATTACCAACGAAAGGAAGTTTATGATACTTTAATGAAGGCAATCGCTGATGAAAATGGTGGTTTATATTTTCTAGATGACCCTGGTGGAACTGGCAAGACATTCCTTATGTCATTAGTTTTAGCAACTGTTCGGGCGAGATCCAACATAGCGGTTGCAGTTGTTTCTTCTGAAATAGCAGCCACATTGTGGGAAGGATGCCGTACGGCTCATTCAGCATTCAAATTACCGTTAAATCTTCAAACAATTGAAGAAACAACGTGTAATATTGCAAAACACTCAGCAATGGCCAAAGTTTTAGCGGCGTCGAAAATCATCATCTGGGACGAATGCACAATGGCGCATAAACGTGCATTAGAAGCACTTAACCGAACATTAAAAGATTTACGCAATGACTCGTGATGTTTTGAAGGAGCAATGATTTTTCTGTCTGGCGATTTCCGCCAAATACTGCCAGTAATTCAAAGATCTACGGCTGCCGATGAAATGAACGCTTGCCTCAAATCGTCAAATCTATGGCGCTATGTGAAGAAACTGCAGCTGACAACAAACATGAGATTTACATCGCTTAATGATACATCTGCTGAAGATTTCTCGGAGCAATTGCTGACTATAGGTAATGGTCAAGTACCTGTCGATGAATCGAGCGGATTAATACCATTTCCAAATAATTTCTGTAGTTTTGTCTCATCAAAAGACGAACTTATCAACATGTATTTCCAAATATTATTTCTAACTACAAAAATAATGAATGATTGAGTGATCGAGCAATTTTAGCGGCTAAGAATAAAGATGTAGATGACCTGAACTACATAATTCAAAATAAGATCATTGGAACAATGCTTTCATTCAAAT
>JAFELO010010383.1:52402-89493 GCA_017140195.1 Eumaeus atala | reverse complement strand
AAAGTGACCCAGTTAGAGTTAAAACAGCATACTATTGAAACAGATGTGTTGGTAAGCTCTGGACGACATGAAAATTTTTTTACAGGGTAACTTGCTGTTACGCTTAAACAAAACCATAATTAAGTTCTATGACATTATTATTGTAAGTAATTTTCGTCGCGAGTCCATAGCGTATTTAATAATAATGAATTTGTTCATTTTCATGAAAAAATATTACAAGTTGAAATTTTATTAAAACCTTTCAATAAATAGAAAAAATAATGATAGTTATATAAAATAATTGGAATTTAAAATTTGATGTGAAATTGGTGTTGACATTCCAGCAAAACTCAGAACCAGATGAAAAAGCTCGATCCAAGTTCCGGACGTCATCAGAGCCGAATGTTACCATAAATGCTTTGACTCTCTATTTCGTATGAGCACTACGTGGATAGGCAGACCTTTCTCTATCACAAACAGTGGAATTCTCATTGTACCTATTATTAGCCTGGTACACAAACACTTGACTTAATACATAAGAGTTTGTATGTATTAGGGGTTTTTTTTTTATTTATTATTAAAAGGGCTTTTTCGCAGAGCGAATATGTCACCCCGTACATAATATTTACAAAATATTTAACTATATCACAAATCACGACTAAAATATGACATGGCAAGAAAATATTATTGTTTCGCTTTGTCTGACATTGGTTCCTTTAAAATACTGTTGCAAATACCTATCTCAAATGTTCTGCGACCGAATGTAATCATAGGGGCTTGTTCGCTCCGGACACGTTCCAACAACACATGTTGCACGTCTTTCACTACATCACAGATATCACAGGTGGGTGATAAGGCTTTTTCATTAAAAATGCGAACTTGTTAGTTGTGATATGACCGGTGCGTAACCAGAGAGCAGTCGTTAGAATTTTACGATTTAATCTAGATTGATCAATCAAGGGAATACGAGTGATGTGTGGTTATGTAGTTTTGTACCAAATGCCTATGGCCCTCGATCTCTTATCAAAGTATTCATGCCACGAACCGATAATTCAATTTTTTTTATGTAATGAATGCTTGCCAAAAATTATACTTCTCAGCTTTTGTAAGAGGAAGTTGACAAAAAATTATCCTCTTTATTTCATTGTCTTTAGATTGAGAATCTTGACCATTCTCTTCAGACAAGTGAGATGGTTCAGTTTCGCTAAACAGTCGTTTTTGCCTTGTGGCTTCGTTATTTTCTTCCTCCTCTGTCTTTTCCAGCTGTTACCTAGACATTCTTTATTTTCCTCCACTCGGTGCCCTTCTAAGTCTTCCAAAATTAAGTTCAGTAGTAACTCTTACAATTGTTATGTCTGCGATACTATTGCCTGGAATATCACTATTACAACTAGTGCCCGATTTTACCTTCTCCGCATATGTAAGTGAGCTATCACGTGCGTTAACAACCTCTGGCAGTGGTTGTTTCGTTAGGTCAGGGGTGTAATGGTTAGCCTCTATCGCTATAGTCGGAGAAACAGGAACATATACGGAAAGAGGTTTTCCTTATGTGATGTTACGAGTATATTCCTACAAAAGTTCCCTTATTCTTCTTTCCTTTTTGTATATGGGGCATATTCTTTATAATACCATATGGGCACCTTTACAATTGACACAGTGCAATATTGTTCTATCACACTTTTCGTGATTTTTTTAAATATATATTTTTTGCTAGGCCAAAATCTAGTGGGATGTCCAAATTTCCAGCAACGGGAACATTTTGTCACCGGCACATGTGTGGCTCGACTTTAATGCGGCCACTTTAAATATACACATAGGAGGGCAAACACGATCCTTGAGAAGCGATTCGTGACGTTTCAATGTTTGTCCATGAACTGCCATTTTTGTTCACATCGCGCCTATTGAGTATTTTAACGGAGACAATATCGTGGTCACGGCATGTTAAACTCTTTAAAATTTCTTCCTCTGGCATGTCTTTTTCTATAGTTTTATAACACCATAAGAGAAGGATATTTCCGAAGTTTATTTCAGAACATGCCTGAATGCGTAAAAATTACTCAGCACTACGTTCATTATCAAAACTAACTACCATTTTTGTAGGATTTAAATATTTTATTCGGGCTATGTTACCGATTTTGTGCAAACTTAACAATCTTGCCAACGCAAACTGTTTAGGCTAGGCGTTAGGGTTTACAACACATTCTTCAATATTTGGGCTTTCCCGAGCCTCTTTAGACTTTCTCCTCACTTTCCAACCATCCTCAGAAGAATTATCCTCCCTAGTCCCTTTTCTATTGCATGTATGCTTTCTGGTCGTGATTCGTGCATATCATTCCGCTTGTCACTTCCGCTGTCATATCTTCAAATGGCTCCAATTCATCCCCGCCGTTATTATAGACACTCATTATCAATAGTGACCGGCGAGCGGCGTATGATCCCTAACGTGGCATTCACATGGGCACTCGCCGCACAGTTAAACGCAAAACGAAAAACCAGTTGTAATAAGTATAGCTCGCGCCTAGTAACGTACGCACGATCGTGTCGTTCCGCGCCGAGATGCGAACTGATGGAGAGTTTTAAAATTTACATTTGTCTTCATACCTGCTTTACGTAATAATGCAACCAAAGCAATTCTGTCCCCTTTATCACTTCACTCCATTTTAATATCGCAAAAATTTGTTCAGTGTATTAGCGCCAAAATGTGAAAACGCAAAGAACATACGTATGAAATTACAGATTCAAAATTCAAGTGTAATATTTTTTTTATTTGTATCAGTATTTATGGCCAGACTAAGTATATCATGCAATGGCCATCTTCTGTAGGCTGGTGTGGCTGATAACTGTACGTATTTCCATCAAAATAAGCAGACTTTGGTTCTAAGATTTTATTACAAAATACACATGGGGAAACGGATGTGCGTACAGTTACAGGGTGCGCCTCAGAAAATATATTAATTATCCACATTTCCATCCCTCGTAAACTTGGACAAACCGCTTGTTACAGGTGTGCTGGAATCTTTTGGGAGGGATAATTTGCTTTACACAGCAACATTCGCTTTAACAATGTTGCTTTATTTGTTAGTGTTAGTTTGGCTTTAGTGTCCAGCAGTGGGCATCGTCCAGTCAAAAAGTAGTAGTAGCTCTTTTTTACGTATATATTTAAGGATACGATCTTCTAATGATATCTTAACCGAATATAGTTGAGCATAAGTTAAGATGCAGTGAACGTATAATTGCGAATTTGTTTTGTAATAAATTTTTGTAAGCCATTAAAAGGCTCCAAAAATGGATGTGGAAAACACTTTTTCCAAGTACCCGCAGAATTTTTATATGCTATATAAATTGAACATGAAATACAAATGATGGAGGAACAAGAGTGGGAGCAATGTATTTATACTAAACCAGAACAGGAAAATGGTACTTTCGCCATTGCTAAATAAATTTTAGTTATTGTTGACAGACAGACCGACAATTCGACACTGCCGAAACTACTGTACCTATGAGCTTGGAATTTGGTACAAGGGTATATTTCACGTGCATCACGAAATATATCCCCGTATATCACATGTGCGTCACCCTTACAAGTGAGCACTACAAAAGGTCTTTTAGAAATGCAATCACTAAGGGAGTGAAGTTCATAATATAAAATTTTATCATGTTATATTTTATCATATAAAAAATTATATACATGTGTGCGGGCATTTTGTTAGTTACCAACAAAATGCCAGACTTCTGTTTTCCCCCTTTCAATATATTAGCATCTCCCTGTGGCTCCGCCCTCGTGATTCCGATTCTATTAGTCGTACCGTCGTGGTGTATCAAGTAAGGCTTACTTGATAATTGGAATATTCAACACAAAAAAATTTTTTCAATTCGTTCCAGTAGTCAGATTAGCGCGTTCAAACAAACTTCACGTTAAACCGCCGTTTTGTAATGAAATGTACGAGGGTCGGTTAAGTTCTGGGTCTACAATGTTAGTATTACATATGACGCTATTAGATTATTCATTAAAAACGTTTGGATTCACCTAACAAACATCGTCAAGTGACAATTAGGCAATGTTGATGTACATAAACTTAAGTGTACAGTACATGAAACATTATTCTAATTTGAATAAAATGAAAATTTAAAATAAAATTATACATTTTTTGTATCAATTTTGTAGGATGTAGTACCTTGTTTGAATTGGAATTGCAGTCGAATTGGGTTGTTTTATGGTCTCTACGAGCAAACGAGTACTCGGAGAGATTTGGTGACGTCCATGAACATTCGCATATACATTGCCCTCATTTACCCTATACTTTTTGCAGTCGGATAGTTGCGAACTCAACGTAACGCAACAGCCTCAACATCTTTTACTTTACGGTGAAAAACGGAAGCGAGACTTACTACTTTCGTCGCGCTGGCCTCATTATTTAACACCGTAACTTCAGAGTGTTTCACCCGCGTAATTCTAAAACAGGAAAATCAAAGAAAGTAATAGAAATAAAGATATTCTATTCTAATTCCGTTTTATTGGTCGTAGCGTCATGTTATATAACCTGTAACCGTCCTCATGAATGGAGCTCCCATATACAAGAAATAATCAAACCCTACTTCTAGTTCCAGAGAATAGGCGATATCATGAGTGTGCGAGTTACTTTCCCGGTTGTGGCGGTTAAATCTGGCTGTAATGCAGCATATACCTCCTCTGATAACATTAACTCCCGCGCCCTATGTTTGGATTAACTTGACGAATTAACTACTAATAAATTTCGCTAATACTACTAACTAAGCTGACTCATTTACTAAGCTGATAGCTTTGCGTCGCATTCGCTCCTCTGTGCCGTACACAGGGGTATAGGCTGTAAGTTATTCTCTAGGGCTCGCGTCGGTGTTGGAGAATTGTACCCAGCAGCGCGTATATATTGTGTCTAGTTCACGTAACTGCAATACTTGTACGCAAGATGATATGCTCCTCATACCGCATTGCTGTGCGGGTAACAATTAAGGAATACCTACCTATTTATTCACTGTATTAGGTTTGCTTTTTCTATTTTTATATGCTGAAATTAGCTTAGGATGACTTTATAATAATAATATGGGGCTCATTACTTCCCTTAAAAAACAAAGAGAAGAGAAAACAAAGCTACTTTTAAACAATTGATCTAATGAAATCATCTGGCCTAAACAATTCCTGGATGCATTGAAACTTCTGCAGGAAATCAGGGAATGATGTGACTAGAAATACTGTCTTATATTTCAAATTGCCCAGAGTACAATTATTTAAGGTAAACTCATTGATTTAAAAAAAAACACTATAAAGGCTACAAGCCTGACAAGATGTTTCCGGCGCGCGGTCTATAAATTAATTTTTCGAAACTGTTTAGCTATTTCACGAAGAACGTGAAAGAGCATGCCAATATAAATTGAAAATACAAGGAACTGTCACAAATATATTTTGCAGGATAGTAAACAAACTGAACAGGTATGTACAATACTTATGATAGTGTCCTTTTCCTTAGACGTTAATCCTCCATATCCAACCGTACGTTTTTATTTTTGTAGCGAGTACACACATTTACATATAGCCACAGGTTCATAAGTGTACATGGGTTAGCCTATGTACACGGGTTATCTTAATAAAAATATACCAATGTCTATGATTAATCAAAATATCTATGACTGTGTTAATGTTAGCGTTTGCCAACGTTCAAAGTGCACTTTTTCGTTATAGATTTATGGCATGAAATATGACAGATATCTACGTCAATTACAGTTGCAGCTATGTACTCGTACATATGCGCCCAGTACCTCATAACCATGGATTAGTTTATACAATGTCAGATGGTCCATAAAGTCGTTAAATAACTCCTTTACCTAGGACGTAATGTCTACCATACAATTATTTAAATAAAATGGAACAAAATTGTTTTGAAGTTAGACAATATAAGTCCCACAGTAGTAGTAAGCGATGCGACGTTAAGTCACTCACACAGTGTAAAAAGGTTCCAGTCGTACTCATCCCCGCGGCATTTTCATCGAAATGGGCAAAAATATGTGAAAATAAAGTGGAAACATTGTTATCCTCGTGTGGATTACCGTCCATCATGTTATTCCAGCTGACGGGAGAGTCTTAGCACAACAGACCATGGACTTTTCAAAGTCGCATTCTATTTTAATTAAAAATAATTTCAGAGTGCTGCTTTGCGGGAATATTTGTTAACTAATCTGTTTGCAAATCTGCTTTACAAGGTGGTCGTGCATTTGTGTTTTAGTATGTTTAAATATGGAATATTTTCATTGTTTTTGCTTATTATATATTCTATTCACATGCGTAGTCTATTTTTACAAGATGAAGCCATTGCGATTTGCAGACGGATGGCGAATGCCTGCTTCAGCTTGGAGAGTCCAGCCACTGATTATAAGATCTCATGAGGATATCATCTGTATAATTAAAATAGTCTTTAAAAAAGTTAATACAACAATAGTGCGCTGTAGAAACTTACGTCATACTTTCTGCTGAAATATTACATTTTATGGCTCTGTCTGCAGCTAGTTTGACACATATAGCTTTAATTTTTGTTCTGTAATAATTGTTGTTTGTAAGTTATAACATAATTTTTTTTGCTGGGTTATTCTTTCTGCTTTGGACCCTGTGATGAACAGATTAAAAATTAAACATAACACTTCAAGGTGGCAAGATGCAGTAAGTACTTTTTGCGTTAATCGGGATATTGAAACAAATACGATCGTTGGGGCATATTTAATAACTTGTTGTATCTGGTTATCTGAAATCGCAGTTCATTCGTGACCATGTTTGCTGTAAAGGTTCTGAAATTTCGGGCTTGTTAAACAACTAAGTATAACGCGATAAAATCCGTAATAGTAGTTTTTATTGTAGTAAGTAATATTCCCGTATCGTTAAGCCTTGATGGCTTAAGTTTTTTTTGATAAAATTTGTTCAATAGACTTGTATAGATTATAATTTAATGTGTTTCATAAATATAAGATTTGTATAAAATACATCGCTTGAAAATCACATTTCTTGCAAGCAAACGAGATGGCCAACGATCACATTTATATACTGTACCGCGACTCGAACAATAGGTCAGGCTGCAGCCAGGCGGTACGTTGTAGGGGACTGTGTCACACAATGGCGGCAGAGGCGCGTGTTTGCGAGTGTAAATTGAAACATGTTGGTACTTAATTGCGTCCGTGAGGGCCGCTCCCTCCATCCGCTGTCCTGTCAGAAGGATGATCTGCCTCTACTACAATATGATTATTACAACAACTTTTTCACGAGATTTGATTTGTGTATTACATGCTACATTAAATTTGTTAGTTAATTAATTTAAAGTTCAGTTAAATTCACAAACCATTAGTAAGTTTGTTATACTCGTATAATGACTAAGTCGTATGTTCGTGATTTTATAGGACTCGTGTCAAGGGAAGAAAAACTCAACGCAACTAAAGAAGTATACACTACAAAAAAACACACCATAGAAATGATATCGCGTAATGTTTGTAAATCAAACTAGTCGGGTAGTAGGGGACAGTCCGGACTTAACAGCGAGGGTATAAATTGGAACATGGCGACAGTTAATTGCGACTAGGGTTGCAGTTGTCAGATTTCGCGAATTTGCAAGTTTGTTGAATATTGAGACACCTGCGTTTCCCCGGTCCGAGTTCATTTTATGGCAAACGCTGAAATAATGAAAGGAATTGTTAGGCATCAAGTGATTGCTTTTTTGAGATCTCGATTTATATTTTACAGAGGCGTAAGGCAATTCCTTCACTACACCCAATGCCGGGCATCGTAACAGCTACTACTGTATCTTTACTACTTCGACTGTAGGAATGTCTCTTGGATATCATTTAAGAAATTCATATAGTCAGTCTTGAGATGACCGCTGTGACAGCTGATGTCTTTATTACGTACATGTTAGGATAGTACGGCCCTAAAGGCCTTGAGATGAATATATTTTATGTGTCACTCTGTGATGAGTTAGAGCTTGTCATTGTACACTTAATACTCTTCACTTAGAGTACGTCACCTAGGATGGTTAGCCCTCCATATGTCATCCTGAGGTAACACATATATTATAACTATGCAACAATGTCCACCTATAAACGCGATACATATAATGTGCAAGTATTCGTGTGCAGACACAAATACAAATGCTTTTTCCACAAATAATTTAATATCCACTTTACGCTTACTAACGGTTTCAATTGAAAAGTATATAAATTTATTTATTTATTCTAGTGTTAACATGCATTTCCATAGAGAAGTGACAGTACATTCAATCAACAAATTATTTTTCAGTTGAAACCGGTAGTAAACGTAAAGTTAAAAATGAATTATTTCTGGCAAAAAAGTATGTAAAATCATTTATTTATTTAAGTGTTAACATAAATTTCCATCAAGAAGTGCGAATACAATCAATCGAAATATTATATTAACTTTGAAATTGGTAAGGCAAGATCAAGGTTTGTTATGCCGGAATATTTTTGGATTGTAATACGTAGGTAACTAAAAATGGGTTGATATCCAGATTAAGACTGTTCGGCGTCATGTCAACCATGACCGTAAATTCTTATGATTCTTTCTTCAAAACTATAGTGATCATATAAATCATAAAATAAAATTTACTTCTTCGAATAAGTGAAAACTGAAAAGCCCTAAAATAAATTACGATTTCTGCGTGGAGAAATAAATAAACGTTAACAAAATACATTGTACGGTGTTGGTTTCATATTCCACTTCAAGTAGTATTGAAACCTATGGAAGAGTTTCTAATTTATTTATTACTTATTTGTCTTTTATTATTCAATCATAGCATGAAAGCAAATTTCTTAGTTTCTTATTAATAAAACATACTTACAAGGCAGATTGAATAATGAATATGTGAGAATAATACGACTTTATGGAAAGAAAATATAACATGTGTAAGACGAACCATAAGACGTTAAAATTCATCAAGCCGAACATCCAGGGAATGCTTATACTACAAAATAGTACCGAAATCAAAAATATCTGAACTGTTGTTTGTCTAGTTTATAAATTGCCATTACCCACTTTCATAAAAAAATAAGATAAGGTATCTGTTCTCTGCCTAGTATATAAATTCTAATAAGATATATAAAAGTTAATGACAAAACATCGCAAATTCATATGATGTCCATATGTAATCATTTGTAGCTTTGCAGTTTTACGTTCACTTACAATAGCTAAGGACGGTGTACTGGTAGTTGGTACTAATAATTACACATTAAATTTATCCGGGCAGTCTGGCATAATCTAATGGCGTTTGATAAGGGTTGCCTTCCACGAGGTGCCACTTATCCCGACATACAAGTTAGTCTTTGGTTTCTGCTTCTGTGAATGATTATTAAATGTTTTTATTTTATTTATGAAATGATACTGTCGCAAAATTTCCAGTTGTGATTTTATATTCCGTACAGTTTGTATCTGGTGGTCCATGGATGAAGTCTGCAGATGAACATACTTATCACTAACCTAAAAGGCAGTAAGTAGAGTATGCGTTTTAAGTTTGTGGAGCTATTCTTGGTTAGTGGGAAAAAAATTGCGCAAAAGCCACTTTCAAGCAGACGTGTTTGGAACGTTAGCGTTCCAGCGGCGCCGTCCCTGGACAATCCACATTGAGTTAGGGGAGTTATATCTCAAAAATCAAAGTGAAACAATGTAATATATCAAATATAGTTTTTATTAAAAATAATATAACAAATATTTTCGACTATGTTTCTGGAAAGACTTCATAATAATATATTAGTCGCAAACTTCAATGACACGTCTGCGCGGGTCAGGTATCGCCACGGCAGCGGGCGGCGATAGACGCTATCTGCTCTCCAGGAATAATTCTGAAACAAATTCACTGACATGAAATGCACTCGTCACCTGCCACTGATCCCTCTTACCTAATATTAATATACATTTGTGTATGCGCGAGTACAAATACACAATGAGATTGTTTCTGATACATATGACGTTGGCCTACTTCTACCCAACTTCCACTTTGCATATTATTAAGATGTTTCTTTTTTTTTTCGGGGGATTGCTTTTAACACTGCCACCGGTTCTGGGTGGCATTCAGTGGGTGTTTGGGGCTCGCGACTATACCGAATACCCACTAAAACCCCGCAGGCACCGTCGTTCGCCTCTGTTGAGAGATGAGATGCCCCGGATGTGTTAGCAACAGGGCACCTCGGCGAACAGCCAATCCCGTATACGGGAACTGCATTCCTCCACTATGCGACAACCTAAAGCAGCCCTTACCAACGTCGGGGCCGCACAATGGAGCCAGGTTCCAAGCCCGACCCCTGGTCCCAATTACGGAGGTGGCATAAGTTGCACGTAGCGCCTTAACCACACTCCCACCCGCCGTCTGCGAGGCTGGCCGTTCTCCACATTCTCCCCTCTGGTTCTTTCTGCAGCCTGTTCTAAGGACATGACAGCCTCGTATAACGAGGCTGTCACAACCCACGTCGTGTCATTCTCAAGCATAGACTGAATGGCGCTAGATAATGAGAGGTCAGTCCTTCCCAGCGATGTTGCCCCATCGTGGCGTTGTGCGGTCAGTGTCCTCATCAACACCACAATCGTGGCAGGAAGCCTCCTCTCTCCGGTGGATTTGATACAGGTACTTACCGTAGGTAGCAACCATACTCGCTAGGCACATGTATAATGCGGAAAGTGAGTGCCTTGCGCCTGCGGCGAGCAATCGCTCTAGGACCGGGCTCAAAGCGTCGGTCGTCCGTACGCTGTAAGTAGAATGCACTAGGTCCTCCCCCATCTCGCCTCTTCACCCTGTCTGCCTGTTCGAAAATCTCTTATAATATTTTAATAGGTTTAACATTTTATATTTGCACTAGCAGTGGCCTGCGGATTCACTTGCGCTACCCGAATTCTTCGCCCGTATTAGTCACGCAGTGGTTGTATGTAATATATTATTATTGAATGTTAAATTAATAGATTGTATAGTAAGCAAAGTTGGACCGGCACGACCGACCGGGGAGTTACCTCTCGCATACATGACACCAACTTAAAGTGAGTAGAGATGGCGATGGAGGGAAGGAGGAAATGAACGATGAGTTTCTATGACAATAATAATGTGGTCGATGAGCGTCGGTAGTTGTCGAAATGCTGCAACGCTCTTGATTTTGCTTACTTGCTATTGCTCGGTCCACTGGAAGGCCAATAGGTAAAGGCAAAGCAATATGAATATAGATATATATATACATACCCCCATATACACATTATGATAATATATACACATTATAAAACTAAGTCCCTAAAAGTTGTTTCTCTGAATGTAATTGATTGTCTCAAAATCGACTGAACGTAGTTTCATTCGGTTTTCAACCAGGGGTAAAGTTATTTCCTAGGTTCTTGAGCATAATTTGGTCCCGGTTATTCATATGCGTTGCCGGGGCGGATCGCAAGTAATGAATAAATATACAATAATTATTTTTAACAGCTCTCATTGTCAGTAGATATATATGTCAAGAAAGGAATGTTTAGCAAAGATCCATTGGTTCTCTACTACATGCATTCAACTGTCACAAAAATAATAATAACTATAAGTTATAACGTGAGCAATAACTCGTCTACATTTATACGAAACAACTTGCCAAACCTACATATTCAGTTGTTAGTATATAATTTAAAACTGCATAAGCGGGGGAAAGCAACAGGTGGATCTGTTGTAACAATAGGTACATCCACTAAAAATTCTAAAAATTACCGCATATATATATATATATATATATATATATATATATATATAACTTTATCAAAACTTTACAGTACATTGAAAAAAATATGGAAATAGTTATGTTAAATAATTGGAATTTAGAATTTGATATGAAATCGATGTTTCCAAAAGTATTTTGAAATATTTTTAGTGCGGGCCAGTACTATACAAATATCGATACATCATAACACGGACTATGTATTTTTTATGACATAGAGGGCAAACGTGCAGATGGGTAGTCACTACCGCCACCCATATACTTTTGCGATACTAGGTAGACGCGTTGTCGGCCTTTAAGTTATACTCTTTTCCTGATAGTACAGTTGTACGCGGAAAAATGTGGCCTCTAAACCGCACTATAAGTATATGAAATAGACATCCATATGATATTACCTAGATGTTTTGCCCTACCTTCCTGTAAAACATAGCCATATATTTTGCTAGACACCGCCGTTGTTTCAGTAATTTTATATTTCTACTAATCTTATAAATGCCACAACAAATATACGTAGTTTTAGTTTTTACGTGGCACTTTCTTGTTACGCCCTTTAGCAAGGCTCAAATTAAAGAGGAAGTATTTGAAAGGCGCTTCGGTGAAGTACCTTCTATAATCTAAGCACATTGTTTGTTTCGATTATCTCTAAACTTCTTAAGTTTACGCGAATGTTTAATTGTAATAAACTGGATCTATTAGATCTAACAATCTTTTTAGTTTAAAAGCTAGCTTTTCTTTTAGAATCATTGAGATTAATGGAGCAGCTGAAAATTTTAGGAAGCCAGCTACTACATGTTATGTCAAGGGAGATATCTAATGTACCTAATCGGTATGTTATAGAGTAACATTATGCCATTCCAAATTGTAATTTCCATTTGTAACAAAATTAAACTGAATTTATTTTATAGTTTTTACATGAAATTAAAAAACATAAGTATAAGTTTTTGCACTTATAACAGTAGGAGGAACTGTAGAATTGTTCCAACAATGGCGGTCTCAATATTCCCATATACATACCCATCTAGACTTTACACAAAATCTAAGCTAATAAGTGCGACGCCCCTTCGGCTACAGAGGCACTTTTCCAAATCGCCTGTAATCTACTCGCTCCCTAAAGAGGCTATGTTGAGAGACGTAAGTAACACATTCGCAGCGGTGTGAGTTTTCGTCGGTGATCATACGCTCAGCTGTATTTACACGCTTAAATTGTACCTATAAAGCAATTATTGCAAAGACATGCGTAAATTTTAATGAATTTTTATATTGGTTAACCTCTTACGCATAAATGTCTCAGCTTAGGTCAGGTGTGAGGTTGGGCAACCTTTGTATCGTAATTTCGTAAAAGCCTCTTTCACGTAACCACCGCAAAATGGACAACTATGCTGTGGTGTATCGTGCGGTTTGTGAGTTTGAGAGCAGGCAGGAGGCCAAATAACATCAGCCAGCAGCCGGTTTGCTCATCCTAATATCTGACGTCCATATAATAACATTACAAGTAAATTCAATGAACGCCAAGACGACCGATCTCCTGCTAGTTGCATCCATCCCGGAGCAGCTACTGCACGTCTTGGCGTTCACTGAAAGAGGCCTATGTCCAGCAGTGGACTGATAGAGGCTGTTAATGATGATAATGATGTTGATGAAGTAATTTCAGAAGTATTCGAAATCGTCTTCACTGTTGAAAACAACAAATTTACCTCCTCCTTGTGAATCCAATACCAGAAGGTGAAAGGGTGAGGCACAAAAAAAAATAAGCATGCATGGCACTTACTGTAACTAGAGAGTTAGAGCGCTACTAGTCGACTAGACTACACTTTCTTGGGTCTTGAATACGATGAAAGGATATCCTCGATTCTTTCGATTTGGGCCAGTAGATACTGAGATTAGCGCATTGAAACAAACAAACTATTCAGCTTTATTTTATTATTATAAAAAACGCTGAATAGTTTGTTTGGGTGAACGCGCTTACCTCAAGAACTTTTGATCCAATTAAATGAATTTCCTAGAGGACTCCATAGACTATACTTATTCTGGCCATAAACACTGTTTGTTCTGTGTAATTTGGGATCTGTCATTTTCATACAATTCTTGGTTATACTATCTCACTTTTGCGCCAATAAATTGTACAATGTTTTGCTATGTTAAAATGGGATGGGATGATAAATAGAATATAATCGCAGTGATTGTATTACATGAGATAGGTATGGACACAAATGAAAGTTTTAAAACTCCCCATACAATGAGTATTAGTCCAATGCTTGTGTACCGGGCTATTAATACGTACAATGAGACTACTTCTGTTTGTAACAGATAAAGAGCTGGCGGTCCACGTAGTTTTTACACGTAGAACTTCGTCTTAGCATTATGGGAAAGAACTCGAAGAAATCCTGTACGAAAGCAAAAGATTTTATCTCGGTAAATTAAGATAGCACCAACGGCCCATTGGAGGGAGGAGGAAGGAGGGCAACGCATCTGCATAGTCATATAATAAATCCTAATTCATCTCTTAAAATGCGCGACATGATAATAGGTGCTATATTTCGTACGAGCACGACCTGGATATGAAGGAGTTTGTATGTATTAAAATTAGTATTTGGCTTCATTCCTACTTTACGTAATACAACCACAGCTATTTTGTTCTCTTTATCACTCCACTCCATTTTAATATCTTATAAAAACGAGAGACTAAAAATTCAAATGTAATAATTTTTTATCCTTAATTGTAACAGTATTTATGGTCAGACTACGTATATCATACAATTACCATTTTCTGTGCGCGGGTGAAAACGCGGGGTGGCTGCTACCGGTACATATTTCTTTACAATAAAACTAGTTTTACGGATTTTATCGCATTTTATTTAATTATTCATCTAGCCCAACGTTTCAGAAGCTTTACAGTAACCGTGGTCACAGGTGGACTGAGATGACAGATGTCCCGATGTACCAAGTTTTTAAAAGTGTCTAAAGAATTATAATTTTAGTTGTTCCGATTAACGCAAATAGTACTTATTAATGCGCTATAATTGCGTTAATTTTATATACCGCGATATAATCCGTAAAATTAGTTTTAATGTAATTAATAATATCCACGTAAACTTAAGACATCAATGTGTACATAATTCCATCAAAATAAGCAGGCTTGGCTACGAAGAATTTATTATATAATAAACATGCGGAGCCCACAAATACGGATGTACGTACAGTTACAGGGTACGCCTCGGTAGAATATTAATTATCCACATTCCCATCCCTCGTGGACTTGTATAAACCGTCGCTTGTTACACAGGTGTGATGGAAACTTTTAGGTGGAATAATTTCGTTCACACCGCAACATTCGCTCTAATATTATTATTTTATTTGTTTATAGTAGTTTGGCTTGAGTGTTCAGCAGTGGACTTCGTCCGGCTGATAATGATGAGATGTAGTGCATCATCTAACATTTGGACTGAATTAGGTTATCTTTCTCCTTTACATGTCTTACAGGGTAAAACAATTGTGTGTACTTACGTATACGCGTTAGAATTTATACTTCTGTGGTGCAAGAAGAAGATCTGGTTGTCTGGAAATGTTGTTATTTATCAAAATTTGCTAAAACGAGCAGAGTATCAACCAGCTTACAACTGTGTATCCCAACGTCCAAAGTTGTTACAATTTTATGATGCGGTCGTGTTTTCAATAAAGCACCGAAACTCAATAAAACACCGTAACATTCAACATTAACAACATTAGATGGATCTTCAACATCATATAAATTAAAAAAGCACCTTCATCGTCTTCACCCTAGCTTTATCCCGCTGCTGTATCAGATGATATCGAGGTCGGCGACCTGGTCTAGGGGATTTGACGAGGGCACCAGTTTTACGCAGAGCGACTGACATCTAAACTCTGATCCTATATTACGTCGAATTTAAATGTAAGAAAAGAATTACATGGATCCGGGTCTCCTCACGATGTTATCCTACACCGTAAAAGCACTCAAAAATGTACTTAAGTTAGTAAAACTAATTGGTACATGTTGGGAGTTGAACCTGGACTACCCGAGACCGAAGCGCTAACCAACAAAAAACTCTAAATTTAATAGGCATTTATCTCAACAATCAACGTTTCTAAGCATATGACAGTAAGATAGGAATACTAAGTAAGTAACAGGCAGTGGTATGTTGTATTGCAGCGGAGAAGCGGAAAAAGCCGGCAAGACCGAGGAGCTATCTCTTGCTTACATAGCGCCGTAACTGACCGCCCAGTGACATCTTTGGTGTCTCGTTTCGTGCGGCCTATGTGTTTCTGGTGGCTCATTTGGAAGAAAATGAAAGGATATATGTTGCCCATATCCCTCATATCCCCATATAGTATATTTGTGGATATTCATGTCGCCACCATTCTCGGCACCTACGTACCTTTCGGTTCCTATATTGATACCTTACATTTAAACTGAAGAAACAAAAGATCTTAATTTAAAGGCAGGTCTTTGATGGATATATTTTTTATATAGTATAAGGGAGTAAACGAGCAATCGGAGCCTTTTGGCTCGTTTACGCCTTATATAGTTATCAAAAAATGACCGTCGAAGCCCATGGGCATTCTCATACCGCACGAAGCGCGATAGCGACTCTGTCACTTTAGACCGGTATCGAGTGAGCCAGAGGTACTTACCCGGTCGAGCCGGCCGAATGGCGTTGTCTAGGAGGATATAGTGTCATGTACCATGCTTTGGACTACCTCTTCCTATGCAGCATGCCACTGCCTCTTAAATAATACACATAAGAATATATAAATATTTACATATACAACTTTTCATGTGGTTTTATTTTCCAAATACAAATGGAATTTTCTTTTATATTTATTTGCCCTGTATCACCTTATACGTCTGATGGAATATCGACGTAAAAAAATTTATTTTGCAATGGCGACAGTACCATTTTCCTGTTCTAATTTACATAGTATAAATGCCTTGCTCCCTTAATTCCCACGCACTCTTGTTCCTCCATCATTTGTATTTCATGTTCAATTAATGTTCCGTATAAAAACTCTGCGGATGTTTGGAAAAAAAGGATTTCAACTCTATTATTTTATTATAAAACAAACTTGTAAATTTTACTACCACTGCATCTTATCGTATACCTGAAATTTCGATTAGGATTTAATTATTTACAATTACATTATAAGATAATATCGTTAAGTATAAACGTCGAAAAGAGCCACTACTACTGTTTGACTGAGAAAATAACAACAATGGAAAATATTTTCGTTTAACTAAGACGTTAGTCTTTATTGAAGTTATACTTCTCTTGGCGCGTTGTTTTACTCTGTAAGTCATGTAAAGTAGAAAACCCAATGCGGTCCAAATGTTAGATATTGCACTACATCTCATCATCATCAGCCGGACGAAGTCTACTGCTGAACACTCAGGCCAAACTACTATAAACAAATAAAATAACAATATTAAGAGCGAATGTTGCGGTGTAAATGAAATTGTTCCACGTAAAAGTTTCCAGTACACCTATAACAAGCGTCGGTTTATCCAAGTCCACGAGGGATAGAAATGTGCATCCCCCCTATTTCCCAGATCTGCCCCTGTGCGACTTTCACTTATTCTCCAATCTCAAGAAATGGGTAGCTGGCCGAAGATTTTCATGAATTGATGAATTCATTGTTGCCGTTGACGTGTATTTTGAGGGGTTAGGAAAAACATTTTATCAAACTCCTGTAGCGGCATTGGAGAAGCGCTGGACTAAATGCACTGAGGTAGAAGGAAACTACGTTAAAAATTAAAATTGTTTCAAATAGATTGTTCAAGCTTCTCTTTGTCGTCTCGGATACTTATCATAAGGCCGTGATGATATTCCAAGGGGAATTATAATCAACGAAATAATGTAAAACTTTTAATTAACAATACTCTTTATAGTATTTAATGTTCTTTACTTATTTATATCCCTCTATAACTTCTTATATGTATATAAATACATACATACATTTAAAAGTAATATCATTTAATTTGTAAAAAGAAAAACGTGCAATGAAAAAGTGTTATTGAAATATAAAAGTTTTAAGCAATTTATATCGAAAAATTCATCACGGAGTTGAGATAAATGCCTATTAAATTTGGAGTTTTTTGGTGGTTAGCGCTTCGGTCTCGGGTAGTCAAGGTTCGACTCCCAACATGTACCAATTAGTTTTACTAACTTAAGTACATTTTTGAGTGCTTTTACGGTGTAGGATAACATCGTGAGGAGACCCGGATCCATGTAGTTCTTTTCTTACATTTAAATTCGACGTAATATAGGATCAGAGTTTAGATGTCAGTCGCTCTGCGTACTGGTGCCCTCGTCAAATCCCCTAGACCAGGTCGCCGACCTCGATATCATCTGATACAGCAGCGGGATAAAGCTAGGGTGAAGACGATGAAGGTGCTTTTTTAATTTATATGATGTTGAAGATCCATCTAATGTTGTTAATGTTGAATGTTGCGGTGTTTTATTGAATTTCGGTGCTTTATTGAGAACACGACCGCATCATAAAATTGTAACAACTTTGGACGTTGGGATACACAGTTGTAAGCTGGTTGATACTCTGCTCGTTTTAGCAAATTTTGATAAATAACAACATTTCCAGTCAACCAGATCTTCTTCTTGCACCACAGAAGTATAAATTCTAACGCGTATACGTAAGTACACACAATTGTTTTACCCTGTAAGACATGTAAAGGAGAAAGATAACCTAATTCAGTCCAAATGTTAGATGATGCACTACATCTCATCATTATCAGCCGGACGAAGTCCACTGCTGAACACTCAAGCCAAACTACTATAAACAAATAAAATAATAATATTAGAGCCAATGTTGCGGTGTGAACGAAATTATTCCACCTAAAAGTTTCCAGCACACCTGT
The DNA here is from genome assembly GCA_017140195.1 of Eumaeus atala. Classification (NCBI taxonomy): domain Eukaryota; kingdom Metazoa; phylum Arthropoda; class Insecta; order Lepidoptera; family Lycaenidae; genus Eumaeus; species Eumaeus atala. Next base: position 70,874 of record JAFELO010010383.1, on the reverse strand, counting down.
GTAACATGCGACGGTTTATACAAGTCCACGAGGGATGGGAATGTGGATAATTAATATTCTACCGAGGCGTACCCTGTAACTGTACGTACATCCGTATTTGTGGGCTCCGCATGTTTATTATATAATAAATTCTTCGTAGCCAAGCCTGCTTATTTTGATGGAATTATGTACACATTGATGTCTTAAGTTTACGTGGATATTATTAATTACATTAAAACTAATTTTACGGATTATATCGCGGTATATAAAATTAACGCAATTATAGCGCATTAATAAGTACTATTTGCGTTAATCGGAACAACTAAAATTATAATTCTTTAGACACTTTTAAAAACTTGGTACATCGGGACATCTGTCATCTCAGTCCACCTGTGACCACGGTTACTGTAAAGCTTCTGAAACGTTGGGCTAGATGAATAATTAAATAAAATGCGATAAAATCCGTAAAACTAGTTTTATTGTAAAGAAATATGTACCGGTAGCAGCCACCCCGCGTTTTCACCCGCGCACAGAAAATGGTAATTGTATGATATACGTAGTCTGACCATAAATACTGTTACAATTAAGGATAAAAAAATTATTACATTTGAATTTTTAGTCTCTCGTTTTTATAAGATATTAAAATGGAGTGGAGTGATAAAGAGAACAGAATAGCTTTGTAGATTACACCACGACAACGCATCTGTGCACTCCTCAAGGGTTGCAGTTGCCAAACTCCGTGAATTAACTCATGTTATTGCGATACAAATATTTACCGCATCCCCCTTTTTCCCCAGGTCTGGCCCCATGCGACTTCCACTTATTCTCGAATCTCAAGGAAAAGTCAGTTAGCCGAAGGTTTTCATCAAATTATGAGGACATTGTTGCCGTAGACGAGTATTTTGAGGAGTTAGAGAAAACATTTTGTCAAACCGGTGTAACGGCATTGGAAAAGCGCTGCATCGAGGTAGAAGGAAACTGCGTTCATTATTTTATAAGGAAACAAATAATGGCTATAGCTCTACATTAAAAAATAATGTAACTAATTCTTACATCAACAAAAGTTCAACTTATTACTAAAACATACCCCTAACAATATATTAGGTGTTTAACAAAATTTACTACAATTAATGTCCTCTCATGTATGTAAGCGCATAGATTCAGTACAACTGCATGGAATTTGATAATTATTTTAACTTTGAATTTGGTATGACATGATCAAGCTCTGTTTTCCGAAATATTTTTGGAATATTGTACGTAAGACATCAAAAATGGGTCGAAATGCTCTCAGTATGCAGATATCCACAGTGAGACTGTTCGGCGTCATAACATTACATAATATAACCATGACCGTAAATTCTTATGACAGGACAATGTCTGACGGGGCTGCCAGCGAAATATAGTATAAGCAGCCAAGATGTTTGTTGGCATGATTGGTATTTAGTGATATTTTCTGTTAGCAAGTGAACTTTATGATCATCTTTAAAATATTACATTCGAACATTTAAATCAACCAGAAACTGTAACATGATCTGTACTAATATCTATACGGAATAGCTTCTTTAGATAACCTCGCTAATCTTAGAAACTACCGATACCACTCGATAAGGACGACTAAAACAAACCTAACGAAGAAAAGCTGAGATAACGCCCCAACGAACAGGTATGGTATAAAAAAATGTTTTTCCTCAAAACTATAGAGAGAAAAAGGGAAATTAACTCCCACCCTCATGATACCATATATTCTCTGAAACTAGAAGTAGGATTTGATCATTCCTTGTGTACGAGAGCTTACCTCAAAAGGACGATCGCAGGCTATGTAACATGACGCTACGGAATGGAATTAGTATAGAATAGAATAGAATATATTAATTTCTACCCTTTACTTTATTTCTTCTATTACTTATGGATTTCTTTTATTACGAAATGGCCGATGGCACAAAGTGAAGGATTGGTTAAATAGAGGCAATGCATATTCGGATGTTCATGAACGTCATCAAATCGCTTTGAATACTCATTTACCCACAATTTCCATAAAACAACCTAATTCCAATGCCAGTGCATTGCAAAACTGTTACATAAAATGTTTCATCATATTTTGCATCCTACAAAATTGTTACATAAAATGTTTAACCTTATTTTAAATTTTCATTTTATTTAAATAATGTTTGTACTGCACACTTAAGTCTATGTGCATTGACATTGCCTATTAATGTACAGACAATGTTTGATAGATGAATCAACCATTTATTATGAATAATCTAATAGCGGTGCACCATAACATTAACATTGTAGACCTGAGTCTACAATTTTTTTTTTAAAAAGAGGTAAATTATGAAATTTAACCGACCAAATATTATACATAACTCGATGGTTTAATGTGACGTTTATTTGAACGAGCCAATCTCAGGAATAGAATCTGAGTTACGAGGAGAAAACGCCGGGAGATGCTCATATATTGAAAGGAGGAAGACAAGCCGTCTGGAATTTTGTTAAATACTCACGCCTGTAGAAATCTTCATAACTTTTTCTATGGGCACCAGCAGAGCCTCGCGGTTTCACTAGCGTAACATGAGAGAATTCTATGTTATAAACTTTACAACATTAATTTGAATATTTCTAAAAGCTGTCTTTCAAGAATATTAGTAATATTTAAAAGTGTACATTCAGTGCGCCAGGAGGCATTCTGCCATGATTCTCCGGCGGTAAATCTTTCCGGACTCCCAGTGAATAGGGAGATTCGTGTGAATTATACACGCTCCATTAGTTTGTACCAAACGTCTTCACTAAACGTCGGATTCTTCCATTAGTAACGTATAGAAATAAAATAAGCCCCCACTAAATCACTTTTGGTACGGTTAATGGATTTTCTCAGCGTCTGGGACATTAAAGTTGGTGTTATAATTGACTTTTCTGTTGATGCGCGAGTCCCGTATATGATCTTTTGCGTAAAAAGGTAACATTTGTAAATAATATTCCCTTCCTGCAAATGTTCTGTTGTATAACGTGATCTGGCCATGTTAAAATCTCCACGACTCTATCTTCTTAGAGCGGATCTTTTACTGAAAAGCTGCTAAGTGTCTAACATTGTATACTATTATTATAAACAATTGCCTTAAAAAATAATGTTAAGTACAATTATATTGCGTTTTAGTAAAAACGCAAAAATATAGGAATTTCTTATGATAAAACTGTTCATAAGTAAAACAGATGTTTCACTAAGAACTTTAATACATTTAACCCTCGATTTATCCTTTGTGGATTGCCTGTAGCTGTGGAGTCTGCGCCTTGCGCCCTCCACGCCTAACCCACTTCACTGACTTATACTCACACAAAATGTATTGTAATGTCTGCCACCCGCAAATTAAAGAAGAATGTTCCTTCTCAGGACAAAACCCATCAGCAATTTAAAATTTGCATTTTTCTCCAGACAGTTTCCTGTCGGAAACCGATGCAAGTGTCTTCGCGGATCGGGCTTGAAGCCTCTTGAAAGGGCCACTCAGTAGTACACCTACTGAAACTGGTGATGTTAATGAACTATAATGAAATTAAAAAAAACGTGTCTTAGTCGACTAGTTAGTATCTCGCGACGTAAAGAAACTACGTATACAAGCTATTAAAACAAGTTTATTGTTGTTATTGAAGGTTTTGGAAGGTTGTTGGACAAACGTATCGTAAAATTCTATATGATCAGTAATTGTTGTCACCAGGTAGTAGTTTATTAAGAGGTAGTGCCATGTTTGCATTACCAAAACAAAGAATTCACAAATAACCAAGCCCAGTGCGACTTTTGGGACAGTGAATGTCATAAGAACGTCTAATCATGGCATCCATTTCAGCCTATGGCTAATTAAAGCGTACCTTGTGGAGAGAGCGTATCTATCTAAATATGATTTTATCGCGTATTTTGAAGGACAGAGAAACACACAACATAGCACGTCCAATAGCCCGTTGAGCTACCGCAAACTTGCTGACCAGTCCTAAATTAAGAGGCCATGTTTCGGCCCCGTAGTTTATCATGGGGAGAACGCATTGGTTGAAGAGTTTTCGGCTTCCTTCTCGAAGTTGTGTTTATCTAATTGCATTAGTTGCCCGAGGTAGACGTAGTCGTCTGTGACTCCGAGAATAGCTGCATCAACTTTGACCGGCCTAGGGAGTACGTATTCGTTGAACATGACCTCTGTCTTGTCCAAGTTCATCCTAAGACCAATAACTCGGGAGGATTCATTTAGACTGTGTAACATTTCCTGTAATTACTTTTATAATTGTATAATCTTTGAGTATGATGATATATTTAGGAATCTAAGCGCATACGCAAAGTTTTCTAGGAACTAGGAACCAGGATACGCAAATACCAATGGACGTTCCGTCCTTTTAATTAAAAAGAATATAGTTCCCTATATTCCTTTTAATTTATAACAAAATATGCTTCAATAATTTGACTTTTTGACGACCATCTCTAGTCGTCAAAAAGATCCGCATCGCGGCCATGCAAATGCGTTGCCCTCCCGTCTTCCTCCCCTATAATAGACCGCCGCCTACCTGTAAACCGCAGTGTCATTTGAGTGAGAAGCACCTCCCTGGTCGAACGGGCCCAATTCAGCTACTTGGCACTGCCAGATCCTCATAGTATTAAGATTATATAAGTTGTCTAAGAATCGCCATAAAAACATAAACTTCCATATCAGCGGGGCTCTCGGGGAAGTTGGTTTGGTGAGAACACGACCGTATCATAAAATTTTAACAACTCTGAAGTCGGGATAGACAGTTATAAGCTGTTTGATTTCCTGCTCGTTTTAATAGATTTTGGTAAATAACAATATTTCTATCCATTTAGAATTACATCGAAGTCCGCGCTAAAGTCCCATTTACACTTTGATATTTTGGCGTAAGGAACTCTTTTTATATTGTAGTTGGATAAACAGGCAGAGGGAGCATTTAGATAACTACCAACGTCGATAAACATACGCACAATAGTTATGCAGTTGCGTTGGCCTCCGTTAATCCCCGCCTCTAATTCGCCACCGGCTACTCACAAGCCGCACGAAACTGGAAAGCGAAGCTGTAACTTTATGCCGGTATCGCGTGACTCTTATGATGTCACAAAATTATTCGTCATAAATGACTTAAAGGTATCAATTTTTTATGACATTGCTCAAAATTTAAGTGATTAATAACTACGATAAAGAAAGAAACATGTTTGCAAAAATATAGAAAAAATAATGGAAAAGCCATTGATTTACAAAAACACAATATATATATATAATAATAATAATAATAATAAAAACGCGATTTATACTTAACTGTCGTTCTAAATCATCCGTGATAAACATGTATTTTTTTGCAAAGTGAACCTTTTTTTTGGTGACGAAGGGGAATGCATTTACGCATGATACCTGGGGACGCGGGTAGGCCCCCAGACCTATGTTGGACTAGGCAATTGGGTAGCAATACCAACTAAACTCCTACGGGAGCCTTCAGCCGCTATTACTGGAGGGTTCCGGATCCGCAGACAAACAGGACCCCTCCAGCGACAGGCTGGCCTCGGCGAAAAGGCCAGACTTTACCTCCTCAGGGACTGTGCGGCTATGCTATGACCAGTGCCCACGACGCCGTATCTTGTTGGAGTGGACCGGGTTCCCATCCCGTCCCGACACGGAACACAGGAGCACTACTGAAGGCGCTGTAGATAGCGCCGCCTCCTTCGCACCCCCATTCGTCGTCGCCGGGGGGAAGCCGCGTCGGCAGCCTCCTCTCTCACTCGCTCGTCGGATTCCTTCTGGGACATGACGGTCTCGCAGAGGAAAGCCTTCGCCCTTAGGTCTCGTCGCTGTCGATGATGCTAGATTGCAAAGTGAATCTTGCGTAATGATTTTAAGTCATATTTACAAATCAGATTTGAAAGAAGTGCATAATTTAACGTGCCTTTACAAAGTCAACCTTACGTGTATGATTTTAAGGCGTTTTTACAATGTACATGATTTGACATGTGCACATATTTTTACTGAGACGCCGACTGTGTACCTAATGGGTATCTCACTGACCAGCTGGCTCAGTTGCTAAGGTGGCGGCTAGTCCGCGTGTTACTCTGTTCGAATCCCGCCTGGGTCATGCCTGTCTATCATGTTATATGTATTTCTATAACAAAATTCTTCAGTGTATAACATTTCTTAAAATTGCAAAAAATATTCAGTATATTTTTGTTTTGTGTAACCTGTAACACAAGTTCTTACAATGCTTGGCTCCGAAATAGGCTAACGTTATAAGTCGACACACAGTATTACATTATCTTGGTATTTTTATAAATCATTCACATTCAAACCCGTAGCGTAGTTACGAAAAGGTGGCACCGCTACGCACTCGTGGTTTAGCTACAACAAGGAACTGCAACGCATCCGTAGCAAATAGTACTGAAATTAGATTTTGTTGATTTTCGGATCATTTACAATCGGAACTTTTTTACGATACTGACGCCCATGAACATCCGCACTATATATACCACAATGACTCACAAACCGTACGAAATGCGACACCGAAGATGTCAATTTACGCATCACGTGAGCGAGAATCACCTCCCCGGTCGTGCTGCAATGCGCCATGGCACTTCCTCTTACTAAATTAACTTAATTATTAGCATTATATAGAGAAAAGTATAATAAGGCTTTTAAGTCCCTTTTGCTACTTATATTTTATTTACATAATATGCTGTCCTCGTTCATACGATTTATGAAGAGCCGGTGACCCATCGGATTAGGAGGGAAAGGGGAAATAAATCTGCATATGCATGTATTCATCAGCTACAGCAGCCACCAAATGGATCCGTCTGCTCGTTGGTCCTCAAGGGTAAAACGAAAAGAGCTACCGTGGCAACATGTGTGCAAGGATTACCGTCAAGGCCAAGGCGGCCCTATACCCTTGCAATCCAACATGGCGTTGTATCTCACAAAGTCTGTTTATATACAACTCTTCTTTTATTGAATGAAATTAGTCATTGCTGACTGACTGACAGACAACGCACTACCGAAACTCTCGTGCCAATGAACTTGAAATTTGGCACAGGGACACATTTCATGTATATCCTGAAATATACCCCTGTATATCATGTTTAGAAGCACCACAAAAGGTTTTTTAGAAATTCAACCTCTAAGAGATTGAAGCTTATAACATAGAATTCTATCATGTAAAGCGAGTGAAACCGCGGGGTTCTGCTGGTGCCCATATAAAAGTTATGTAGATATGTATGGGCGTCGGTATTTAACAAAATATCAGTGTGCTCGTTTTCCCCCTTCCAATATATTAGCATCTCCAATATATTAGCTCGTGTTAGTCGTACCGTCGTGGTATATAGCATTCCTTAGCTTTGACAAATAGACTATTCAACAGAAAATAATCAATTCGGGTCAGTAATTCCTGAGATTAATACCTTCAAACAAACGTCATGTTAAACCGTCGAGTTATGTATAATACTTGGACGGTTAAGTTCTGAGTCTACAATGTTAATATTGCGGTGCAGAATAGCTATTAGATTATTCATTATAAACGTTTGATTGACCTAACGAACATTGCCAGGAGATAAACAGGCAATGTTAATGTACATAGTGATTAAAATTGGCATTGCAGTGGAATTGGGTTGTTTTATGTTATTTAGGGGTGAACGAGTAATCGAAACGATTTGGTGACGTCTAGAAACAACCGCACATGCACTGCCTCCATTTACAAAACCCTTCACTTTTTGCCATCGGCTATTTCCGAACCGAACACGACGCTACAGCCTATCTGTTACTATACTGTGCTATATTGTAAGCGAGACGTCCTTCCTTCATCGCGCTGGCTTAATTATTTACCTCTGTAACTCCAATGTGTTTCACCCACGTAATTCTGAAATAGAAGAAATAAAGTAAAGGATAGAAATTAATGTATTCTATTCTATTCTAATTTCATTTTATTGGTCGTAGCGTTATGTTATATAGCCTGTAACCGCTCTTATGAATGTAGCTCTCATATACAAGAAATAATCAATCCCTACTTCTAGTTCCAGAGAATAGGCGATATCATAAATGTGGGAGTTACTTTCCCGGTTGCGGCGGTCCAATTTGGCTGTAATGCAGCATAGCACTACTTTACCTGATTTGAGCAGCTTCCTCAGCTCCTGTGTGGATTAACTTAGTGAATGAAATACTAATAAATTTCGCCGCTACATTACGTGTCATTTATCTGTTATCTAGCGAGTGACAAACCGACAGATATCTCACTTGCTTAGCTCATAGGTTTATGTCGCATTCACTGCTATGTGTACAGGTAGAAGATGTATGTTATTTTCTACCGTCGGTGATGGAGAATTGTACCCAGCAGCGAGTATATATTGTGTCTAGCCTACGTAACTGCAATACTTGTGCGCAAGATGCTATGCTCCTCATAGCGCATTGTTGTGCAAGAATAATTAATGAATTCCTACCTACCTTTTTTTTGTCTCTTGCTTTTGTACATGTTTATCATTTTTTCTGCGATATTGAGCAGTTAATTCTTACAATAATATTGATAAGCGGAATGTTTCATACCCATAACGAGCGGAAGTTATTTCTAGATTTACAAAATTTTACATATAGTAAACTTTTGACACCCTAAAACAGCTAAAAGCCCTGTAGTTTTTCTTTACTATGAGCTAACTCATCTCTCTTCTCCGGGCAGCAATGATAACAAACATAACACGAAAATATACGGAAATATCATAAATATATTTTGTAGAACAGTAAACTAGCTTAACAGGCATGTACAAGGCTTATGATAGTGCCTTTATTCTTAGACGTTAGCCTTTATTATATTAGACGTTATTAATGTACGGTTGCAAATGTCCAACCATACATTTCTAATGGTGTCGCGAATACATAGATTTATATATAGCCACAGGTATGAACGAGTCACATAAGCTAACCGATACACACTCATGAGAGTGTGTATCGGATAGCGTGGCAAGTAAGGCATATAAAAAATATACAACTGCCTATGATTATAAAATTTAGGACTAAGTTAATGTTAGCGCTTGTCCACGTTCGAAGTGCATTTTTTCCTTACAAATTTATCGCATTAAGATAACAAATACCTACGTCAATTACAGTTACAGCTAAATACTCATTCATATGCGCCCACTACCTCATAATCACAGATTAGGTTATACGATGTCAGATGGTCCATAAAGTCGTCAAACAACTCCTCACCTAGTACATAACACCTAACATCTAATTATTAAAATAATGTTAAAGAGTAACAAAATGTTTTGAAAGGTAGACAGTAAAGTGCCACAATAGTAGCAAGCGACGTGACGACAAGTACACACGCAGAGTAAAAAGGTTCCAGCCGTACTCATCTCCGCGGTGTGTTCGTCGGAATGGGCAAAAATATGTGAAAATAAATTGGAGACATTGTTATGCTCGTATGGATTACCGTGCATCGTGTTGTTCCAGCTGACGGGAGAGTCTTAATACAACAGACTATGGACTTTTCAAAGTCTCATTCGGTTTTAATTAAAAAAAATTTCAGATTGCTGTTTTGCGAGAATATTTATTGACTATTCTGTTTTAAAATCTGTTTTACAAAATGCTTGTGCTCTTGTCTTTTAGTGTATTTTAATAGGGTATATTTTCATTGTCTGTGATTATTATATATTTTATTTACATGCGTAGTATATTTCTACAACATCAAGCCATTGCGAGTCGCAGACGGATTGCGAATGCATGTTTCAGCTTGGAAAGTCTATTTGTAACGTCTAGTCACTGATTATAAGAGCTGATAATGATAATATCTGCATCATATTCATCAAATAGTCTTTAAGAAAATTTATTACAACAATAATGCGCTGTAGGCATTTATTTAGTATTTTGTGATATCCGGTTATCTGAAGTCGCATTTTGCCAGTTAACATAGTTGCGTAAAGCTTCCGAAACTTCGGGCTATATTCAATAACTAAATATACCGCGATAAAATCCGTAAAAGTAGTTTTATTGTAGTAAGTAATACATATAATCAAGCATCGATGGCCTAAATTTTTTTGATACAATTTGTTCAATAATGTTATGCACTTGTATAGAGTATTATTTAGTGTATTTTATAAATATAAGATTTTTATAAAATACATCCCTCTTGAAACACATTTCACTCTTGCAAGCAGACGAGATGGCCAACGATCACATTTATATACTGTACTGCGACTCGAACAATAGGTCAGGCTGCAGCCAGGCGGTACGTTGTAGGGGACTGTGTCGCACAATGGCGGTAGAGGCGCGTATTTGCAAGTGTAAATTCAAACATGTCGGTAGTTAATTGCGTCCAGGCTTGTGAGGGCCGCTCCCTACATCCACTGTCCCGATACAATATGAATCTTAAAACAACTTTTGCACGAGATTTGATTTCTTTATTACATTAACTTTGATAATAAATCGTTTAGAGATTTTAAATATAAGCAATGCCTTAGTAAGGCTCATGTGTACTAAGCGTCTAAACACTAACGTATGGCATACGTTAATGTATGGAAACACAACACTTGGGAATGAAATTCATTACAGTTTCTAGGTTATAAAGTGTTTATTGTATTCTACTCTTAGCGGTAGTCTAGAGTTTCTGTACAACTAAAAATGTATTATTAATACGATAGTTTATTAATACACTGCAACCGGACTGAGCCATCGCGATCTGGAAGCGCCTCGCAGCCTAGAGTGATGGCTTAAGTACGCTCCAAGCTAGTTTTCTTACTTCATATTGATTTCGTACAAAATAGGTGCGTTCAGTTCATTGTACTAATTATTAATAAGTTTGTTATACTCGTATCTTATCTTCAGTTAGAGTTATACTCACACCTGGCTGATTATGATTAAAACTTAAACTTTACGTGTATTTTTTGTGAGCACATGACGAATTACTCCCAAGAGAAATCAAGGTGGGTCCACAGTTTATATTTCTTCCACAGAAATTATACGTAACATAAAGATTGTCGTTTAGTAACAGGTAGCGGTATGCATTTCAGCCGAAATCGGCCGGTATGACCAGGGATGTCCTCCCTCATATGATACCGCGCAAATGTGACAACCATGCTGTCCCTTTTTGTATAGTCTAAGAGTTTCCGTCGGCCTACTGAAAAGTAAAACGTAAAAAGGACAACTCGTCTGCATGAAAATTATATACGGATATCCGTAGTAATCAAAGGAAGTAAAAACTCAAAAATAACATATTGTTCAGCACCACTTGTACTTACATTGAATACTCACGTGCAAACAATGTAATAAAATAATGACTCACACATTATGATAGACTTCGACATACGTAGAATCAGTCGCATGTTCGTGATTTTATAGGACCCGTGTCAAGAAAAAAAAACTCAACGCAACTAAAGAAGTATACACTACAAAAAAACACACTATGGAAATGATATCGCGTAATGATGGTCAATCAAACTTAGGGGACGGTCCGGACTTAACAGCGATGGTATAAATTGGAACAAGGCCACAGTTAATTGCGACTAGGGTTGCAGCTGTCAGATTTCGAGAATTTGCAAGTTTGTTGAATATTGAGCCACACCTATGTTTACCCGGTCCGCGTTCATTTAGTGACAAACGCTGAAATAATGAAAGGAATTGTTAGGCATCAAGTGATTGTTTTTTTGAGATCTCGATTTATATTTTACAGAGGCGTAAGGCAATTCCTTCACTACACCCTATGCCGGGCATCGTAACAGCTACTACTGTATCTTTACTACTTCGACTGTAGGAATGTCTCTTGGATATCATTTAAGAAATTCATATAGTCAGTCTTGAGATGACCGCTGTGACAGCTGATGTCTTTATTACGTACATGTTAGGATAGTACGGCCCTAAAGGCCTTGAGATGAATATATTTTATGTGTCACTCTGTGATGAGTTAGAGCTTGTCATTGTACACTTAATACTCTTCACTTAGAGTACGTCACCTAGGATGGTTAGCCCTCCATATGTCATCCTGAGGTAACACATATATTATAACTATGCAACAATGTCCACCTATAAACGCGATACATATAATGTGCAAGTATTCGTGTGCAGACACAAATACAAATGCTTTTTCCACAAATAATTTAATTTTCACTTTACGTTTTCAACCGGTTTCGATTGAAAAGTATATAAGTTTATTTATTTATTCGAGTGTTAACATGAATTTCCACAGAGAAGTGATAATACATTCAATGAACAAATAATTTTAACTTTGAATTTAGTATGGCATGACCAAGGTTTGTTATGCCGGAATATTTTTTGGAATATTATACGCAAGTTCATTCCTATTTCCCTTGGTACGTGTAGCACATATCTATTTATTTATTCGTACAAATTTAACTCCAATAAAATTTAGTAATTTATCCATTTAAATATACGACCACTAAAGCATAAATATTTATATTAACTCATCCTCCCAATTTCGGCTTCGGGTTCCATCTCTATATAAACAAACTCTGCGCATGGCAGGACGGCTCGACGAACCCTCACGGGTAGATGACACCGTTAACCTTCAAAAGGTTGACGGTGCCGTATACCTGTTGGCAACTGTTATTAGAAATTTAAAAAAATATCAATAACACTTTTGGCCTGACGCGGGACTTGAACCCATAACCTCAAGAGGTGTGATTGAACATGTCTACCACTAGACCACTAAAGCATGTCGTAAATATAAATATGATATGTGCAAACAGTGTTCATAGGTTTGAAATATTCTAGTATAATTTACTTTATTATTCCAGAACTTATATTGCCGACTATACTCATGTTTTCCAAAAACATATACAACGGAGAGTTAGAAGGAAATTCGTTAAGGATAGAAAATATTGTACTGGGATCTGGATACACGTCAAATACGAGAATTGATTTAAAAGGAGGTAAAATAGTCTCATTTTTAGATTATTATCTTATATTATATTATACATCAACTATATATAGTATATAAGAATTTTAATCTTCATATTTTTTTTTATATAAAATATTTTCATAAATGTTTTGTATAAAAAACAATGACACAACTTCTTACAAAATTTTCGATTAATTTACTCTGGTTTCTATTATAGCCTTACCAGGGTGGCATGACTGGGGAGGTATTTCTGGTTCACAGTATGCCAGCGTAAGGGATTTCGAGTGTTGATGATCTTATGGGGGAGTGAGGAAAAGGGTGGGAACAAATCTGTATAAACTCTGGTTATGTGGCTCTTGGTGGACCCTGTTAGCCAGCAACGTGAATCCAGTGCTGTTGCCAAAGATAAATTAATAGTAATCATAAGTTTTGTTTCTTTTAACTGTCCCATGGTATAAATATAGACACGCAATTTTGAATTACTCAAAAATATTCCGGCATAAAAAACCTTGGTCATGTCACGCCGAATTCAAAGTTAAAATAATATTTCGATTGAATGTATTGTCACTTCTTGATGGAAACTCATGTTAACACTAGAATAAATAAATAAATTTATATATTTTTCCTGTAATAATTTATTTTTCACTTTACGTTTACTACCGGTTTCGACTGACAATTGTATAAATTTATTTGTTTATTCATGTGTTAACATTATTATCAAACTACATGTAGTAGTTTGATAATAATGTTATGTACTGAAGTTACACGCATACATACATGAGGGGGCATTATTTAAAGTAAATTATGTTAAACACCCAATATATTGTTAGGGTTATGTTTTAGTAACAAGTGGAAACGTTGTTGATAACTAAATTAGTAACATTATGTTTAATTAAAGTGGTATAGCCATTTTTGTTTCGCTATTAAATAATAAATAAATAAAAAAAATCTTTTTCATATAGTTATACAGATTATATACTATGCACATTGCTACTCTTGAGGGCGAACCATAAGACGTTAAAGTTCAAGCCGAACATCCAGGGAATGCTTATATACTACAAAATAGTGCCGTAGTAATAAGCCGTTAGTAAATAATAAATTAAGATAAGGTGTTCTCTGCCTAGTATATAAATTCTAATTAGATATATAAAAGTCAAGGACAAAACATCGCAAATTCATGTGATGTCCATATGTAATTATTTGTAGCTTTGCAGTTTTACGTTCACGTACAATAGCTAAGGACGGTGTACTGGTAATTGGTACTAATAATTACACATTAAATTTGTACGTGTAGTCTGGCATAATCTAATGGCGTTTGTTAAGGGTTGCCCTTGCCATTTATCACGACGTAGAAGTTAGTTTTTATTTTCTGCTTCTGTTAATGATTAATAAATGTTTTTATTTTATTTATGAAATTATGATGTTGCGAAATTGCCAGTTGCTTTCATAATCCGTACAGTTTGTTAGTATCTGGTGGTCCATGGATGAAGTCTGCAGCTGAACATGCTTATCACAAGTCCAAGAACAGTATGTACAGGATGCGTTTTGAGTTTGTAGAGCTATTCTTGGTTAGTAGGAAAAAAGTTACGCAAAAGCTACTATCGTTAGCGCTTCCTCGACGCCGCCTCTGGACAATCCACGTTTAGATAGGGGAGTTTTATCTCAAAATTCAAACTGAAATAGTGTAATATATCATATATAGTTTTTAACAAAAATAACATTACAAATGTTTGCGACTACGTTTCTGGAAATACTTCATAATAATGTGTTTTATTAATGCTACGATTACAGTACTAGTCGCAAGCCACAATGACACGTCTGAGCGGGGCAGGTATCGCCGCGGCAGCGGGCGGCGACAGAATCTATCTGCTCTCCAGGAATAATTCTGAAGCAAATTCACCGGCATGAAGTGCATTCGTCGCCTGCCGCTGATCCCTCTTATCTAATATTAACATACATTTGTGAGTGTGAGTACAAATACACACTGAGATTGTTTCTGATATAGCTGACTATTTTTACCCAACTTCCTTTATGAATATTATTATGATGTTTCTTTTCTTTTTCGCGGGGAATGCTTCAAGCACTGCCACCGGTCCAGGGTGGGATTTGGTGGGTGTGTGGGGCTCGCGACTATACCGAATACCCACTAAAACCTCGCGGGTTCCGTCGTCCGCTTATGTTGAGGTGCCCCGGATGTGTCAGCAACAGGGCACCACGGCGACTAGCCAGTCCCGTATACGGGGACCGTATTCCTCCACTAAGGGGCCAATGCAACAACCTTTTTTTTCTTTTTTGTTGACGCGGGGAAACGCAAATGCGCAAAGAAAAACGCAAGTGCCGGTGAAGGCGCGTATTTACGCGTACTGGGTGGTGTCCAGTGGTGTGTGGGACTCGCGGCACATGATAGTACCGAATACCCACAAAAACATAGGAGACCCCCTAAGGGACTACCTGCACCTCCACAGATGACCCCATCTGTGGAGGTGCAGGCCCCGCACTACAAGACAACCCCACCGACTTTGCGACAGTGCAATGGGGTGAGGTATCCATCCTCGCCCCTTGCCCCGTGCGTAAAAGCGCCATATCCTGTTGCTCTTAGGTCCCCTCTTCTTATGCGATTCTTCCTCCTGATCTTTAGACCCCCTCTTCTTATAACAGGGGTGCAAAGATCCCCCTTGGTTCAAATGGCTTTGTATGGGTTCACCCCAGGCCACTAAGCCCCACCGCCACGAGAAGGCTTAAAACATGGTGGGAGACAAAGTGGCAACTTACATCAGTCATTTCCAACGTCGGGCCGCGCCAATGCGCGGCCCGATGTCTGGTTCCCAGCCTGACCCCTGGTCCCAATTACGGAGGTGGCATAAGTAACAAGTAGCGTCTTAACCACACTCCCATTCGCCGTCTGCGAGGCTGGCCATTCTCCACATTCTCCCCTCTGGTCCTCTCTGCAGCCTACTTTAAGGAATGACAGCCTCCCAAAACGAGGCCGTGGCCACCCACGTCGTGTTATTCTAAGGCATAGACTGGATGACGCTCGATAATGAGAGGCCAGTCCTTCCCAGCGCTGTTACCAAATCGTGGCGTTGAGTGGCCCACCAAGGGCACATATGTAGCGTGTGCTGAGCAATGTCTTCATCAGCATCACAATCGTGGCAGTAAGCCTCCTCGGGCGGATCTGACACAGGCACGTACCGAAGCTACCATGCCCGCTAGGCACCTGTGTCATGCGGATGTGAGAGCCTTGCGCTTGCGGCGCATCAATCGCTCTAGGACCGGGCTCAAGGCGTTGGTCGTCCTTACGCCGTTGCCAGGTCCTCCTACCATCTCCGCATTAACGCCACTTCCCCTGTCTGCGAATGCGCTGTAGTTGTTCCAGCGATAAATGCTCTCTCCGTCCCTCATAGCTGCAGTGAATCGAAAGACTTCGGCGAGCCCTTTTGCCACAAGCTCCCACGGTGGCTCTCCGTCAAGTGCAGTCGCTGCCACCCAAGAAATTCTACGGTAACCCTTTATGACTCTCGACGCCATAACCTTCTGAGCTTTATGGAGCTGGGCTTTATTGGTCGCACTGAGGGCATCTGCCCACACAGGAGCACCGCACTAGGCCATAGTTCTGAAAACCCCGGGATTGAGTCTCCTTAGAAAGCCGCCGGGCCAACGCAGCCGCTACTCTTAAGATCTTTGGCCCAAGGTGACGGAAGTGTGGGCCAAAGATTCATCCTCCATTAAGTATGAATCTTAGATATTTCATCGTAGGACTCACCCACACCTCAATCTCTCCGATTTGTAGATGTCCACCCGGAGGAGGTCTTTTCCGTCCACGAAAGAAAAGCCTTCCCAAATACAAGGGCAGTCTAAATTATTTGAGTGTTTCTTGTATGGTACGGTGGGGAAGACTGTTAAACGCGTTAACGATGTCTAATGACACCACTACCACTTCGCCTCTGTTTTCTGCGTCCAGAATCACCGATCGTAGACGCCGCAGGGCATCAACAGTTTAATTTTGAGCTCTGAACCCATATTGAGATTCCGAGAGTCTGGGGCCCAGACAATTCTCAAAGCCCATTAAGACGGGATGCTATTACCCTTTCTAGGGCTTTTCCTGCCTCGTTCAACAGTACAACTGGTCGAACAGCTTATGCCCTGTCCTATGGGCGACCACCCTTGGGTAGTAAGCAGAGCCGTCCTATCTTCCATGCCTTTGGTGACTGTCCCGACCGCATACAGAGGTCGAACAGGTCCCGAAGCTTTCCTCCGAGGTGCATGAGAGCTATTGCTAAGACTCGACCATGCACCCCGTCCGGGCCTGTTGTATTCCTTTTGCAATCTAAACGGCATAATACCTCCTCCATTTCAGCGTTGATAATGGCAGATTGAACGCCTTCCTCTCCCTGTTCAGCCGGAATCTACCTTGTCATCTCGGGAGGAGCAAACCCTCTGGGAGGCTTAGGAAATAAATCTCTAATTATACTTCTCAACAACATGAGCTGAAGACGTTTCCGTCAGTAAGGCCGATTGAGCGCGATTTTGTTTCGTGTCCTCAGATATGGTCGGTCCCTTTGGTCCTTTCCAAGACTTTCAATCAGCTCTTTCCATGCCGCATCTTTAGCTCGGCTTTGGCGAGCTGTAGAGTCCTCTTCTTCGCAATGTAAACCGGAGTTGACGTCGTCTGCTCCAGACATATGCCCTACGGGCCCTATTGCAACCAACTCGTAGGTCCACGATTTCCAGTATACTCCAACAATCGCCATATCATTCATAACAGCTGCTATGTATCCAGAGCCCCTCACCCCAACTTTGAGAGGTGATCTAGTGCCAGACCTTACTGCTATAGCTACAGACTCTTCTGTATCTCCAAACCAATTTGGATATGGGGGCACATAATACGGTTCTGCCACCACAACCACGACAACCAACCA
This sequence comes from Eumaeus atala, assembly GCA_017140195.1. Lineage (NCBI taxonomy): Eukaryota > Metazoa > Arthropoda > Insecta > Lepidoptera > Lycaenidae > Eumaeus > Eumaeus atala. Next base: position 53,115 of record JAFELO010010383.1, on the reverse strand, counting down.
CTCCGCCATGGATTGCAGAAGTAGATCCTCCGCTCTGTCGCAGTGGTTTACATTTCCTGTAGGAATTGGAGATGTGCTGACATTACACAGACATCTTGGCCGCTGGTGTCCCCTCTTCTTGGGATCCACTTAGTGCAGACGTGGGTAATTTACCCCGAGTTGCTGGGGGTGGCAATTTCTTCCACCCATAACATGATCCGATGGTTTTCCGGCGGCAGTGCAAAAAGTGCAGCATGGTCTAGCAATAAAATTTGCAGCAATATGACCTGATTTGCCACAGCTGAAGCACAGACTATATCGGTCCTCTTTTGAGTGGCACAGATTAGCGGCGTGCCCCAAGCTCAGACATCTAAAGTAATGCTTGAGCCGCGCCTCTCTGAGGTGAAGATTAATTCGAGTCCACCCACTGTAATATTGCCGACGGGCTTTTGTCTTTGACTGCAGCGATAGGGCACTCTATAAGGACGGAATACGCACCTCCCCATATTTTTCACTCGAACCTGATCCGGTGTACAACCTCTCACTCGCGAAACTGCTGCCTTCACGTCCTCTGGAGTCTCCATCACATTCTACGTGCACAGCAGACGCCTTTCCCCTTACTATTACATGGTGTACGGAAAGGAGGTCACATCACGTCAGATATTAAATTAATAGATTGTATAGCATTCAGAGTTGGATAGGCACGACCTACCGGGGAGGTACCTCTCGCATAT